>CM055117.1:701441181-701761181 GCA_029206835.1 Rana muscosa | reverse complement strand
GTTCTTGTGTATGTAAAAAAATAATAATCAAGAATTAAAAGTGTTATCTGTGACAGCATTGTGGGTAAAGTATGGTGAATGGACACCACGAAAAAGTCACGCTCCCGTTTTACATGGCAACCTTTTACATAGCAGCCCGACATTGTGGGCTCCCTGGACAGGTAAGTGTCCATATATTAGGTCAGCAGCTGCAGTATTTTGCCACCTCTTTAAATAGCTAAGGGGAGTGGTCACCGGGTGGTCCGCCCCCTTGTGATGTCTCCGGCCAGGCGCATGCTGGGGATATGTCACACAGGGGCAAGGCCAGATGGTGATGTCACCGGTTGACTTCTCCCCATGGCTATTTAGGAACCGCCAGGCGGAGGAGCAGGCAGTTGGCGGAAGCCTTCGTCGAGGCCGGAGGTTTTGTTTTTTCTTCTTCTTCGGGTTTGGCGGTGCAGTGGGCATCGTGATTGATGTGTGATTTTTTTTGTTTTTGTTTTTTAATAAGACCTCTTTCACACTGGGGCGTTTTTCAGGCGCTTTTGGGCTAAAAATAGCACCTGAAAAACCCCTCCCCTGCAGCCCCAGTGTGCGAGCCCGAGCATTAGAAAAAGTTCTGCAAGCAGCATCTTTTGGGCGGTGGAGGAGCGGTGTATACACTGCTCCTTCCCCGTCCCTGCCATTGGAATCAATGGGCACTGCTGCTAAAGCGCCTGCAAAGCACAGCAATGCTTTACGGGCGCTTTTGACCCTTTATTTGGCCGCTAGCGGGGGGTTATAACCGCGTCTTTTACAGCGGTAAAACGCAGCTAAAATTAGCGGTGCTTTACCGCTAACGCCCGCCCCAGTGTGAAAGGGGTCTAAAGGCATTGTCAGAACCCTGTTTTTATTTCTTCTCAACGCTTTTTTTTTGGTGAATGAGTAGGGGTACATTGTACCCCTACTCATTTACACAGGGGGGAGGGGCTGGGATATGGGAGCCACCTTGTTAAAGGGGATCCAGATTTTGATAAGCCCATCCGCCCGCAGATGCCCACAGCCCCATCAACAAGGGGGAACCCCCTTGCTCAGATAAGGGTCTGGTATGGATTTTGCATCCGGCTTCAATGAACAGGGATCCGACTTTGATCCCCGACAATACCAGGGACTGTCTGGGGGGAACTCCACGCCCTTCGGTCTGGTATGGATTTTAAGGGGGAACCCCCACGCAGAAAAAGTGTCCCCCCCCCCAATCCATACCAGACCCTTATCCGAGCACACAGCCCGGCAGGTCAGGAAGGGGGGTGGGGACGAGCAAGCGGCACCCCCCTCCCTGAACCGTACCAGGGCACATGCTCTCAACATTGGGGGTGGGTGCTTTGGGGCAGGGGGGGCCCTGCCCCAAAGCACCTTGTCCCCATGTTGATGAGGACAAGAGCCTCTTCCCGACAACCTTAGCCGTTTGGTTGTCGGGGGTCTGCTGGGGGTTTATTGGAATCTGGAAGCCCCCAGATCCCGTCCCCCCACCCTATGTGTGTGAGTATCGGGTTCATTGTACCCCTACCCATTCACCTAAAAAAAAAAAAAAAAAGTGTAAAATAAAAATGCAGTGCACAGGTTTTTAAAGTAATTTTATTAAGCAGCTCCGGCGTCCCTTCCAACTTCTTCACCCCTTTCTGGCTCTTCTGCCTCCTCCACTGATGCCTTATGCCTCTGCTGGTTCTTCTCCCCTCTCTGGGTTTTCTCTGCTCTCCGCTGATGTTTTCTAGCCCTCTCTGGTTCTTATCCCTCTGTCCGCTGTCTTCTGCCTCTGCCAGGTCTTCTCCGCTGTCTTCTCGCTCTTTTGCTTGGTCTTCCCTGCTTTCTTCTCCCTCTGTTCTTCTTCCAATGTTGACTCAATGCTCTCTGCCGCTCTAATGCTGGTTGTGTGGTGCGCCACTACTTGAATTGCCATGGTCCGTGTGACATCTGGAGGCCCCGCCCCATGACATCATTGCCTGGGGCATGATGGGCGGTGGCATCATAAGGGGCGGGCCTCTGGCGCACCTGGCATTGGAGAAAGAGAGAGCGTCGAGTCAACATCGGAAAAAGAACAGAGGGAGAAGACAGCGGAGAAGACCTGGCAGAGGCAGAAGACAGACTGAGGGACAGGAGAGGGCTAGAAGGCATCAGCGGGGAAGAACCGGCAGTGGCAGAAAACCAAGGAGGAGGCAGAAGAGCCAGAGAGGGGAGAAGAAGTCAGAAGAGACGCCGGAGCTGCTTAATAAATTACTTTAAAAACCTATGTACTGCATTTTTATTTTTTACTTTTTTTTTTTTTTTACTTTTTTTTTTTTAGGGGGATGGGTAGGGCTACAATGTACCCGATACTCATTCACATAGGGTGGTGTGATGGGATCTATGGGCCCCCAGATTCTGATAAGCTCCCCCCACGCAGACCCCGACAACCAATGGCTAGGGTTGTCGGGAAGAGGCCCTTGTCCTCATCAACATGGGATGGGGACAAGGTGCTTTGGGCCATGTTGAGGGCATGTGGCCTGGTACGGTTCAGGAGGGGGGGTGCCACTCGCTCGTCCCCACCCCCTTTCCTGACCTGCCGGGCTGTGCTCGGGTAAGGGTCTGGTATGGATTTTGGGGGGTACCCCCACACGTTTTTTTTTTCCCGGCGTGGGGGTTCCCGCTTAAAATCCATACCAGACCGAAGGGCCTGGTATGCTCTTGAAGGGGGAACCCATGCCGTTTTTCTTTTTTTTTCTTTGGTGTGGAGTTCCCCTTCAAGATCATCAGAGCACAAGTCCCATGCCAAAGTCGCATCAGTCAAGACTGCGATCCGACTTCAGTGCTATTCAATTGGCTGAAGTAGGATCAAAGTCGGACCAAGGTAGTGCAGGGATAAGGAAAAATATCCTGGACGACCGTACTCCGTGAAAAAGGCATCTCTATTGTAGAAAATAAAATAAAATCCAGTGTACAGCAGTCAACTCATATAGAGAAACAGGGGAGAATAGCTAACGTGTTTCACATCAATCGATGCTTAGTCATAGCTGAGGTAGTGCAGGGAGCGTTTTCAAAGTCAGACCAGTTAAGACGGCTCCCATAGGGAAACATTTATTTCCACACGTCATGCGACATGAGCGTCCAATGTCGGAGTGTTTGTCGTACCAGTGTGAACCTGGCCTTAGTCTTACACATATGCCTCATTTAAAGTCCCAATCCCTTTCTTATTTTCACATATATTTATTTGCAAAAAATGTTGATAACCATTTATCATTTTCCTTTCAGTTCACAATTATGTGCCACTTTGTGTTGGTCTATCACATAAAATCCCAATAAAATACATTTACAATTTTGGTTGTAACTTGACAAAATGTGGAAAATTTCAAGGGGTAATGAATACTTTTTTAAGGCACTGTAGGGGACTCTTTGAAAGATGCCATTGGCTGATACCCAGACTTACCCAAAATGTTAAAGAATCAATCCATTTCACATTATGTATCCATTTTATTCTGAAGTATAACGTGTCATATCTTGTATGATTTATCTTACTTGAAGTAGAGTTCATTGGAGGTCATATGGCCAAGCTTCCACTCCCGCGTTGGTGTCTTCTGTTAAAAAGAAGTAGGGCAGCTTCATTTGACATGATAGTTTTTCAATTAAACACAATCACAGAATAGTATGCCAAAGCTCTCTTAGAGAACAGGGTCATGCTTAATCTGCTCAGCATCTGGTGTAGTAAGAGTTCATTAGAAATTAAAGAAAAAAAAAAGCAAACTGCTCACCCGGGTTGCTTGGTAAAAGTAGTTTATGTAAGACTACAACTCTGGGTCAGTAGAATAAACAATAATAAGGGCACGCATGCAGTATTGTACATCAACACTGTAAGAAAATTCTGCTGTAACACTGTGTGTGTTCCATCTTCTATGAAGCAGATGATTCACTTATTTTCCTGATGCAAAGTTCACTATAGTAGCACATAAGTATAAGAGCACAATCTTGCCATAAAATATTACAGCAGCAGAGAACTTTAGTTCGTACTGTTTTGCATGTAAAATGTATGTTGTGCAGTTTCTGAGACAGTTTACGGAGTCCCTTTTCAACAGACTTGGCATGTGTTTTAAACATTTATGAATTGAATGTGGAATGCCAGCCAAAATCTTTTTTTTGTTTTCTTTGTTGGTAGGAGCTAGAAAATGTTAGGATTTTTTTTCTGTATGTGTCAACGTCAGGATGGATATTTTTTTATTTCTATTTTTGTTCCCTCTCATTTCCCTAGTTCTTGAGTCACCAGAAACAGAAGTAGGGGTAAATTTATTTCATGGGCATGTGCATAAAACCACTATAAAGCAGTATTTAACCCAAAAGCAAACATTTTATCATATTGCAGCTTATCAATGTTTAGATGCGATGGCTGCATTTGTGTGTGTTTTTTTTTTTCCACCTTGTGATCTGGATAGTAAGTGTGTTATTTTAATCCATGACTTTCTGTGCTGAAAAGGAAGCCAAAAGAAAAAAAAATCTATAACGTAATCAACACTTTATTATTGTGTCTCTACAGAATCTTAACCAGGCATATAGCAGCATTTTCACTACCTATAGAAACTTTGTTGGTCCTCCTCATTTTAAAGCGATCTGCCGCCTCCTAGGATATCAAGGCATTGCAGTGGTGATGGAGGAGTTGCTGAAAGTTGTAAAAAGCCTGGTGAGTATATCAGAGCTGACCTCTGTAAAGCCTTTAATGCTGTATGTGACCCTGTTGGGTAAATTTCTCCTCATTTACTGTCTATATGATAGTTGTCAGCAGGACAGAAAAATAAGGGAACTGCCATTGCAACAGGTGGTAAGAGTAAATGTAGATGGTCCAACATAATTGCTCCAAAATTATACATAGCAAAGCAACAACAAAACAAAAGGTCTTACTGTTTTTTAAAATAGAATAATTTACATCCCATGCACATCATTTTTGTATCACCCCAAGTTATAACTTACTGTTTTACTGTCAGAGGTTTGCTGCCTTCTGCTTAAGCAAAAGGTAAGGTGATGGTGTGGTGACAGCTGTCGGGTATAGGATTTGCTGTCAATCGCCATTGATTTATTTGCAATGCTAGCCTTTAGACTGAATGTTCCTAAGTGGGTTACCACGTGTGATTTTTCACTTAATTTTTAGGATCTACTGGTAATCCAAACCCTTTTTATCTCATCGACATTCAAAAATATTTACAAATTAGTGGCACTTGGATGCAAAATGGGCTTTTGTAGTTTGTTAAATGATACGAACTCCCAATGGGAAACATTGTATCATTCTTTTTCCAGTTGTAGAGCTTAGAAAATATCCACTAGACTCTATAGCCAGTTATAGTACAACCAATAATCAATCCACTTGACAAATTATCCCAAATAAAAAAAACTAGACATGCTGAAATATAACAAAGAAGAGAATTGGAAGATTTTTGACTTTGGGCAAAAAAATTGGCATTTATAGATGGTATGTTTCGAAAGCACTTTAAAATACTGGTTTGCCATATACATTTGTTTCTTTCAAAATGTTATAGAAGGGTGTTTTACTAACTTGTTTAATTTTGGCGTTATTGCTTGCAGTTACAAGGTACAATTCTGCAGTATGTGAACACCTTGATGGAAGTGATGCCGAAAATCTGCAGGTTGCCCAGACATGAGTATGGATCCCCAGGTGTGTTCTGCTGTACTTTTCCTTTCAAAAAAGCCTTCAGGAGTTAACATTTTGTTGCCACTTGGAGCTCTGTTTACATCTATATATTAAAGTGGTTGTAAACCCAACCAGACAACTTGCACCTACAGGTAAGCCTAGATTAAGGCTTGCCTGTAGGTGCAAGAAATATCTCCTTAACCTACACGGTTAAGAAGATATTTGCAGAAAACTCTGCACCGATGTCTACGGCGCATGCGCGCCATAGACAACGGCGCAGGCGCACTGAGCGTGCCGGTTTTATCAATGTGATAATGCCGGAAACGCGTGCATGCACGGGATCGTGCTGGTCCCGCGCGCATGTGCGGGAGTGACGTCATCGCCGCTCCGGCCAGTCACAGCGGCGATACAAGGAAGACGCTCCGAGGGGACATGGCGGCGGCCACGGAGGGGAATGAGTAGCGATTCGGGGACTTCGATCTCAGGTAAGTGCCACATAATCAGCTAGTATGCTGTGCATACTAGCTCATTATTCCTTTTTCTTGCTGGGTTTTTGTTTGCAGGAAAAAAAATTGGGGGTTTACTTCCTCTTTAAAGCTAAGCTTTGTGTGGTGTTATAATGAATGTGTTTGTTAATGCTGTGGTTAATTACAGTGAATTGACTACTATTACCGTTTCAGTATCTGACAGTGAATAGGTGGTTACTGGCACCATGAGTGTCATTGTTTGTTTATATGAATTCATTATACTGTATTTTTCTAAAGCTAGGTACACACAGGCCAAACGGTCGGTGTCAGTTACCGGCCAACATTCGGCCCGTGTATACAGCTCCTTATGCGACAGAAACCGGTCTCACAATCGCTGTGTTCTGGCGGGAACACAATAGCTCAGTTGGGAGCCTGCTTGGTTGAACGAAAAAAAAAAAACTTCCATGTGTACCCAGAATATATCGTGCAAGATGAATGACTACCCCTATATACAGACATTTAAAGGCCGCTAGTTTGATAGTTTACACCCTGCTTCCAGATGTCTCCAAGATGCCTCCAAGATGCCATTATCAGAGTCCTCCCAAGAATACTTTTCAGGGTAGGTAGAAGACTGAATGGTTTCCAGCAAGCTCTGGGCCAGATGCTTGCAGCTTCTGTCTTTGCGTGAACGTTCGCTCATATGTTTTTAAGACTGGGCTATGGCTCCTTTAGGCCTTGTCTGTGTTTTTTAGCAGAATGTGTGGTTCCGCTTGCTGATCTGAAGCCAGGTGCGTGGTCTGTTCTTACAAGTCATCATGCAATCCAAGAAGATACCGTCTCTCACTAGTGCAGTGCATTCAGGGTTCTGTGGGAGTGGCTTTGAGTAGTCAGGTGTTCAGTGAGTGAATCTGAGATTACGCCTGAACAGGGAGAGTCATGCCCTCTCATGTGTTGATCAAGGCCATGGATCCTAGTAGAGCTGCACGATTCTGGCCAAAATGAGAATCACAATTTTTTTTGCTTAGAATAAAGATCACGATTTTCACGGCGACATCTTTCACATTATACAAAAAATTTTGCTAAATTTACTCTTTCGTTTTTTTATGAATTCAATAAAGTGTCATTTTTTTTTTCCCCAAAAATTGCATTTAAAAGGCCGCTGCACAAATACAGTGTGACAAAATATTGCAACAACTGCCATTATATTCTCTATGGTCTCTGCAAAAAAAAAAATATAATGTTTGGGGGTTCTAAGTAAATTTCTAGCAAAAAATACTGATTTTAACTTGTAAGCAACAAGTGTCAAAAAAGATTTAGTCTTTAAGTGGTTAAACTGACCGCATTTACAGACCGAAGTTCATCCCTTTGATCTAAAAGGACTAAGGCCCCTTTCACACATGCTGTCTGTTTTTCATCCATCCTTTGTCGGATTAAAAATGGACAACAATGCATTCCAATGAAAAAACAGATGACAACGGATGATCTATTTTCATCCGCTTCTGTCAACATCCGTATTTTTTGAACGGATGAAAGTCCTATTTTTCATCTGTCAAAGAAACTAATCGGGCGAAAAACGTATGTAAACTGACAAACGGTCAGTTTTCATCCATTTTTGCATTGGTTGTCAGGGGCAACCATTCACTGTGGAGAGGGGGGGGGGGTTGTGGCAGAGAAAGGCAGGAGAGCACTATAACAGTATATACAGTGAGGAGGCAGTCAGCGCTAGCAAGAAAGGGAGCCTGTCTGTGCAGACTGTCGCTGTCTGCTTTTAAATGTAATTGCCGGCTTTTTTTCCCCTTAGGTTTTGGAGCGGTCATTTTGGGGGGGCAGTGTGTGCAAGGAGAGGAGAAGAGATGTACATACAGTGAGGGGGCAGTCTGTACAGACAGGCTCCCTCACTTTTCGGCGCTGACTATCGTCCGCTTTTAAATGTAATTGTCGGCTTTTTAGTGCAGAGCCAGAGCTGTCAAAAAAAAAACATTCCTCAGCCCAGAGAGAAGAGATGCAATGTATCTCTTGGTTCTTTAGATCAAAGAAATTAACTTCAGTCTGTAAATGAGGGAAATTTAACCACTTAAAGACTAAACCTTTTTCTGACACTTGTTGCTTACAAGTTAAAATCAGTATTACTCTTTCGTCCATGGACCGACACAGCTTCTCTATTGACAAAGTGGGTATTATCCGTTAATTAGGAGTGACTAGGCAGAAAAACTTGTAAAAAGTGTTGCATCACACCTTCTACAGTACCGCCCAGGGGGCGGACCCTCTGGGTATACCCTCTCAGTCTGCATCTTCGCAGATCAGTTTTTTTCTGTCTAGCAAGGAGTAGGACATGGCTCCCTTCGGGCCCATTGGTCCGGGGAAAAAAAGAGATATATATATATATATATATATATATTTTATTTTTTTTGCTACATTTGTTGTTTCCTGCGATCTTCGATCAACTGCCGACTGGGTGACAGGCTGGATCCTCGATCCTTGTAGTCTCCCCAGTTTCGGCCATCGAGCGTGTGCCGACCCTAGCTACGCGCTGGGTTTTCCACGACATGCCCGTCGCTCCACGGGTGGCCGGTGAGCTTACGCTCCAGGGCCTGCATCGGACCGCTCAGCTTCGGCTGACCTTACGGCCGAGTCGCAGCAGCCTGGCCGGTGAGCTTACGCTCCAAGGCTTGCATCGGACCGCTCAGCTTCGGCTGACCTTACGGCCGAGTCGCAGCAGCCTGTCCGGTGAGCGTCATGCTCCAGGGCATACATATGATCGTCCCTTCTGGGTCCAATCACAGCATGCCTGGCCAACAGTCACCTTCCGTGCGCGGACGATGATCTGTTTGGAATGTCTTCCAGCAGAATACATGCAGGATAGGTAAGTAAAACTCCCCTGCCTCGGCTGGGTGATTTAGCTGGACATTCCTGGAGAGATCAAGTAAGTGGTTGTGGCCCCTTTCTTCCCTCTCTTCCCTCTCTCCCTGCCTTTCCCTCCTCCCTGGGCTTCTAGCTAAAGGTTGCTGGGTGCTGGGGGTCACCTAGGGGGTCCCACTGGAGCGGGGCTGGCTGTAACTAACATTTAAAAGAAATGTCATTTTTTCTTACCTGTGTTTGTGTCCTTCCTCCTCCATGCTGTCGGCGGCCATTTTGAGGTGGTCCATGCCAAGTTTGGCCTCTTGTGACTGCCCGGCGGCCATCTTCCTGTGGTTCGGCCACACCCACTGGCCCCTATCAGCTGATCGGCGGCCATGTTTGTCCACCCTGTATGCAGATATTGCCGTTCGGCGGCCATCTTTTTGTGGGCTATGGCTGCTTGACCTCTATCTTCTGTCGGCGGCCATTTTCTTAGAGCCCACATTATCTTCCATACAGACGTTTTTGGCAACCATTTTTCGAGAGCCTCCGGCCTCTAGGGTGCATTACACTGGCGCGAAAATTCACACAGGAAGTGCTGATAAAAGAAGCAGACTGACCCAGCAGCAGAGGGACAGCATCACAGGCGCAGCATAGCAGTACCTATCCAGGGTGGTGAGTCCTCTGGGTGACCCGGCCTCTCTGCAGCACAGGAGGGTGGCCTATTGATATCTTGCCTGGAGCCCTGTGAGTGTCAGCGTGTGGTCAGCATGGCATCTGAGCCAGATGTCTTCTCCCCTGAAACACCAGATTTAGCAGCTGGTGCCCCTGAGGTGTCTATGAACGCTATGACTGCAATCCTAGAGGCGTTTGCTGCCAGGGTGGAAGCAGCACACGGGACTACAGGGGGTAGTAAATGCCCCATCCCCTGCAAGCTTCTGGGGATAATTCTGGTGCAGAACCAGGTCCAGCTACGGCTCGGGGCCCAGATTCTGACGCATCAGAGACTGCAGACCGTGACCGGACAGTGAGAATGACTCAAAGTCCAGGTCAGTACGCGAGACGGCTTTGGTATCTGACCTTATTACTGCAGTGCGGGATATGCTAAAATTGGAAAATACTGCAGAAGCAGCAGAGACTCCGGTCCACTTGGGTTTCATAGACCTGCCCGCACTGCTAAGGTGTTCCCTTGTGTGTCTTTTGATAAACTCTTATACAAGGAATGGGAGAACCCACTGAGGGTCTTTACAGCCCCACAGAGCTTTGCGGTACGGTACCCCTTTTGAGGAGAGTTTTCTGAAGAAATGGACCTCTCCCCCCTATAGTGGACCCTCCGGTGTCCAGACTTAATAGAGCCACCACAATTCCTGTAGAAGGGGCTCCTGTTTTCTAGGACCCTGTGGATAAGAAGGCTGAAGCACTCGCTTGCTACCTATACTCAGTGGTAGGCTCGGCAGTACGCCCGGCATTGGCGGGGGCCCTAGTGTCTCACACACTTACTGAATGGGCAAGATTGCTACTCCAGGGGTTAAGGAGCGAGATGCTCCTCCTGATGAGATAACATTGGCCGACCTGTTGGTCCAGGGCCTTAGGTTTGTCTGCGAGTCAGACATGAATACTATTCCCCTGCTGTCTAAAACTTCGGTTTATGCAGTAGCAATACGCCGCCTGATCTGGCTAAAAGGCTGGTCTGCGGACCAGACTTCCAAGAAAGCCCTGTTGGATCTGCCTTTTAAGGGCGACAGACTTTTTGGGGCTTCTCTGGATGACATCATCAAGGATGCCACAGGAAGTAAAAGCACTTTGCTTCCCCAAATTAGCAAGGGTAAGGGGCCACGCCAAGGGCAAGGGCCCTCCTTTACTGCACACAAGTGGTTTTTTCGTCCCCCTAGGGCGACAGGGAAAAGACCCCAGGCCGATAAAGCGCCTGCCCAAGGACAAAAGCGTCCCTGGTCCCGCATACCCAATAAGCCTGTGGACAAATTTGCGTCCGCATGAAGGTCCACCCCCACCCAGCTCTCGGGTGGGGAGACGTCTTCGCAAATTCGCGACTCAGTGGACAGCACTAATCTCCGACAGGTGGGTTTGCGAAGTAATCTCCTCAGGCTACAAGATAGAGTTTCTCTCTTGTCCACCGGACAGATTCAACACCTCCAATCTCCAGCTACTACCGACCCGTCGGGAGGCCCTGTATGGGGCGGTCCAGGGTCTACTGGAACGCGGGGTAGTTATTCCAGTTCCAGAACTGGAACGGGGTTTTTACTCAAATCTGTTCATTGTGCCGAAGAAGGAGGGGGTTCGTCCAAGCTTGGATCTCAGAGCCCTCAATTGCTTTGTGAAGGTACAAAGTTTTCGGATGGAGTCGGTTCGATCTGTAGTCACGGCTCTCCATCCGGGGGACTTTCTGGCCTCCTTGGACATCAAGGACGCATACCTGCATGTCCCCATATACTCCAGACACCAGAGGTTTCTGCGATTTGCTATCGGGAAGGACCACTACCAGTTTGTGACCCTCCCGTTGGGCCTTGCCTCAGCACCCAGGACGTTCACCAAGGTGCTCGCTCCGATTCTGGCACTTCTAAGACAGCAGGGTATCGCTATCACAGGCTACTTATACCACCTTCTGCTGAAGGCCCCTTCAAGCTCAGAATTAGAGGTAAGCGTGTCCATTACCTGTCAGACTCTTCGAGGCTGTGGTTGGATACTAAACACGCAAAAGTCAGTATTGGTGCCCACTCAACGCCTAGGGTACCTGGGGTTGATTCTGGATTCTTCAGAGGCAAAGGTATTCCTCCCTGTGGAGAAGTTGCAGACCCTCCGGGCTGCAGTACGGCAGCTGACTTCCAGGAATTGGTCGTCACTCCGTTTTTTGCATGCGAGTGTTGGGCCTCAGGGTAGCCTCCTTCGAGGCGGTTCCATATGCTCAATACCACACTCGAGTGTTACAGAAGGAAGTTCTGTCCAGATGGAACAGATGCCCATCATCTCTGGATTATCAAATCCGAGTGAGCCACATAGTCAGGAGATCCCTGGTATGGTGGCTGACAGCACCGGCTCTAATGGCCGGGAAGTCATTTCTTCCGGTTTACTGGATAGTGATCACGACGGACGCAAGCCTTACAGGTTGGGGGGGGGGGAATCTGGGGTGTTCAGTCGGCGCAAGGTCGCTGGACCCCAGAGGAAGCCCTCCTGCCGATCAATGTCCTGGTAATCCGGGCGATCAGGCTGTGCCTCTTCAAATGGTCTCAGAGGCTGCAAGGGCGTCCAGTCAGGATCCAGTCAGACAACGCGACAGCAGTGGCATATGTCAATCATCAAGGAGGAACAAGAAGCTCAGCTGCAACATCGGAGATCGCTCGCATCCTGAAGTGGGCAGAGAGGAGCGTACCGGCACTGTCGGCCGTGTACATTCCGGGTGTGGAAAACTGGCAGGCGGACTACCTGAGCCGCCAGATGCTGGACCAGGGAGAAGGGTCCTTACACCCGGAGGTGTTCCAACTCTTCTGCCAAAGATGGGGCACACCAGACGTAGATCTTCTGGCTTCCCGACTCAATCGGAAGGTATTGAGATTTGTGGCCCGGTCAAGAGACCCATGGGCAGACACAACGGATGCGTTGGTAGCATCGTGGGGTCAGTATCGGCTAATCTATGCCTTCCCTCCCTTAAGGCTTCTTCCTCTTCTGCTCCGCAGAGTGGAGGCAGAGGGAATTCCAATGATCCTAATCGCTCCAGATTGGCCTCAGCGTCCTTGGTACGCCGATCTAGTACGTCTGGTAGCAGACGTCCCCTGGTGCCTACCACTACGGAAGGACCTGCTATCGCAAGGTCCCATATTCCATCCTGCTTTACAGTCATTGGCTTTAACGGCATGGCTGTTGAGAACCAGGTACTGAGAGACCGGGGCCTGTCAGACTCAGTAATCTCTACTATGAGAAGTGCTCGAAAACCGTCCTCTAGGAAGGTCTATCACCGCACTTGGAGGGCCTACATCTCCATGTGTGAGGAAATGAAATGGCATCCGCGTACCTATTTGGTTTCCAGAATCCTGCTGTTTTTACAGCACGGGGTGGACCAAGGGCTTGCCCTACGTACGATTTAAGGGACAGATATCTGCCCTGGCTGTCTTTTTTCAGCGACCCCTGGCGACTCACTCTCTCGTGAGTACATTTGTGCAGGGGGTCCGACATGTGGCCCCTCCGGTCCGTCCCCCGTTACCTCCGTGGGACTTGAACCTGGTCCTCTCGGTGCTTCAGTAGGCACCGTTTGAGAATATTAGAGATATTCCCCTGTTGACACTTTCTCAGAAAGTGGTCTTTTTGGTGGCTGTTACGTCAGTTAGACGAGTCTCTGAGCTGGCAGCCTTGTCCTGCATGGCTCCCTATTTGATTTTCCACAAGGATAAGGTGGTGCTGCGGCCGCAGCCTTCCTTTCTTCCGAAAGTCGTTTCGGCTTTTCATCTCAACGAAGACATTGTACTTCCATCCTTGTGTCCTCAGCCGTCGAATCCTAAGGAGTCGGCGTTGCATTCCTTGGACGTTGTCCGAGCTTTGAGAGTATACCTATCTGCTACTTCCCTGTTCCGGAAGTCCGACTCACTGTTTGTTTCGGTGGCTGGTCCCAAGAAGGGCCAAGCAGTCTCATTGGCCACCATCTCTAGGTGGATCCGACAGATAGTAATCCAGGCTTACGCCTTAAAGGGTCAGGCGCCCCCCTTTCCTGTCACGGCGCATTCGACCAGGGCAATAGGTGCCTCTTGGGCTTTCCGACATCAAGCGTCTGTTTCCCAATTATGTAAAGCGGCGACTTGGTCGTCCGCTCACACTTTCACAAAATTCTACAAAATTGATGTAGGTGCATCTTCGGATGCCTCTTTTGGCCGCAAGGTTTTACAAGCGGCTGTTTAGAGTTGCAGCTCCTCCGTTGGAGGAGTGCTGTTTTGTGTTTGGGGTGAAGTTTATTTTTATGCTGTTACCACCCCTCGTTTTTTCTCTGACACTGCTTTGGGACGTCCCACTTTGTCAATAGAGAAGCTGTGTCGGTCCATGGACGAAAGAGTAAATAGGATTTTTTACTCACCGTAAAATCCTTTTCTCTGAGTCCATGGACCGACACTGCACCCACCCCTCGTTTTAAGTTTGTACTGCTTTTTGACGAACTGATCTGCGAAGATGCAGACTGAGAGGGTATACCCAGAGGGTCCGCTGTAGAAGGTGTGATGCAACACTTTTTACAAGTTTTTCTGCCTAGTCACTCCTAATTAACGGATAATACCCACTTTGTCAATAGAGAAGCTGTGTCGGTCCATGGACTCAGAGAAAAGGATTTTACGGTGAGTAAAAAATCCTATTTTTTTATATATATATAATTGTTAGCAGAGACCCTAGAGAATAAAATGGTGGTTGCTGTAATATTTTATGTCACATGGTATTTGCGCAGCGGTCTTTCAAACACAATTTTTTGGGAAAAAATACCTTTCCATAAATTTAAAAAAAATAAACAGTTAGCCCAGTTTTTTTGTATACTGTGAAAGATGTTGCGCCACGAGAATCGTGACAGCATCGTGATCTTTCTTCTAAGCAAAAAAATTGTGTTTCTTATTTTATTCAGAATCGTGCAGCTTTAATTTAAACCAAAAAATTTGACTTAAGTGGATGTAAAAACTGATGTAAAACTCATGAAGCACTGATCCGTTTTTTCTTTGCAAAAACGTGACTGAACTGATGAAACTTAAGGCATGAGTGAAAAGGGTCTAATGCCCCGTACACATGGTCGGACTTTTGACTGGCCAAAATCACATCGGAGTAAAATAGAACATGTTCTCTTATCTAAACTCCAACGGAATTCCTCGGAATTTCCGATGGAAAAAGTCTGATGGGGCATACACACCGTCGGAATATCCTATGAAAAAATTCCATCAGACTTTTTCCATCGGAAATTCCGATCGTGTGTACAAGGCATTAGTCTTACAATGTTTCTCTTTATCTCCGTCTACAGCGTTTATTGTGAGAAACTTGGTAAGCTGCCTGTTATAAGATAGCGAGGGGGGTAGAATTTTGATTTTTTTAATGATTAATCGTGCAGCTCTAGCTCGTAGAAGAGCAGGCAAAGATACATGGGGGTTGGTGGAATTGCTTGTCAGAGTTTTTAAGATACTTTTTGATTTTGTAATGTTGTCTGAAAAAGAAAGTGATAAGTTTCTGGCTCCAAAATTAGTAGGACATTGTTTAAATTGCAGCTTGCATACTCTTTAGAATTTTTTAATGAGTGTTTTTAGAATTGCTTCTGAATCTGCACCTTCCTGCTCAGTTAACTGCCTACCTATCTGCAATAATGCACTGCATCTGAAAATAGTATTTTCTTAACCTTTATGTCAGTGGTTTTATTGCAGCTCTGAAAGCAAAAGAATGCCAATGCCTATATGTTCAAAGAGAGAGCTTGTAGCTGGAAGAGCCTTCACCCTAATCTGAAAAAAAAGAATCATGTAGATGGTTTAATAGCTCAGAACAGAATTTAAGGCCTTTCTGTTCGTGGTGTCTTTTTATTTCTTCTCGTCATTATGTGATGCTAATATTGCATAACTGTTCGGACATGTTTTTCAGGCATAGTGGTCTGTGAGGTTATTGGTCTTAAGGGGTCTGCTACACACAACCATTGTAAACTAATGTGTGAATAGAAAAGCATACAGCTACGATACAAATTGTCACTTCTTTATAGTTCCTTTTTGATACAAAATTTTAAGCTACTATACTATGCATAGTAATAATGAGAAGGCACATTTACTGGAATAGCAGACATGATTACGAGAGCTTTAAATTTCCAAGTATATATTAGATTTTTTTTAATGCCCTTTTTAAAAAAAAAATGGGGCAACATAACATGAAAATGAGAGTTCCATTTGCAAACATTTTAGATGTTAGGCTTACAGCATGTCCGATGGTACTCCATCAAAGCATAAGTAGCCTGGTAACTTGAGAAAACATTGAATAAGAGAGTAGAAGTCCTATTTTAAGGCAAACCGAGTAAAAGTACAAACGTGGATAAGAGGTGCATGAAAAAAATCTATGGATTGAAGATGACGCCTAAACATAGTTGATTCCCTAGGGCCAAGAGGAACTGTATCCATACCCCATTTGCAAAAGCAAGAATGACCTATAATGTTGCCAGTCACGCTGGATCCTGCAGACAGGGTAGAATATATCTGGCGACCTCATCAACTAGGGTGCAGTACAGGGCCAGGGCATTAATACCCTTTGTATGGGAAAAGAGGGGTTTAATCAAGTTCCTGATGGCCCTACAGCATAGAATGATGAGTGCCACTGTGGTGGAACATGTGGAAGTTTCCCATTGCGTTTCCTGGTGCATTGGGGCAGTGCAGGTTGAGACCTGTGTATTGTTCCATTTTGTCCCCCTACATGGAAACACAAGCAATCGGCAGCTCCTTGCTAAAGAACAGCACAGACACATTTGCAGTGCTAGTCCAACTACTATCCTGTACAGCCCCTGAATATCCATAGCACATCTACAGTGCATATCCGGGAGAAGAGTTTTACCTCCAGTGTTTTGCGCAACAATACCCCATGGAGGTGGAATTCTACAAGAAATTGGGTTCTGTGGCTCTTGACTGTCCGTTTTCTACTTGAATAAGACCCTAATGTTCTGGTAGATGAGGTCCAGGTCTATAAAGATGCTGCAGGTAGGAGGTTGGAAGCCCTTTTTTAAAGCATCCTCTCTGGTAGGAACAACTCTGATGGTTGCAGTGGGATTATGCCAAGCCCTCAGTTTGTCCAAAGTGTATGCTTCGTTTCACAGAACCAGAACCAGTGGGTCCTGCCATCTTGTCCGTTCCTGGAAGATTTTTAGATTCAATAAGTTTTATTATTTTAACATATGTTTGAACAGAAAGAAACAAGAACAGGACCAGGCGCCCAACAAAGGGCGTTCTGGTCTACAAGACATGAATTATACAAAAAAAAATATAGTGCAATCTAAGTCGTACACATAGGTAACTTGAAATCGTGTCTTTAAGGTACCTTTACAAACATAGTGCTGACATCCATATACATGCGGCTTCAATCGGTCCGGACGCCCCTGTGGGAACCTGCTGCGTCCAGAAGCCGAGGAAGTCAATGTATCTAGACTGAACAGTGGAAGTTATCAGAACAGTAGCAGTGGCGAACTTTCAAGCCCCATGAGTGATTTAAATACCCGTGTTGGTGGGTTAGAATGCATATCTTTTCGTGGTATGGGGAAAGGGAAAGATAGAAGCGATAGTAAAAGAGGGGAAACCAGCTGAGAAGAGGGGTTGCAGGGGTGAAAAAGGGAGGGGAGGGGGTGAAGAGACAGCAAGCCTCATTCCGAAGGAGGATTATGTTTCCAGGGTATGAGAGCACAATTATGGGGTGAGTCATTCTCTCAAGGAGCACTCGCCGCTTAGTCTGTGCTTCAGTTTATCTGAAGTAGAGTAATGCCTCCAGATACTCCAAATAAAGGAAAACTTTGCGTGTTTGTCTAGGGATCTGGCTTGCATCTCCTCCATAAGCATAATATTGTTTATCTCGCCCACCCATTCTATAAGGGAAGGGGAAGAGGTTGTTTTCCAGTGTCTAGGTATTAGTTGTCGACCAGCACTGAGGAAAAATTTAAGGAGGTTTTGTTTTTGAGATTTGACAGTGCCAGGTAGTATGGAAAGGAGGGCAATAGAAGGGGAGGACGTGAGCGGGTTGTCATATATTTCAGTATAAATTTGGAAGATTTGTGTCCAGAATGGGCGAAGCACATCGCATTCCCACCATATGTGGCTGTATGTACCTTTCGCTGAATTACATCTCCACCAGACATCGGTGACTGATGGGAACATGATCTTGAGGTTGGTTGGCACACAATACCATCTAGATACCAATTTGAATTTTTCCTGAGTGTAGCTCGAGATGGATGACTTGTGGGTAAAGAGAAAAGCTTTACCCCATTCTGCCTCTGTTATATCTCTCCCGAGTTCCTCTGACCAGGCTGTAGTGTATTTAGGTAGGGTGCCGTGAGTGTGATCCAAAATCAGTTTGTAGATCAGGGATAGGGTGTGTCGAGGGGTTTCTGGAAGTGTGCATAGCTGCTTAAAGCCAGTCAGAGGTCTGTGGATCTGGTGGAGTCATGAAGTTTTTTTTACAGCAAGAGGACAAGTGTAAACGAGTAAGCCACGTAACCTTAGAGCAGTGGTTCTCAACCTGGGGGTCGGGACCCCCTTGGGGGTCAAATTATGATTTGTCAGGGGTCACTGAATCCTGAGCTGTTCCTGAAGTCCGCACCACTCTCCCAGCCTTTTTGCGGCCACCCAGCAGGGCTGTCCCTGGAGCCAGCGGCGGCCCACTCAGCCTCTTAGCAGCCGCCCATTCAGTTAACGGCATGGCTGGGGGCAGAGACTAGAGGTCAGCTGACTGGTGAGGAATATGAAGTGGGAGGGGCTGGAGAAGACCCTATTTCCTTATTTCGGCATAGGTGTCACTGCTACGAGAAAAAAACAAGAAATTAGGATAGAGAGATAAAAGGGAAAGAAAGGAGAACAAAGAGTGATGCATCCTAAAATGTACCATAAGGGGCTTTAATACTGTACGAGTGGAGGGGACTCAGGAAGCGCTAAATGTCCATGGGTTAGGGGCGCAAATTACTTGTCTTGTCTTGGGTGCCGTCAACCCACGCTACGAAAATTATTTTACTGTTGGGGGTCCCCACAACTTGGGAAATGTTATCAAGGGGTCACGGCGCTAGAAAGGTTGAGAGCCACTGCCTTAGAGGATGTAGTGTCGTGGTTTGTCGCAAAGGTACCATCGGTGTCATTAACAAATAGTTGTGCTGTGGGCCAGGAGGCTCTGTTGTAGTGATCTATGTCGTGGGTTGCCCTGCTTTCTGGGAGGGCCGGGTTATCGAATATGGGGGTGAGGGGGCTCGGTTCAGTGGATAGCGAGCAGCCCTCTTTTCTTTGGTACCAGATTACCAGGGCATCTCTGGTGAGGGGGGACAGCATTGAAAGAGATCTATGAGTCTGATCATAGCACCAGAGAAGTGCTCGAAGGTCAACCGAGGACAGATCTTGTTCCACCAGGGTGGAGGCGTTGATCAGAGGACGGGGGAACCACTCCAGGACTCAGGAGACCACTGCGGATGCATGATGGAGCTCAAAATCTGGTAGGCTCACTCCACATCTAGAGGTGGAGGAGCATAAGAGCTTATGTTTCAGCCTCTGATGGTTCCCCCTCCAGACAAATCAGGTGGCAATAGAGCGGATGGAAGGGCAATCGGAAGGGCTTGGAATTAATTAAAGTATTTTGGGAAGGATGTCCATTTTTAGTGTGTTCATGCGACCAAACCAGGACATCGGTAGGTCGATTCGGCCGTCAGTGAGGCGTCTAAGTTTTGTGAGTAGTGGGCCAAAATTCAGGGGCATATATGTCAGATGTGTGTGTTGGGATGGCGGTTCCTAGGTATGATATGGACTTTGTCTGCAATTGAAAGGAGAAATTGGCTTTAAGGGATGAGAGGGTGGGTTGTGGCAAAGAAAGGTTCAGTCCTTCCGTTTTGGAGACGTTCAGCTTGTAGTTACTGAAACATCTGAACCGGTTAACTTCTGCGAGTATGGAAGGGATACTGATATGGGGTTGAGTCACATACAGGAGCAGATCATCCGCGTATAGGGAAAGTTTACATTGGGAGGAAGGGGTTCGGATACCATGTATGTTTGGGTTTGCTCTGATAGCTTGGGCTAGATGTTCAATGACTAGGGCGAACAGGAGTGGGGGGGGAGAGGGCAGCCTTGCCTGGTGCCATTGGCTATCGTCAGTTTTTCTGATTGGGTACCCTTTACCAAAATCGTGGCAGAGGGTTTGGAGTATAGGGACATGATGCGTGAAAGCATTTTCGGGCCTAGTCCTATCTGGGAGAGGGTGGATTGGAGAAATGGCCAACTGACCCAATCAAAGGCCTTCTCTGCATCACAGGAGAGAAGGCAGGTCGGTATGCGGTTGCGTTGGCCATATGCTATGAGGTGTATGGTCTTGGTGGTGGTGTCACTGGCTTCGCGTCCAGGGACAAAACCTACCTGGTCTCTATGTATTACCTTGGGCAGTAAGGGTGAAAGGCGATTTGCCAAGATCTTGGCAAACCGTTTTAAATCTATGTTTTAAGAGGGATATTGGTCTATAGTTGGAGCACAAAGAAGGGTCCTTGCCTGGTTTCGGAATAACTACTATTTGGGCTTGGAGTAGAGTAGGCGAGGGGGCAACGATCCCGTCTATGGCGTTTAAATGCTTTTGCTAGAAGGGGTGCCAGTGGGAGTGCAAACGTTTTGTAAAAACGTGAGGAGAACCCATCTGGACCAGGGCTTTTACAGTTTTTAAGATTCTTTATTGCAAATTGGAAGTCCGTTTCAAACAGGGAGGATTCTAAGTCCTCCATGCTAGAAGCTGGGATGGTTGGAAGTGCAGTTTCCTGGATATAAGACGTCAGATCTGGTATTGAGTCACCCGACTGGGGCATGGACGGCGGAGCTTGTGGGGTGAAATTATAAAGGGCGGAGTAGTACTGGTGGAATTCTTCGGCTATGGCCGAGTTAGCCAATATTTTACCTTTTGTCGATGAATTGATAAAGGGAATATGTTTCCGGGCCTGACGGGGCTGGAGAGTGTTCGCTAGATGTCTACCACACTTGTTGGCTTGAGAGTAGTGGGCAAATCGTCCTTTATCTCTTGCCACTATAGAGCATTCTGCAAAAAATTGCAGGAGATCTCTCCTGGCGTTAGTCAGATCTAGTTGTACAGTGGCGTCAGGGGTTCGTTTATGTGACTCCTCTAGGACGGCTATAGTGGCCAGAAGGCGGGCAATATTAGCAGTGCGCGCACGCCTAAGTCTAGAGCCATGTTGGATGAATTTACCTCTAAAAACACATTTAAGTGCTTCCCATTTCGTGAGCGGTTTGGTATCGTCTTGGGCATGGTCTGTACCAAAGTGACTCAGTCTGCACCCAAGACATCATACAGACCATAAAACAGACAGTAGATTGTCATTCAGCCTCCAAGAGGATCTTGCCTTGGATGTGGGGTTGTTCCCCAAGCTCATGTGGATGGGGGCATGGTCAGACCACAGGGTGAGGCCTATAGAGGTAATGGGGGAGTAGTCTAGTAGGGATTGCGACATGAAGATGTAGTCCAGCCTACTGTAAGAGGAGTGTGCAGGGGAATAATATGTGTAGTCCTTGGTAGTGGGGTGTAGTAACTCTCCACACGTCCACTAAGGGTAAGTCAGATAGGAGTGTTCGCATTTTGGTCAGGGAGGCCGGGGAGATTGAGGACTTGCCAGTCGAGGCATCAAGACAAGGTATCAAGGCGGCATTGAGGTCACCTCCCAGGATCATGTTGGTTGTGCTAAATCGTTTCAGGTGTGAGGTCACCGAGGAAAGGAATTGCTGTTGGTCCTGATTAGGAGAATATACGTTAATTACAGTATAGATCATATTCATATGACAATTTTAAGAAAGACATATCTCCCTGTTGGATCAATATAAGTGTCAAGAACATCTGGTGTGAATGAAGTGTGGAATGCAATGGAGACCCCCTTGGATTTTGCAGAGGGGTTGGTACTGTGGAACCAGGTGGGGTAGGGCTTATGGAGAAGATGCGGAATCGTATCAGACCTAAAGTGATTTTCCTGAAGGAGGAGGATTTATGTACGGAGTTTATGGAAATTATATAATATTTGCCTTCTCTTCTCTGGGGTGTTAGGGCCCCTACAGTTCAGAGAGGAGACTTTCAAGGAGGTTTCAAGTAGGTAAAAATCAACATAAAAAAGGCTTGCTGTCTCAAAGAAGGAGGTGGGGGAGAAAAAGGATGGATGGAGCGACATCTAGTGGTGAATAGATAGAAGGAAAATATAAGAAGTGGGAAAGGAAGAAAAGGAGAGGCAATAGAAGAAAACCAAGGCCTCAACGGCCACACTAAAAGCGTTGTAAACAACATGTCAGCTAAGGCCACTATGGGCGCTGAAATCCCTAAGTGGGGGGGTCGTGGCCAGTGCACAGAGGGGCCCGCACACACCGGGCAGCAACAATAAACTTTTATAAACATGACCGCTCAGGACCCTGTATGGCTGTGTGTAATTTATATCCCTGTAAGTGAGTATCCGGGAGGACAAGTCTCAGAAAGATACTCCAGAGACCTGACAGCACACAGGGTCCTGCATCTGGCTTCTAAATAAAACAGTACATTATAAAGAGGCAGGAGGGGGGATCCAACATGGGAGGGGGACAATAACTGCACACAGAGGGTAAATCTCGTTTAAGAGGAGATCATATGGTATCATGGGTGCCATTAAAGTATATGGCCTCTTGAGAACGTGCTGCTTGCATGATGGCATCCTTAATCGCATAGAAGTGTACTCTGCATATAACGTCTCTGGGGTGTTCCAGGTTCGGGTTTTTAGGGCCCAGGGCCCTGTGTACATGATCAAGAGGGGCGTCTTTGTCTTTTTGGAGCAGATCATTAAACATGGTGATGACTGCAGGGGCTAGGTCTTTAGTTTCCACCGACTCTGGGAGACCACGTATACGTATATTGTTGCGTCTGGCCCTATTCTTCTGGTCGTCCTGGTGGTACATTAATTGCTGAATCTGCAATGTGTGCTCATGTAAAATGACTTCATGTGATTGTACTGTGGAGGCAGTCTCCTCCACACTGTGTTCCACTTATTCCAGCTTGTTAGTGACATCTCTGCGCAGCTCTGATATCTCGTTTGTAAGAGCGTTTCAATCTCTGTACACAGGCTTCAAAATCATGTCTGGTTGGCAGGGCTTTAATGTATGCCTCCATGTCCCATCTACCAAAGGACCGATGTGATTCAGGAGAATGACGGGCAGAACGGACAAAGCCGTTTTCAGAGTCTGAAGGGGAGCTGGTGCGCTGTCTGGTTCTCATATGTGATATGGAGCGCTGTGAAGCAGCTCCCTGTGAGGCCGCGTATGTGCCTGAAGCAGTTCCTGGAAGATTTTTAGTTTCTTGGTGGATGTTTTGGAAGATTCCATAGGGCAGCTTTTTCATTTAGGCACCATGTCTGTCCACAGGAGATGGATCCTATGGCTCAAATGCTGGTTGGTTGACTTTTTCTGCAAGAAGCAAACTGAGAGGCTGCCCTTTGAGGACGAGCGCTTGTTTGGACAGTCCTTGAATGCCTTTATCCAGGCGGTAACTGGGGACAAAAGCCCGCTCTTACGCCTAAAGAAGGTGGCACAGTTGACAGGTCAGCTGGTGCCAACTTCGTAAACCACGAAGAATTGTTTTCATAAACAGTAAGCCTCTGGCTCTAAACAGGAGCCTGTGTTCCAGTTTAGTAAGAAGAAGTTGCCCCAAGTCCTCTGGAACTGTGAAGCAGTGCCTCCCCACTCGCACAGGTGGGGGACATTATTTGCATCCTTTGCAGCCATCTGGACTCAGTCACAGATAACCGTCTAAAGGGTGTCTACAGGTTGCAAGCTGAAGTTTTGCTTCTTTTCTCCCTTCACGCGTTAAGCACTTAAAGGTATTTTTAGAGCCACAAAAAAACGTCTTTTTCTTTGTAGCCATGGAAAGACTTGTCTCAGTTGGTCCTCACACCTTTGTTGAAAGGGGAGAGGGGGTCTTGTGGCTTCTATTCCAACCTGTTCCCAAGCTAAAAAGAGATGTTCAGCCTTTTCTGGACCTCAAAGGCCTAAAGTTCCTGAAGGTACAAAAATTCAGGATGGAGTTACCCAGCTGGTGACTGCTTCGCTTCATCAAGGGGACCTTTGGCATCCGTGAATATCATAGATTTCTTCTTTCACATCCTGTTTTTTCCAGCCTCTTTAACAGTTTCTGCATTTCACAGTAGAGGATTGCCTCTACCAGTGGCATTGCTATTTGGCCTGTTCACAGCCCCCAGAATGTTTATCAAGGTGTTTGATCCAGATCTCGGGTTGTTCAGTACCCTGAGTTTTCCCATTGTGTGTGGTGCCTGGATGACCTGCTTCTCATGAAGTTAGAGTGAATACTAAAAGTACTGTACATGTGCTCTGTCACCACTGGACAAGTTTTTCTAATGTCATTAGATGCACGCCTTCTAGAAAATAAACCTTCATACTCACCTCTATGCTGCAGCTGTCCCATGTCGGATATAAGACTGAGAACTGAGCGCTCATATGACTGCTGATCACTCAGTTATTGGTCAGCTCAGAGCAGAGACTATTTTCCGCTTTGCCCCGGAGGAGGGGCAGGCGCAGCTTCCTCTGGCTCTTAGCGCACTGAGCCAGCTGTCAGTCAGGCAGCTGGATGAATCTCAACAATATGGTTGGGATCCTTCCAGAGCCTGCAGCAGCTCTGCAATGTCAGCTGACAGTAGGCTATAGCTCTCTGTTGGCTAATTCTGAATCACAAGAGAGCCAAAGTGCACTCCTGTGACCCATAAGAGACGCATTGTCAAAACATAGTTAAAGGGATACTGAAGGCTCAACCGTTCTTTTTAAATTACAAACATGCTTTACATTCCTGCTCTGTTCAATGGTTTTGCACAGAGCAGCCCCAATCTGCCTTTTCTCGGGTCGTTTGCCGAATGCCTCCATAGCAAACTGCTTGCTAAGGGGGCACTCATGCATGCTCTCTCCTAAGCCCAGCTGTGTGTGTGTCCATAAGTGACACAGGAGGAGGCTTGGTCCTGCCCCTGCTCCTTCCTCACTGCCTTTAATTGACAGTAGCGGGAGCCAGTGGCCAATGAGCAGGCAGAGAGACGGGACAGCAGCTGCTCCCGTGCACATTGTTGGATCAAGATTGGACTCGGGTAAGTATTAGGGGGGAGCTGCATACTGAAGGTTTTTTAACTTCATACATTCAACTAGTCTTTACAACTACTTTAATTTGTGTTCCACAGACCAGTGACTGCTGTGACCACTGCTGAAGGCAACATAGGAAGCAGATCCTATTTCTGATTTCTAAGGCAAATAAAATGCATAATCTGCTTTAGTTTACCAAACACATTTGTGCAATAAATGTATTTTTAACTGAGGCTTACTTTGTTTTAAAGAAATCAAATACATTTCATACCACACTACATACTTTCTGTTATAGAGCTAAATGCCAGTTTTACAGATGTATTTGTTTTTTTAATGAAACACCAGAAATACACAGCTAAAATGTGTCATCTGTCGTGTGAGCCCTTCTGAAGGGATTTGTGAGAGGGAGATGGGGCTAAGGTCTTAATCCCTTGTGCTAATCCTGTACGTTTCTGGATATATTTTGCATAGAGCAGGAATAATACTAACAGAGCTCATAAATCATACAGAAGTCAATCATGGGTGGTGGCTTGCAGCATGCTCAGGGGGCAGAAGTGCTGAAAGAATGTCAACAAAAGTTCACAGTTCTGTCACTATTGATGGTTCGCAGTAAAAATGCACTGACTACAAACTGCAGTGTGCAACAGTTAAGCCTTACATGGTTTCACATCCTACCCTATTCTAGTTTAGGTATTGTTTTGTCGGCCTGTCTGAAGGTGAATAATGCTGTACGTAGATCAAATTGGCGTAATTCAGATTGATGGTGATCTCAGGGATAAAGTATCAAAACTTGAAGTTGGAGCTTCAAAACAATCATACTGTAGTTAGAAATCGTGTCAAGTATTATGAATTTGTGTTTTTGTGAGGAACGAACAGTCACTTAACGTGCTTAAAACTGATAAATCAAAGCTTGCCGTACAAAAGCCTACTTTTACTAATAATAGGGCAAAGTATTTTGTATCGGTTTAACAACTTTTCACAAGGTCTTGGGTGCAGTTTTCTTAGGTTTACCACGTGCTGTGTTATAAATATGGACATTGTCTGTTATGTCATTTAGTATAATTACTTGGAGGAAAATGACAATGGATACAAAAGTTGCTCATGACACAGGTCAGTTTAAATAAGGTAATACTATTGTCATATTTGCGGAAGATGATGCTTGTGCTTTAGTGCATCTGTGAGACTACGTTTATCCTTTATCGGATAAAATAATTATTATAAGCACCTTTTTAGCATAAAGAACTCTTCTCTTTGTTATAGGCATAATAACTCCTATTATTCAACAATGAAACCTTACATTTCACCCTTCCAAAAATGAGAGCAGCAAAGTTGTGAGCTGAGATGATGTTAAAGACCTATAATTAAGTTAAAATAACACCGTATTTGTCAGCATTAGCATATAACCTATTCTTAAGTAAAAAATGCTGCTCAATAATGTCCCTTACTGCGTAGGCAAAGAAGTTTGTGGCTACATGGGGAATTGTGGTTGTTTGAAATGACTTACAACTGCAGAGAGAGTACTGTAATCAATTCATAAATATGCAACAGGAGCACCAAGCCTAAAGGGTAATGAGTCCAAAATGCTTAAATAATTGTTAGTAAACTTAACTAAAACATCCAACACGTTTTGGAGGTCCACAATGCACCCCTTCATCGGGACCCACTGAACTTTAACCAAGCTTGGGCAGATTCCATAATCAGGCTTGGATGGACCCTGAAAACTGGATGATTAGATGGATATGGAAGAAATCCTTGTTTTTATGAGATCAGCCTACCTGGAGCAAATAAGCGCATCTTTCATTACT
Source organism: Rana muscosa (assembly GCA_029206835.1). Taxonomy (NCBI): domain Eukaryota; kingdom Metazoa; phylum Chordata; class Amphibia; order Anura; family Ranidae; genus Rana; species Rana muscosa. Next base: position 701,734,633 of record CM055117.1, on the reverse strand, counting down.
CATAACAAAAAAGGCTTAGTTCACACCTACAGGTGCGACAAAGAGGCTTTATTTCCACGTGTTGAAATCAAGGGGCTGCTGTACCTACAAGAAACGCGGAAAAGTCGCTGACCTTTTAAAAATAATGCATCACAACTGTTTGCACCGTGTGTCTGTTAAAGTGCAGTGTGTTTCTGTACATGTCAGGAAAGCGTGTGATTTTGCATGTGTTCCCAACACACACACATGTAAACCTGGACTAAGTGTTTAAAGCTCCAGCACCACTTGAATATGTGTTTTTGCTTTATTGTAATGAATTTGACAGTTTGTATTGGATAAGAGGGTCAGCATAAAGGAAAACGTGCTTGGTCAATACAGGTTCCACTTTGTACATATGCAGCTACAAACTATACACGTGAACAAGGTTTTTAACGCATTTAACACAGTTTGTTGAGATTTACACTTTTATATTTATAATTTATTTCACATTTATTTCTAAGAAAAAAAAAACATTGTTGTTCATGTAAAGCCAACACACTTTTTTTGGTTTTATTTTGCCATTTGTTTTCATCTGAGAGATTTCCCTCCATTTACTGTTCCGGTGATAGTTCGAAAATTCTGCTTTTGCTTTTTGGTTTTGGAGACTATGGTCACAGGACATTTGGGGAGGAAAAAGAGAGAATAGACTTGGGCCTCATCCAAACAATACATGCAAAACTAATCGGAAATGACCAGAGAAACTCCCAGTATCCTACATTGACTAACTATATCGGCCACAGAAAGGAGACCTATTAAAGAAAATCATCATTTTTATTTAGAAAACAATTTAAAATGTTTTAAGAGAATTTTAAAGTACCCCTACAGGGTAAAATTAGTACATAACATTTACACACAATAAAAATGAATAGATTAGATATGGTCCATATAATGGTATGATGATGCTGTCTGTACGGTCAACGTTTCGCCATTAACTTGGCTTCTTCGGGACCCAGACACCAAAAAACTTAAGGCTGTCAACAGTTTACAAAATTCTTACCATACATTTCCATAATTACAGTAGTGTTCCTTCTTGCACCTTTTCATTATCTTTTGTTTCTTGCATATGACTATAAATAAATATATTTATGTATATTTCTTTTTGAACTTGTACATTAGGTATCTTGGAATTCTTCCATCATCAGCTGAAGGACATAGTAGAATATGCTGAACTGAAGACTGTGTGCTTCCAGAATCTGAGGGAAGTTGGCAATACTCTGCTCTTCTGTCTTCTTATTGAACAGAGTTTGGTATGTACATTATTCCATGACAGCTAGTTGAATATTGTGTAGTTTCTTGTCTTGGTGCAAATAGTATGTATGTTAATCCGCGACACCCTATTATTGCTTAGTTGAATACTTTGTAGGTTCCCAGCCTAGTAATAATAGTATGTACCTCTATCCATGACACCCTATCATTGCTTGGTTGGGTATTTGTAGGTTAATGCTCCAGTGTAGATGGTATGTACATCAAATCATGACTTTTTTTATTAATTTGGGTATTTTTTAGGTTCCCAACTTCAGAGTCTGCTGAGTTGCATACAGATTTACAACCTTCGTGCAGTAGCAATATATATTCCTATTTGCTAAATATATATCGGGATGTATCTCTGCCAATATTGTATCCAATGCTAGGAAATAAAGTGTTAAGGCTAAGGTGTTTTTTTTGTTTGTTTTTTAAGATGTAATGCCAACCTGCTTTTTGAATTGAGGGAAAACGAGAGCATCTACTGCAAAGGCTAGAGGATCCCTAGTCTAGTTTTGGCTATTTTGGGTGGTTGTTGAACCTTGAGGCCAGGATGTCCACATCTGGTGTTTGACAGATCTTGGAATGAGAGACCAATCCCCTGGATCCAGGCGTTGGCTTAAGAAGTCCACTCCAGGGATGTGGACGGCCAGGATAGCTGGAATGTAAGAATAGCAGACTTGTTTCGTTATAGGGCAGCATGACATCTGGAGCCTACCTGATGGTTTATAGCACTGCCCTACTGCACCCTGACTGGGTGACCTTGCAGAAGGGAGGTCCATTGTTGTAGTTAATCTGATGATCTCTTCCAGAATATTGATAGAGCATTTTTAACTCCAGCAGGGATTATGTCCCCTGAATAGTCCAAGAGTTGTAAACTCTGCTCCAGTCTGTGGGGCTGATATTCATAGATCCCATCTTCCAGGTAGAGCTGGGCGATTTTCCTCCAAAAAAAAAAATTCCATTCACGATTCAAATCAAGTTTTTTTTTTTTGATGGACACCGCGCCGTTCCTGAAGAGCTGCGGGCAGTTTTTTAGACAAGGCCACAGCTTTTGCCTAGTCCGCGGCGTCCGGCCACGCGGACTAGGCCGAAGCCTCGCCTATAAACTCCTGCCCAAAGCTCCTCAGGACCGGCGCGGTGTCAGCGTCGGTCCTGGTGAAAAAAAAATAGATTCGCTGAAAATCTGAATTGATTTGACCTCAACTCGATTTCAAGATTCAAATCGATTTTTTTTTCCCCAGCCCTACTTCAAGGGCATGTAAAGGAATGACTGTCCCAATTCTAGGTCAGGATTGGAGATCTACCATGAAAGGAAGAGTTTTGTCTGGCTGGATAAGGATTGGATTTGCTTGTTACAGGTCGTGAGTATGTTGGATTGAAGGGGTCTGCAGTAAAACTGGGCAAAGGAAACTGCCTCGAAAGCAGCTACCATAAAGCCCGGAACCATCATGCAGAAGCCAACTGAGGGTGCCGTTTTGACATGAGGAGCTGGATGTGGAACCTTAGGGAAGCAACTTACTCTTGAATAAATAAGATTCTGGCTTGGGCTGTGTCCCAGGTACTCCAGATATGAGAGCTAGAGAGCAGACTTTTTTAAAAGTTGGTTATCCAGCCAAAGGTTTGAAGGAATTGAATTGTCATTTGTATGATGGCAGACAATGTTGTGGCTGAGGAGTCTTTCATTAAAGTGGTTGTAAAGTCCCATCCAGCGATTGTCCATGAGTCCCTCGGCTGTCCGCGACTCTCCCTCCTGATTGGCTGAGACACAGCAGCGGCGCCATTGGCTCCCCCTGCAGTCAATCGAACTCGGCCAATAAGGAGAGAGGGGGTGGGGCAGAACCATGGCTCTGTGTCTGAATGGATACACAGAGCTATAGCTCAGCTCAAGTGCCCCCATAGCAAGCTGCTTGCTGTGAGGGCACTCAACATGGGGGGGGGGGGGGCTGGAGCTCCAGCCAGAGACCTGAGGAGAGAAGGATCCGGGCTGCCCTGTGCAAAACTACTGCACAGGGCAGGTAAATATAATATGTTTGTTTTTTTTACAATCACTTTAAGAGACTAACCTGTGAAATGAATGTCCTAGGCTCGCTGGAGAGCCAGAAGTGGAGCAAGCACTTTTGTGAACACTCGAGGTGCAGAGGAGAGCCTGAATAGTAGTGCTACAAATTGGAAGTGTTGGTCTCTCACAGAAAAATGCAGAAAGCATTGAGGGGAAGTTGGGGATTTGTATATAGACATCTTGTATGTCTGCTTCTCTCAGACGGGAAATTACAGGCATCCAGAATCTCACATCTCATTGATTCCATCCAGTATTTTTGTAAACAGGGAAATTTGTTCAGACATTTTTAAGTCCAGTAATTGGGCAAATGCCCCTATATAGTTTTGGGACTGTGAATAGGTTTGGATAGAAAACGTGAAACTGTTCTACTGAAGAAACTGGTACAACCACTCCCTGTGCCTGAATCTGGCTGATTAAAGGGTAAAAAGTAAGGAGGGGGCAGAGTTACTGTAGAAACTACACTATCTCTTTGCACCCCTTTGAAATAACAGATCGGATCCAGAGTTTTGGGATGTCTCAAATCCATACTGGCATAAACCTCAACGGAAGTCCTCTCACTCAAAGAAATAGGGGTGCCCCTTAATTTTCAGGAGGCTTGGTGGACATAGAAGTCCAGGGCTTTCAATGAAATGGAGTGTTAAGCCTTGGCTTGAGGTTGATGCCTGTGGAGTGTAAACGGATCCCTTTATCTGAGCAGAATAAGCTTTTTCTTGTCAGGTAGGAGTACCTTTCCTCCAATGACTTCCTAAATTTATCAAGGTGTTCACCATCAAAAGTCATGCGTAGAAGATGCTGCTTACAAGTAGGTTTAGCAGACCAAGTTTTTAGCCTCAAAATCCTGTGCATATGCAAATTACATTCTCTAGAGCGTCAATACAAGCAGTAAGGCCCCGTTAACTTGTGATTTAGGTGTGGTGTGTTAAAGAAAACAATCCACCTTTGTGGATCTTTGACGCGCTTTCATCAAAATGCATGTTATATAGTGTTCGATAGATGTGAGGGCAATCAGCTGCAGTTGTTCTAGGAGAGCAGGGTCATCAAAGACATGTTCTTGGCCTCTGTTTTTGTTTTTTCCAGTTAGCAATAGTCTGGAAAATAGTTTCAATTATTGGCTGCAGGGCTGGACCTGCAAGAGAAAATTAGGCCTTTAAGTGGGCTTCAAAGCGCCCATCAACAGAATCCTTTAAAGAGGGAACAATAAAGCGGCGGTCTGCCCAAAAAAAAACTAAAAACCAGCAGTTACACATACTACAGCTGCTGGCTTTTAATATTGGGACCCTTACCTGTCCTGGAGTCGAGCGATGTCAGCACCGCAGCTGATGTTTCCATCAGCTGTCGGGTGCTGCCATTGTGGGTAAGGGTACACGGCAGTGTAGCCTTTTCGGCTTCACGTCGGGAACTTTACTGCGCATGCTTGAGGCCCGCTCCTCTCTCTCCTACTGGCCCGGCAACAGGGGGAGGAGGGAGCCTCTCAGCCGAGATGGCAATACCCACGGCTGAGGCTCCCAGAAGTGGGAAAGGATACCTGTCAAAGACAGATATCCTGTCCCCTCCAAGAACCCCCCCCCCCCCCCCGAAAGGTGCCGATTGTGACTCCGGAGGGGGGGAGGAATCAGATGAGTGGAAGTTCTACTTTTGGGTGGAACTCCTCTTTAAGTAGGAAATGTAAGGTGGTTTATTGAGAACTGAAATGGCAGGATCCCCTACTGTAATAGCCCATATCTTATTAAAATCCTTTTCCATAGGTTAAATCTCCCCAGAAAGCTTAGGAGGTGTCAACACCCTCTCAGGGTTGAGCCAGTCTTTTCATAAAGTGCACAATCTGTACTTGTATGGGAAATGTTTTTCTTGACTTGACCATCCCCTTAGTGCCCATAAGGGCTTGTTTTGGCTGTGCAGGGTCAGGTGCTGTTAGGAAAATACTAGTGCAAACTCCTCAAGTAAATGCAGTTATGACTCAGAACGTGGTAAGGAACTAGGATGTGTAGCTTTTCTGGCTTCTGGAAACCAAAATTTCTAGAAGCACCAAAAACATTTCCAAAGAATTCAGATATTGTGGCAGAAAAATCTGCTTTTGTCAGACATTCCATTTGTTACACACTTGAGAGGCAGGGTAGAGTAAGACGAGGGGACTCCCCTGTATTTTGGCGCATTGGGCAGTAAGTGCTTTCCGTCAAAATCTGTCATCTGGGGACGATTCAGACTCCTCCCATGGGACTTGAGTGATGTTCAGGTCTGTTCTAGGTTGTTGGCGGTCTTCCTTTCCCCTTTCTTCTCACTTGTGCCATCCAACACATTACGATATTGGGTATGCAGTGGGTTAAGTAGGCGCAAGATATATCTGGCCAGCAGTACCAGCAACAATATCTTCTAACTTCTGCATAACAATTGTTTCAGTATTACCTTGAAAGTCTCTGTATGCGAGGCCCAGAATTTTCCAGTAGGAGTCTTTGGTGAAATTAGTTCATTTCTTGAACAATTTTCTTTTTGTTTATCATTTTCCACTGGGGATTGCCATATTAAGGCAGGAACTGATACCAACATAAAGGGAAATCCTGTTTTACCTTATCCATAATTATGGGCTTACTAGAGTTTCATTCTTCATTAGTCACAATAGGCATACAATGGGTCTTCAGGGACTGGGAATCATTGAAATTGACAACAGGGTTGGACCTGTATAGCAGCCCGCAGGTAACTTCACACAATGCTTCAGAAATTGTTAGATGCCCCAGAGCAACACACAGTGTGTTCTTGGTGGAAGTGTCAGAAGAAAGAAATGAATGATTTAAAAAAATACTTTTTCAGAGGAGAACAGATCCGATCCATCACCCAAGGACACTAGCAAAAATGTAGTCGCGTGGAGTGGGAAGAATTTTGTTGGGAGTGCAGTAGGAAGGCCCTAGCAAGCTTTTTTGCCAGTGCCAATTTTTGTATTTGTACTAGTACAATAAAACTTTTGCAAGATAATATATATAAAGTTTAGTCTCATAAGTTTACATACCCTGGCAGAATTTATGATTTCTTGGCCATTTTTCAGAGAATATGAATGATAAAACAAAAATGTTTTTCACTCATTGTTGGTGTTTGGCTGAAGCCATTTATTATCAATCAACTGTGTTTACTCTTTTTCAATCCTAATGGCAACAGAAACTAGCCAAATGACCCTGATCAAAAGTTTACATACCCTGGTGATTTTTGTCTGATAACATGCACACAAATTGACACAAAGGGGTTTGAATGGCTATTAAAGGTAACCATCCTCACCTGTTTGCTTGTAATTAGTGTGTGTATAAAAGGTCAATGAGTTTCTGGACTCCTGACAGACCCTTGCATGTTTCATCCAGTGCTGCACTGGCGTTTCTGGATTCTGAGTCATGGGGAAAGCAAAAGAATTGTTAAAGGATCTGCAGGAAAAGGTAGTTTGAACTGTATAAAACAGGAAAGGGATATAAAAAGATATCCAAGGAATTGAGAGTGCCAATCAGCAGTGTTCAAACTCTAATCAAGAAGTGGAAAATGAGGGGTTCTGTTGAAACCAAACCAGGTAGACCAACTAAAATTTCAGCCACAACTGCCAGGAAAATTTGTTTGGGATGCAAAGAAAAACCCACAAATAACTTCACGTGAAATACAGGACTCTCTGAAAACGTGGTGTGGCTGTTTCAAGATGCACAATAAGGAGGCACTTGAAGAAAGGTGGGCTGCATGGTCGAGTCTCCAGAAGAAAGTCATTACTACGCAAATTCCACAAAGTATCCCGCTTACAATACGCCAAATCGCACGGAGACAAGCCTCAAACCTTCTGCCACAAAGTCATTTGGAGTGATGAGACCAAAATTTTGCTTTTTGGCCACAAACATAAACGCTACATTTGTAGAGGAGTCAACAAGGCCTATGATGAAAGGTACACCATTCCTACTGTGAAACACGGAGGTGGATCGCTGATGTTTTGGGGATGTGTGAGCTACAAAGGCACAGGAATTTGGTAAAAATTGATGGCAAGATGAATGCAGTATGTTATCGTAAAATACTGGAGGAATATTTGCATTCATCAGCCAAGAAGCTGCGCATGGGACGTACTTGGACATTCCAACATTACAATGATCCAAAACACAAGGCCAAGTCGACCTGTCATTGGCTACAGCAGAATAAAGTGAAGGGTCTGGAGTGGCCATCTCCGTCTCCTGACCTCAATATCATTGAGCCACTCTGGGGAGATCTCAAACCTGCAGTTCATGCAAGACAGCCCAAGAATTTACAGGAACTGGAGGCTTTTTGCCCTGAGGAATTGGCAGCTTTACCATCTGAGAAGATAAAGAGCCTCATCCACAAATACCACAAAAGACTTCAAGCTGCCATTGATGTTAAAGGGGGCAATACACTGTATTAGGAAATGGGGTATGTAAACTTTTGATCAGGATCATTTGGGTAGTTTCCGTTGTCATTATGATTTATAAAGCGTAAACACAGTTCATTGATAATAAATAGCTTTAGCCAAATACTAACCATGAGTGAGAATTTTTTTTTGTTATCATTCATATCCTTTGAGAACTGGCCAAGAAATAAATTCTGCCAGGGTATGTAAACTTATGAGCACAACTGTGTGTGTGTGTGTGTGTGTGTGTGTATGTATGTATGTGTGTGTGTGTGTGTGTGTGTGTGTGTATATATATATATATATATATATATATATATATATATATATATATATATATATATACATACATACATACATACATACATACATACATACATACATACATACATACATACATACATACATACATATATACACACACACACACACACACACTACGGAAAGTATTCAGACCCCCTTAAATTTTTCACTCTTTGTTATATTGCAGCCATTTGCTAAAATCATTCAAATGTATTATTTTTTCCTCATTAATGTACACACAGCACCACATATTGACAGAACAATACAGAATTGTTGACTATTTTTCAGATTTATTAAAAAAGAAAAAATGAAATATCACATGGTCCTAAGTATTCAGACCCTTTTCTCAGTATTTAGTAGAAGCTCCCTTTTGATCTTATACAGCCATGAGTCTTTTTGGGAAAGATGCAACAAGTTTTTCACACCTGGATTTGGGGATCCTCTGCCATTCCTCCTTGCCCATCCTCTCCAGTTCTGTCAGGTTGGATGGTAAACGTTGGTGGACAGCCATTTTTAGGTCTCTCCAGAGATGCTCAATTGGGTTTAATTCAGGGCTCTGGCTGGGCCATTCAAGAACAGTCACGGAGTTGTTGTGAAGCCACTCCTTCGTTATTTTAGCTGTGTGCTTAGGGTCATTGTCTTGTTGGAAGGTAAACCTTTGGCCCAGTCTGAGGTCCTGAGCACTCTGGAGAAGGTTTTCGTCCAGGATATCCCTGTACTTGGCCGCATTCATCTTTCCCTCGATTGCAACCAGTCGTCCTGTCCCTGCAGCTGAAAAACACCCCACAGCATGATGCTGCCACCACCATGCTTCACTGTTGGGACTGTATTGGACAGGTGATGAGCAGTGCCTGGTTTTCTCCACACATACCGCTTGGAACTTTTTGGCCTTAATTATATCTTGGTCTCATCAGACCAGAGAATCTAATTTCTCACCATCTTGGAGTCCTTCAGGTGTGTTTTTTTTAGCAAACTCCATGCAGGCTTCCATGTGTCTTGCACTGAGGAGAGGCTTCCGTCGGGTCACTCTGCCATAAAGCCCCAACTGGTGGAGGGCTGCAGTGATGGTTGACTTTCTCCCATCTCCCGACTGCATCTCTGGAGCTCAGCCACAGTGATCTTTTGGGTTCTTCTTTAACTCTCTCACCAAGGCTCTTCTCCCCCAATAGCTCAGTTTGGCCGGACGGCCAGCTCTAGGAAGGGTTCTGGTCGTCCCAAACGTCTTCCATTTAAGGATTATGGAGGCCACTGTGCTCTTAGGAACCTTAAGTGCAGCAGAATTTTTTTTTGTAACCATGGCCAGATCTGTGCCTTGCCACAATTGTCTCTGAGCTCTTCAGGCAGTTCCTTTGACCTCATGATTCTCATTTGCTCTGACATGTACTGTGAGCTGTAAGGTCTTATATAGACAGGTGTGTGGCTTTCCTAATCAAGTCCAATCAGTATAATCAAACACAGCTGGACTCGAAGGTGTAGAACCATCTCAAGGATGATCAGAAGAAATGGACAGCACCTGAGTTAAATATATGAGTGTCACAGCAAAGGGTCTGAATACTTAGGACCATGTGATATTTCAGTTTTTCTTTTTTAATAAATCTGTAAAATAGTCAACAATTCTGTGACTTTCTGTCAATATGGGGTGCTGTGTGTACATTGAGGAAAGAATTTACTTAAATGATTTTAGCAAATGGCTGCAATATAACAAAGGGTGAAAAATTTAAGGGGGTCTGAATACTTTCTGTACTCACTGTATATACACACATGCACGCAAAAATAATCATATGATCCCCTACAAATTTTGTAGGTTTGCCCACTTGCAAAGAAATGATCTATTACAATACATGGCCCCTCCATGAGGCAAAGTCGGTCTGTACCTGTAGCAGAGAAACGGCCCCAAAGCATCATGTTTCCACCTCTGTGCTTGACTGTAGGAGTGGTGTTCTTTGGGTCATAGTCAGCTTTTTTCTTCCTCCAAACACTGTGGGTTGAGTTAATGCCACAGAGCTTAATTTTGGTCTCATCTGACCACAGCACTTTCTCCCAATCCTTCTCTGAATCATTTAGATCATTGGTATGACTTTTAAGCGATTCCTAAACCCTTCCTCCTATTTGGATGTACATACCCTCAAACTAAACCTGCGAGTGTGCACTTTCAGCCCATATCCATTATATAACTCTATAGCTTGAATATGTTTTGGTAAATACCTGGAAAAAAACTAATTGTTCCTGTGTCCAAATATATATATGGACCTAACTGTTTATGGAGGGAGCTGAAACTTTGAGTTGCCAAGCGACAGCCAAGAAATTGTAAGGATTTAGAGAAGATCTTTAAAGAAGACTGGGCCAAAATCCCTCCTGAAATGTGTGTAAATCTGGTCACTAACTACAAGAAACGTCTTACCTCTGTGCTTGCCAACAAGGGCTTCTCCAAGTACGAAGTCATGTTTTTCCTGGGGAGCAAATACTTATTTCTCTCACTGAACTACAACTCAATTTATAACATTTTGTATCATGTGTCTTTTCTGTATTTTTGGTAGATATTCTGTCGTGTGTGTGTGTGTGTGTGTGTGTGTGTGTGTGTGTATATATATATGTGTGTATATATATATATATATATATATATATATACATACATACATACATACACAGTACCTCACAAAAGTGAGTACACCCCTCACATTTTTGTAACTATTTTATTATATCTTTTCATGTGACAACACTGAAGAAATTACACTTTGCTACAATGTAATGTAGTGAGTGGTACAGCTTGTATAACAGTAACTTTGCCTCAAAATAACTCGGAACACAGCCATTAATGTCTAAACCACTGGCAACAAATGTGAGTAAACCCCTAAGTGAAAATGTCCAAATTGGGCCCAAAGTGTCAATATATTGTGTGGCCACCATTATTTTCCAGCACTGCCCTAACCCTCTTGGGTATGGAGTTCACCAGAGCTTCACAGGTTGCCACTGGAGTCCTCTTCCACTCTTCCACTCCTCCAAGACGACATCACGGAGCTGGTGGATGTTGGAGACCTTGCGCTCCTCCACTTTCCGTTTGAGGATGTCCCACAGTTGCTCAATAGGGTTTAGGTCTGGAGACATGCTTGGCTGCCGGTCCATCACCTTTACCTCAGCTTCTTTAGCAAGGCAGTGTTCGTCTTGGAGGTGTATTTGGGGTTGTTATGTTGGAATACTGCCCTGCAGCCAGTCTCCGAAAGGAGGGGATCATGCTCTGCTTCAGTATGTCACAGTACATGTTGGCATTCATGGTTCCCTCAATGAACTGTAGCCCCCCAGTGCCGACAGCACTCATGCAGCCCCAGACCATGACACTCCCACCACCATGTTTGACTGTAGGCAAGACACACTTGTCTTCGTACTCACCTGGTTGCCGCCACACACACTTGACACCATCTGAACCAAATGAGTTTATCTTGGTCCCATCAGACCGCAGGACATGGTTCCAGTAATCCATGTCCTTAGTCTGCTTGTCTTCAGCAAACTGTTTGCGGGCTTTCTTGTGCATCATCTTTAGAAGAGGCTTCCTTCTGGAACGACAGCCATGCAGACCAATTTTATGCAGTGTGCGGCGTATGGTCTGAGCACTGACAGACCCCACCCCTTCAACCTCTGCAGCAATGCTGGCAGCACTCGTATGTCTATTTACCATAGACAACCTCTCGATATGACGCTGAGCATTTGCACTCCGCTCCTTTGGCCGATCATGGCGAGGCCTGTTCTGAGTGGAACCTGTCCTGTTAAACCGCTGTATGGTCTTGGCCACCGTGCTGCAGCTCAGTTTCAGGATCTTGGCCATCTTCTTATAGCCTAGCCCTAGGCCATCTTTATGTAGAGCAACAATACTTTTTTTCAGATCCTCTGAGTTCTTTGCCATGAGGTGCCATGTTAAACTTCCAGTGACCAGTATGCTGCTTCCCATTCACACCTGCGACCTTGTAACACTAACGAGTCACATGACACTGGGGAGGGAAAATGGCTAATTGGACCCAATTTGGACATTTTCACTTAGGGGTGTACTCGCTTTTGTTGCCACTGATTTAGACATTAATGGCTGTGTGTTGAGTTATTTTGAGGGGACAGCAAATTGACACTGTTATACGAGCTGTACACTCACTACTTTATATTGTAGCAAAGTTTCATTTCTTCAGTGTTGTCACATGAAAAGATATAATAAAATATTTACGAAAATGTGAGGGGTGTACTCACTTTTGTGGGGGTTATACTTTGGGGGCTAGAAGTGCAGTTGCTGTAGATCTGACGAGGACATGCAAGGAAAAGAAACAGCATTTTAGCTTGCACATGATTGGATGATAAAATCAGCAGAGCTTCCCCTTATTTCAGATCTTTCCCTCAAATCTACAGTGACTGCACTTTGAAGTGCACTTGTAGTGCAAAGTGGATTTGCCTTTAGTAAATCAACCCCAGTGTGTGTGTGTGTGTGGAGAGAGATAGATATAGATTTTTTTATCCATTAGTATTACTTTTCTTTTCCTTTTCTTCACCTGGTGATCTAGCCAGTAACACACTAAATGTCTTGGGATATCTGCATTCTGGTTGAAGTAGCAAAGTAAGACACATTTGGACAGTAGCACTGTTGGCCTGGGGGAAGGATAGTATTACACTAGCAGATTTAGATTGACTTGACTACAAATTTAAAGCTGGACTCCAACAAACACTTTGTTTAACCACTTTAATACAGGACACTCCCCCCCCCTTCCTGCCCAGACCAATTTTTAGCTTTCAGCGCTGTTGCATTTTGAATAATTATGTGGTCATGCGACGCTGTACCCAAACAAAATTGTAATCCCCCGTCCCCGTCCCCCCCCACAAATACATTTTCTTTTGGAGGTATTTGATCACCAATGGGGGGGGGGTGTATTTTTTGCGCTACAAATTTTTAAAGAAATTTTTGCTTGGTTTCTGTTACAAAACTTTGTAAATGAAGTATCCCATCCCTATTGGGCATTGATTGGCATCCCTGGTGGTCCTGGGTGGGCATTCCCGGTGGTCCTGGGTAGGAATCCTCAGGGGGGCTGCACTGATGAGCAATCAGCACAGACACCCCTCCCCCCCTCTCTCTTCTGCAGAGCAGCCGATCGGCTTTCCTCTACTCTACTGTCAGTGCGAGTGGAGGAAAGGCCGATAAACGGCTCTTCCTATTTACACTGTGATCCGCTGTGATTGGGCACAGCTGATCACGTGGTAAAGCGCCTACGTCACACCACCGATCACCGTGCTGCATGCCCCCGCAGCTTATCCTACTGGACATCATATGAAGCCCAGTCAGGATAACTGAACCAATTCCCGGCTGTCATTCTGCATACGGTGGGCGGAAATTGGTTAAGCAGTTACAGCAAGCCTTTTTTCCTTTTTGAGATGAAGGCATTCTATAAATAAAAGCTGGCCGTTGTAAGCACCCCTGTCAGTGTTCCACAACTATTACTTTGTCTGGACAGCTTGGTCTGTTAATGCAAGTTGAAAAATAACACTCTTTGGCTAAATTGCTGAGTAAAAGACACCACATCTAACAATTGGTGCGCTGCAAATTAGTACATTGTTTTTTGTGTTTAATGCTACTTAAGTAAAGATATTGTCCCATAAACAAGCCCAAGTATAAATGTAAGAGGGTTCATTTTTAAGGAAAGGTGGTTAAAATTAGCATAGTGATTATATTTACTCTTTGGATATAGAGATGAGTTATTCAACTACTGCAGGTCTTCATAATTGTGCCTATAATAGCCCTGGCTTCACTATTGTTCTCTGCTGATCTCTCCTCTGTTTGCATGAGGGTGGTGTAGCAGTGCATGTCCTTATGAGGGTTTCTGCGTGTTACAGGTGACACTATAAAATGGGACTGGACCCCTTGGGAGGTTGTTATTGTGCGTTTGCTGAATCGTATCAGTTCAATATTATTATTATTATTATTATTCAGGGTTTATATAGCGCCAACAGTTTGCGCAGCGCTTTACAAAATAAAGGCAGACATTACAGTTACATTACAATTTGGTACAAGAGGAATCAGAGGGCCCTGCTAATTAGAGCTTACAATCTAAAAAGGGAGGGTCAATTGATACAAAAAGGTAAAAGCTGTGGGGGATGAGCTGATGGAGGAAGTACAAGTTAGTTAGAAGCAGGATAGGCTTCTTTAAAGAGTACAGTTTTCAGGGATCGTCTAAATATGAATAGATTAGGGGACAGTCGGACAGATTGGGGTAGGGAGTTCCAAAGGATGGGAGAAGCTCTGGAGAAATCCTGGAGGTGAGCATGGGAGGAGGTGACAAGGGAGCTAGAAAGCAGAAGGTCTTGGGAGGACCGAAGAGAGCGTCTCGGTTGGTATTTTGGGACTAGGTTAGTGATGTAGCTGGGGGCCAAGTTGTGGGTGGCTTTGTAATTTATTGTTGGTACTTTGAATTTTATTCGTTGGGTGAGTGGGAGCCAGTGGAGGGATTGTCAGAGAGGGGTGGAGGACACTGAATGGTTGGTAAGGTGTATGAGTCTTGCAGCAGCATTCATGATGGACTGAAGGGGGGATAGTCTATGTAAAGTAATCCAATGAGGAGGGAGTTGCAGTAGTCGAGGCGAGAGATGACCAGGGAGTCAATTAGAAGCTTGGTGGTGTCATTAGTTAAAAAGGGGCGTATTCTGGAAATGTTGCGGAGGCTAAGGCGGCATAATTTGGACAGGGATTGGATGTGGGCCTGAAAGGACAGTTCAGAGTCTAAGGTTACCCCTAGCACCCTAGCATGTGGGGACGGACTGATAGATGTGCCATTGATCTTGATAGAGAAGTCAGGGGAAGGGGAACGTGGGGGAGGAAATATTAAGAGCTCAGTTTTAGATAGAGCAATAGCAATCATGCTGGGGAAATGCAGGAGATTTTATGATTAATGGGCTGAGGGGTCCAACAAAATGACTGGCTAATTACATGCTTTTGAAAGCTCGATGTATCATAGCAACCGTATTAGCGTAGTCATTGAAGTGAAGCAATTTGGCTTCATTTAGCTAGATATAACATTAGACACTAATTGAAAGAAATGTTTCTTGTTTGTGGGCAGCGAGCATTAGTACCACAGGACAGACTAAAACAAAAGAAAATTGATATTGCTGCAGTCAACGAGTTATGAATTTGTATGCCTGTATCTTTTTTTCCAAGATGTTTCTTATGTATGTCACATTTATTTTTTCTCTAAATGTATGTTATTTAACAATTAAGTCACTAGAAGAAGTGTGTGACCTGCTTCATGCTGCACCTTTTCAGAACATTCTGCCCAGAGTCCATGTTAAAGGTGAGTGTATCCCTAGAGGTTGCTTTCATAGACCCTCAATAAAGGTTATTTTCACTTTTTTTTTTTATTGGCTCAGCGGCTTAGGCCAGAAAATTTTACCCATGAACCATTGTTTTACATTTGACCACAGTAGTGCAGGTTGCATTCCGTGGCAGGACATTGAAGGCCAAAAAAAAACAATTGTAGACTATTAGGCCTCATTCACACTGTACGGAATCCGCTCAGCAGAGTCCGCCAGCTTAGCGTGAGATCTCTCCGTTGATCTCCACTGAGCCGGCGGAAGACAGGTCCCTCTCTGCTCACTGAGCGGGGAGGGGCTTGTCAAGCGCCGCTGCTTACTATGGAGAGATCGGACGAAAACGGACAGCATGTCCGTTTTCATGAGATCTCATCTGATCCGCCAGGACGGATGGCGACGTATCGCCATACGTCTGATTTTAGCGGATCGGATGTCAGCGGACAGTCACTGCTGACGTTCGCTCCATAGACTTGCATGGAGCGACCGTTCAGGTCTGCCAAAAAAACTGACAGGCGGACCTGAACGGTCCGCCCGTGTGAAAGGGGCCTTAAGCATTTAGCATTTAATTCCATTACCGTACAGCGCATCCGTGAAAGTATTCACAGCTCTTGACTTTTTCTACGTATGACTTATGCCTTATTCTAAAATGGGTTAAATTCATTATTTTCCTCAAAATTCTACAGACAGTACCCCATAATGACAACATGAAAGAAGTTTTTTTTTTTTTAAATAAAAAACAAAAACAAAAAAATCACAAGCACATAAGTTTTCACAGCCTTTGCTCAATACTTTTGTTGAAGCACCGTTGGCACCAATTACAGCCTCAAGTCTTTTTGAGTATGATGCCACAAGCTTGGCACACATAATTTTGGGCAGTTTCTCCCATTCTTCTGCAGGACCTCTCAAGCTCCATCAGGTTGGATGGGGAGCGTCGGTGCACAGTCCTTTTTCAGATCTCTCCAGAGATGTTCAATCCGGTTCAAGTCTAGGCTCTGGCTAGGCCACTCAAGGACATTCACTTTGTTATATTGGCTGTGTGCTTAGGGTCGTTGTCCTGTTGGAAGATGAACCTTCACCTAAGTGCAAGGTCCAGAGCGATCTGGAGCAGGTTTTCATCAAGGATGTCTCATTACATTGCTGCATTCATTTTTCCCTCAATCCTGACTAGTGTCTCAGTTTCTGCCGCTGAAAAAAATCCCCACAGCATGAAGCTGCCACCACCATGCTTCAGTTTAGGGATGGTATTGGCCAGGTGACGAGCGTTGCCTGGTTTTCTCCGGACATGACGCTTGCCATTCAGCCCAAAGAGTTCAAATTTTGTTTCATCAGACCAGAGAATTTTGTTTCTCATGGTCAGAGTCCTTCAGGTGTCTTTTGGCAAACTCAAGGCAGGCTGTCATGTTACATAGTTACATAGTTAGTCAGGTTAAAAAAAGACACAAGTCCATCCAGTTCAACCATAAAAAAATAAAATAATAATATCATACAATCCCATATACCCAATTCTATACCCACAGTTGATCCAGAGGAAGGCAAAAAACCCCAGCAGAGCATGATCCAATTTGCTACAGCAGCGGAAAAAATTCCTTCCTGATCCCCCGAGAGGCAATCGGATATTCCCCGGATCAACTTTACCTATAAATGTCGGTACCCATTGTACCTTTTTACTGAGTGGCTTCCGTCTGGCCATTCTACCATACAGGCCTGATTGGCAGAGTGCTGCAGAGATTGTTGTTCTTCTGGAAGGTTCTCCTCTCTCCACAGAGAAACACTGGAGCTCTGTCAGAGTGACCATCGGGTTCTTTGTCACCTTCCTGACTAAGGCCCTTCTTCCCGATCGCTCAGATTGGCCGGGTGGCCCGCTCTAGGAAGAGTCCCAGTGGTTCCAAACTTCTTCCATTGGGACCTTCAATGCTGCAGACTGTTTCCTGTACCCTTCCTTAGATCTGTGCTTCGATACAATCCCGTCTCAGAGGTCTACAGACAATTCCTTGCACTTCATGGCTTGGTTTGTGCTCTGACATGCACTGTTAACTGTGGGACCTTGTATAGACAGGTGTGTGTGCCTTTCCAAATCCTGTCCAATCAACTGGAGTCCACCTGTGGTAAATTCAGTCAAGTTGTAGAAACATCTCAAAGATGATCAGTGGGAACAAGATGCACCTGAGCTCAATTTTGCGTGTCATGGCAAAGGCTGTGATTTATTTATTTTTTGTTATAAATTTGCAAAGATTTCTAACAAACTTCTTTCACATTGTCATTATGAGGTATTGTTTGTAGATTTTTAAGGAAAACAATGAGTTGAATCCATTTTGGAAAAAGGCTGTAACATAACAAAATGTGGAAAAAGTGAAGCGCTGTGAATACTTCCAGATGCACTGTAATATGTTTGTACTAAGGGACAAATGCTTGTAGTAAACCTTAATTTAGATTTTATTTTCTAACATGGCCGTGCGATCGGCGAGCCGGAGAGGGAATTGAACGGCGCCGGATGTTGACTGTAGAGATTTCCGGCGGACTAGATGATCCCCAAAATCTCTATGATAGTTCAAAAAAAATTGAGAAATTCCGCCGCCTCGGCTGGGAAGCCCACATATCGCCCACAGGTCGCGCCCACCTATGTAATTGGCGTTCAAACCACACCTGAGGTATTGCCGCGAATGTTGGAGCAAGAGAAATAATTCTAGCACAAGACCACCTCTGTAACTCTAAACAGGTAACCTGTATACATTTTTAAAGTGTCGCCTATGGAGATTTTTAAGTACCAAAGTTTGGTGCCATTCCACAAGTGTGCCCAATTTTAAAGCGTGACATGTTGGGTTTCTATTTACTCAGCGTAACATCATCTTTCAATATGACGTCCTTTTTTCCCCACAAATAGAGCTTTCTTTTGGTGGTATTTGCTCACCTCTGCGGTTTTTATTTTTTGCGCTATAAACAAAAATAGAGCGACAATTTTGAAAAAAATGCAATTTTTTTTACTTTTTGCTATAATAAATAATATCCCCCAAATATATATAAAAAAACTTTTTTTCCCTCAGTTAAGGCCGATACGTATTTTTCTAGAAAAAATACGTATCGGCCTAAACTGAGGGAAAAAAAGTTTTTTTTATATATATTTGGGGGATATTATTTATTATAGCAAAAAGTAAAAAATTCTTGCATTTTTTTCAAAAATGTCGCTCTATTTTTGTTTATAGCGCAAAAAATAAAAACCGCAGAGGTGATCAAATACCACCAAAAGAAAGCTCTATTTGTGGGGAAAAAAGGACGACAATTTTGTTTGGGAGCCACGTTGCACGACTGCACAATTGTCAGTTAAAGCCACTAAATTATAGAGACATGTTTTTCCACTGACCACCATTGTAAAGGGACGCCACAATTTGAATTGTCTGCGTTTGATTTCTGGCTATTACTAAAATATTTTTTGGTGTATAGTACAAGGGAGGTTAAGATGTGATCCACTCTAGATGTCAAATACATAAACACCAAATTCTTTATTCTCTTATTTGTTCTTATGCCGTGTACACACGATCGAGTTTGAAACCCGACGGGAAAAACGAGGACCGGCTTGGTTTCCTACACACAGCCGGTTTTCATGAGATGTTTTCTCTTGGTCTCTTGGTCGAGAAAACCGGCCGTGTGTAGACTCCCTAGCAGTGTTTCCCTGTGGGAAAACTGCCGCGGAAAAAAAATGCCGCGATTCGCAACGAGAAAAATTAGAGCATGTTCTAATTTTTCTCGTTGTGATTCTTGTCGTTTTTCTCGTCGGGGAAAAATGCTGGAAAGCCTACACACGGCCGTTTTTCTCGTCCAAGAGAAAAAATGTAATTTTTCCAGACGAGAAAAGTGATCGTGTGTACGCGGCATCATAGTTACAATTTACTGACATTGCTAATGTACTGTGAGCCATAGATATAACAAGTTGTAGCAGGCATTTCTTAAAGCCTGAACATTATTTTAAGGGTTCCTCCATGCTAAAAAGATTGAGAGAGCCTGGTCTGCATAGTATGAATGTTATTTTATATGTGGAGTGGGATTAAGGTGGGAGGAGGTCTGGATAGAATGGTGTGTGTGTGTGTGTGTGTGTGTGTGTGTGTTGGAGGTGTATTGAGATGGAAAGATTTACAAGACTTGAATGGTGTTTGGGGTGGAGGGTTGTTGAGGTGGGGAGAGCTCTAGATGGGGGAAATAGAATGCTGTGGGTGGGGTGATTGATATAGAGGGTTTCTAGAAAGGGGTAGAGGGGGATTTAAATAGAAGCATGTCTGAATAATGGAAATCGGGGATGGGGAGATGCAGGAGGGGCACCTGCCTCAGACACAGTGTTTATATGTGGGTGTGCTGCATTCTCGCCAATTGAGCTCACATCTGGCTAACTCCTGCAATCTCTTGCTGCTTGCTGTATGTGTGCTTCACCTGTGTGTGCTCCAGCTCAGCTGTGTGTCTCAACCATGGTGCCAGACAACAAGGTATGGAACAGGGAAGACACCTGCGAGTGTGCAATGTTGGGGGGGGGGGGGGGGATACAGCACAAGTAGGCAGCTGTGTGTAAGAACAAGTGGGACTGGAAGGAGGCGTGTGTGTGTGTGTGTGTGTGTGTATACAGGATGAGATTGGAGGGGCTCTGTGTGTACAGGTCGGGGAGAGACTGTGTATGCCTAGGTAGTGGAGCCGTGTGAGTACAGAAGCGGAGGGGTGCTGTGTGTGTGTGTGTGAGGGGGGGGTGGCTGTGTGAGCACAGATGTGGGGAGCTATGTACATATAGGAGATGGCAGTAGAGGGAACGATTTGAGATGGAGTTTGTCTGGATAACTGGAATAGATTGATGTGTAATTGAGATGGAGGATTTTTGGAGAACAGGAATAGAATGGTGTGTGTGGTGTGGAGGGGGATTGAGATGGGGATATCGGAATGGCAGTAATAGATTTATATGTGCAGAGGAGGATTGAGCTAGGAGGGAGTCTAAAGCCTCGTACACATGGTCGGACTTCCATCGGACTTTTCCGTGGTTTTTTGTCCGAGCGGAGTTGGTTGGGAACACCCATAGCATACACACGCTCGGACTTTTCTGCAAACTTTCTTAAAACTTCTTACAACATCACGTGTTTTTTCTGCTATTTTCTGATCTTTACTGCCACCCTTTGGTCAACTTCTGCTATTGTTGGTTGATTTTAACATTAGTTGTTTTGTCCATCGGACTAAAGTCAGATGGTTTTCTGTACACACGGTCGGACTTTGCTCCATCAGACTTTTGTTGGGCAAAAGTTTGTCTGTTTGCAGACCCAACTTTTGTCCGATGAAATCCAAAACCAAACGAAAAAAGTTTGTCCGATGGAGCATACACACGGTCGGATTGTTGGTCCAACTTGCTCAAAACGAACTTTGTTGGGCAAAAGTCCGACCGCGTGTACGAGGCTTAAGTATCAGAAAAAAATTGTATACATGTAGTGTTAAAAAGAATGAGAATTTGGGTCTGTACAGTCAGGAATAGAATGGTTTGTGTGGGGCGAAGGGTGATTAGGATTAGGATGGGGTTGGTGATCTACACCTTTATAGTGTGGAGGGAGATGGAGATGGAAGATGTCTGGCTAGCGCTAGTGGGAATAAAAGTAATATTTAACACACACATTTACTAAGGCCTCGTACACACGACCGGTTTTCTCGGCAAGAAACGACAAGAAAACTGCTGGCAGAGCTTTCTTGCCGAGTAAACCGGCCGTGTGTACGAGGCTTTTAGGTTTCTCGTCAAGAAAACTGCCCAGAATCTCGACGAGAAAAATTGAGAACCTGCTCTCTATGTTCTCGTCGGGATTCTTGTCGGCCTGTTTCCTGACGAGAAACCCGAGAGTGTGTATATTTACCTGTCGCCGGGAAAACCGGCGCATGCTCGAAATGACTTTGATGCATGCGCGGTAGCTTCCTAGGCATAGGTAGGGTGTAGCAAGATGGCGACGACGGCGGCATCAAATGTGACGAGCGCATGCTCGTCGTAGTCGATGGCGTCACCACGTTCGTTCCATTCAAAAGAATGGCGGTTCTTTTGAATGGAGTGTGTGTACACTCGGCCTGGACAAGATTCTTGTCAAGAATCTCGTCAGGAAAAAACGACGGGTTTTTTCCTGACGAGATTCTTGGTCGTGTGTACTAGTCTTTTGTCAACAGTGTTATGAACATTTGAGAAGAATCTGTTACATTTTAAGTAATTTTAATTTACAGGTTTATAAACTGGTGACTTATAACACTTTTTTTAGTTATTTTGTACATAAAATGTTAAAAAAATACACATTACAGGGTACATTCATGACATTGTATTTTTTTTTAAAGATCTATTTTAGCATAAAAATACAAAATGAGCAAAAGTCGACAGGTCTCCAAATATAGCCAAGAGGCAATTTTAGGGATGAAGGACATTAGGAAGGCCCAGTGCAGAAGAAAGAAAGGAGCCCACTTCCTTCTAAAACTCCTGGACCATGGGACGGGCCCAGAAGCAATGGAGGAAATCACTGACCTGCCCGCAGCCCCTGAAGCAGGTAGCGCCTGAGCGTAGACCCATTAAATGCAATCTAGTAGGAGTAGGGTGAGAGTAGTGAAACATTTTTTGCTGAATAATCCTATCTTTTGAAGAAATACCTGAGGTCTTGTAGGTATCACTAAATTTAGACCAGTCAGATTCAGTAACTATGTCCAATGAAGCCCATCTAGCTTGAGCAGTGGCAAACCTAGGGTTAGAAACAGTCATAAATGCATATTAATAAGTGGAAACAAGTTTTTAGTAGAGTCAGATCGGCACATGTATTTATAAAACTTTGCTTTAATGCCTTTTCACGCTGTGTTAAGACTTTGTTGTCTGTGCCAACAGAATCTATTTTTGGCATACCATGAATGGGTGAGATTTCAGAGGCTGTTTTTTTACCTAGGTCTCTCCCTGCTGGCTGCAAATTATATATGCATATATAACATCTGTGTGTAGAATTTTTTTATATTTGCCTGTTAAAAAGAAATGAAAAACCAAAACAATTGGTGTATTTTAGCGTAAAATTATATAAAATGCTCTATATTACCTTTAAGTCATAAACGTATATGCTTTGATTTCCAGAGGGAGAACGTCTGGAGGCAAAGATGAAAAGACTGGAATCAAAGTATGCTCCACTGCACCTGGTACCACTCATAGAAAGATTAGGGACTCCTCAGGTATTTCCTCAGTGACTGCAAACCTAAAAGATTCAAATTAGATGATTGTTTTAAATGGGTGGTAAAACAGTGATTAAAACATTATTGCTATTATGCATATTTAGAACACATTTTTTTTTTTTTTTTGTATATTGGGCATTTTTCCCAGCAAATTGCCATAGCAAGAGAGGGCGACTTACTGACCAAAGAACGTCTCTGCTGCGGCCTGTCGATGTTTGAAGTTATCCTTACCCGAGTCCGTGGTTATCTCGATGATCCTATCTGGCGTGGCCCCCTTCCCAGCAATGGTGTGATGCATGTAGATGAGTGTGTTGAATTCCATAGACTCTGGAGTGCGATGCAGTTTGTCTACTGCATACCTGTGGGTACTCATGAATTCACTGTGGAGTAAGTATACTGTGTCACGTCATGTATCATCAGACAGGCCTATTTTGTAATATCAAATCTGCTTCATTTAAGCATTTGTGAGGCTCACTGCAGCTGAATTATTTACTAAATATTTTGTGCAAGGTAGTCATTTAGCTATATAGTGTCTTCTTTAATGACCAGACTCCAAATCATTTCTAGTTCAGTTGGATGATGATGGATTTGAGCACGTGTTCAGTCATTGTTCTATTCATGTTCTTTCTGTGTTGCCAATGACATGATGATCAGCACTTGGATTATTCGCCCTCTAGAAGAATACTGTATCTGTCCCTGCAAAATGCTCAACCCCTCTAATGTGTATAAATGTTAGGAAAGATTGCTAGATGTTTGATAAATTATCGCTTGAGCCTCCAGCATTGACATTCATTTTTATAGACCTATGTGCATATTCTATTTGTAATTTTCTCTGGCAAGTATATAAACCGTGAATGTGTTGTTAATATTCCACATCTCTTATAATAGGCAGTGTTTTGGTGACGGACTTCACTGGGCTGGCTGTATGATCATTGTCCTTTTGGGTCAGCACCGTCGCTTTGATGTTATGGACTTCTGTTATCATCTCCTGAAAGTACAGAAGCATGATGGCAAGGATGAGATTATCAAAAATGTGGTATGTGAATAACCAAGTTTCCTGATATGTGCTCTTTTGTACCAGACAGTTTCACTTTGGGAAACCAATAAAACTGTTGTAAAAAGAAAGTCAAGCTAGACTGTCTCTAGAACCACTTTATGCTTATGCCATGCAGAATTACACATGTCCGCCTCAATTAAAAAGTGGCTTGTCACGTTTTTAATCGCTGTCCTTGTCTGTCTTTTACAGCCCTTGAAGAAAATGGTAGAGCGTATACGTAAATTCCAGATGCTGAATGATGAGATAATTTTCATCTTGGACAAGTACTTAAAGGCAGGGGATGGAGAAAATACACCTGTAGAACATGTGCGCTGCTTCCAGCCTCCCATACACCAATCACTAGCCAGCAACTAAGGCTCCTCCTACTGTACTATTTCTACTTGCCACACTGTTTGTTGACTCCTTATACTGTATTTTTCTGGTAGAGAATGCAAAATAAGGCGGAAAAATCCTCACTGTAGTTAAAGAATTGCTATGAAATCTGTAAAAATGCTAAATCAGTATATTTTTTGTTTTATTTGCCACTGCTCCTATGAATAGACCCAGCTGTCCTCATGCTGCAGATAAATAGGCATGGTCTGCCCATCTTATTGTGAATAAGGACCAGCCTGAAGCAGACCCCACCCACTTGTCTGCAACTTGGGAAAAGTTGAGGGGCAACCTTTTTTCTTAGGAGCTGTGACTCTAGAAAGCTGTAAACAATGTATGTAGAGATGCCATTGCAGGGGTAAGGGTTTTGTTTTTTTTAACAGATTGTACACATATTTAACCTATAACCAAGATGGTAAAAAATAAACAATTCTGTATGTAAACTTTTCCTCTTGTAGGCAATCAAACAAGCAGGATAATATGATCTTACAAGAGCCTGTTCTGTGTTAAGTGCCTGGAACTTAAGTTATTTAGCCCATAAACAGATTTACTGCGGATAACACTACCGGTCATACTGATATTTTTTTCATATTTTTCCTTAAAATAAGAAAACATAAAATTGTGCAGTTACAGCATTCTTAAGATTTAACTTTTTCCGGTTATTTTTCAGAAATTTCAAAAAAATTTAATCATGTAATCAAAACCATTCTGTATTGTCAATTTACAATAAAAGTTTATATTAACACTAGAAAAATGTTGCTGTTGGGCAGTTAAAATGAAAAATATGTTCAACTTAGTGTATCCAGATGAATTATACCTTGTTTTTCAGTACAAATTGGACCTTCATTTGATCTTTAAGGTTAATTAATATCTTCTGATTTTTTTTTTTTTTTTTATGTCATCAAAGAAAAACTGGCACAAAATAGGAAAAAAAAAAAGTGTATGTTTATTGTTTATTATACATATAGTAGAGCCCAGACACAATCGTACACACTTAAACTGGCACTGATAATAAAAAAAAATGTGCTGCTTTTTTTATCCTACCTAAAAAAAAAAAAAAAAAAAATTTTTTACCTGGCTGACCTTTGACCCGATCAGTCACCTGGGTAAAGCCACGTATATATTTTACCCAACTTTTTTGTTTACAATCTTCTCTAGCAAAAGTAGAAAGAGCACAGGGGCCAGTGACAGGCTATCACAGCGATCATCTGATTGAGAGCTGGAACTGTTGGTGAATGGCACAGGAAGGTAAACATGCAGCCCCATGGAAGAAGACCCACTTCACTAAGATCCCATATGTGCATATGCTTGGCAGGTAGAAGGTAAATGTTCATAGATTAATTTTAGTGTGACCTTCCTCTTTAACAGTCTGGAGTGAGTGCTTATTACTCTAAAGAAGTAGGAGTTAACAGGTGATGACTGGACTGTGGGGGAGAGGCAGAGTCTCCTGTGTGAGATACCTCTTCAGCATACTTGCCAGTATTTGGAGGCAAGCATGGGAGGACTGGGCCAGGAGCCAGGGAAAGCATTTGCCCCTTGAGCTAGTACCAAAAATGCAATATGTGGTGGAGGGGCTGGTAACCCTGAGTAGAGATACTCCACCATTCAGACCTCAGTGAGAATGAGAATTCTTCTGCATATTTTTGGTAAAAAAAATCGCAATAAGGGTTTTATTGATTTGGTTTGTGCAAAAGTTATAGCATCTACAAAATGGGGGATAGTTTTATGGCATTTTTATTAATATATATATATTTATTTATTTTTTACTAGTAATGGCAGCAATCATCGATTTTTTTATTTTTTTTTTTTTTTTTTTTTTTTAATCGTGACTGCGATATTATGGCAGACGCTATTTTGAGACCATTGTCATGTCATTTTTACAGCGATCAGTGCTAAAAAAATGAACCGATTTACTGTGTAAATGACACTGGCAGGAAAGGGGTTAACCACTAGGGGGCGAGGAAGGGATTAAGTGTGTCCTAGGGAGTGATTCTAACTGTGTGGGGGCTGGGCTACATGTGACACGACACTGATCGCTGCTCCCGATGACAGGGAGCAGAAGATCAGTGTCCTGTCACAAGGCAGAACAGGAAGATGCCTTGTTTACACAGGCTTCCCCCGTTCTGTCGCTCCGTGACACGATCGCGGGACACCGGCGGACATAGAGTCCGCGGGCGCGGCCACGGAGCTCGCAGCAGGGGCGCGCACGCCCGCACGGTGCGAAATTCAAAGCAACGTATATATACGTTCATTTGTGCAGCTGTGCCATTCTGCCGACGTAAAAGTGCGTTAGCCGGTCGGCAAGCGGTTAATCTATATACAATAAAGGTAAAAGTGTGCTTAGGTGGTGCAAAGTTGTGTTGTGTTTTGTTTTTTCTAATAGAGCTTAGTTTAGATATTTCAGCTTTATATAGTTACATTGCTCTAGCTTGGACTAACATAAATATGTATGTGCCATAACCTGTTAAAATTACTGTAGTAGGCACCACTACCACAGTGATCTCCGCTAGCTTCCAGAGACTGGGCATCAGTCAGGAAATACTATTTTTCTCAAAGAATGCAAAGCTTTTTCTGATTGGATGAGGAGGAGAGGCAGGGTGGTGATGTCACATTCTCCATGAGTACCACCTCATCCATTCAGAGAACACTTTGCATTTATTGAGAGAATACACTGTTCCCCGATTAGTGCACTTGCCAAATGGGTGACCTTCTGTTATCAGTAGGCAGTAGGGCAGCCAATTGGCAAGGGATCTGGAAGCTAGCAGCGATCATTGTAGTAGCAGTGCCTACTATAGTTCCAGCTTCCACGTGGATCAGCCATGTATTGCACAAACAAACATACAGTGCATCTGGAAATTATTCACAGCGCTTAACTTTTTCCTCATTTTGTTGTTGGAGCCTTATTCCAAAATGTAATACATTTCATTATTTTCCTCAAAATTTTACAAACGATACCCTAAAATGACAACGTCAAAGAATTTGTTTGAAATCTTTGCAAATTTATTTAAAATAAGAAACAAAATCTCCCTTTGCCCCAACCGTTAAAATTGAGCTCAGGTGCATCCTGTTTCCACTGATCATCCTTGAGATGTTTCTACAACTTTATTGGAGTCCACCTGTGGTCAATTCAGTTGATTGGACATGATTTGGAAAGGTGCACACGCCTGCCTATATAAGGTCTTACAGTTACCAGTGCATGTCAGAGCACAAACCAAGCCATGGAGTCCAAGGAATTGCCTGTAGACCGCAGAGACGGGATTGTATCGAGACACGGGCCAGGGTAAGGCTGTAGAAACATTTCTGCAGCATTGAAGGTCCCAATGAGCACAGTGGCCTCCATTACCTGTAAATGGAAGAAGTTTGAAACCACCAGGACACTTACTAGACCGGGCCGCCCAGCCAAACTGAGTGGTTAGGGGAGAAGGGTCTTAGTCAGGGGGGTGACAATAGGTGTGCGCACAGGGTGAGCCAGGTGTGCCCAGGCACACCCTAATCACTCCCTGCAGTGCAGATTTCCCCTGCTGCCCGGTGCCCCCTCCCACAGCATGGCTGGCTTCCCTCCTCTCCCATTGGCTACTGCAGTGGGCACACATAGATGATATTTCAGGATGAGTGGGGGAAGGGGTAATGTCATTTACCAGGCCCCTTCGCTTTCAGAATGAACACAGTGAGAGATCGGTACCGTGTTTTTGAGCTTTCAGGTGCACACCCTAATGGAACAGGCGGCGAACACCTATGGGGGTGACCAAGAATCCGATGTCAGGAAGAGCTCCAGCATTTCTCTGTGGAGAGAGGAGAACCTTCCAGGAGAACAACCATGTGTGCAGCACTCCACCAATCAGGCCTGTATGGTAGAATGGCCAGACGGAAGCCACTCCTCAGTAAAAAGGCACATGACAGCCTGCCTGGAGTTTGCCGAAAGGCACCTGAAGGACTCTGACCATAAGAAACAAAATTCTCTGGTCTGATGAAACAAAGATTGAACTCTTTGGCCTGAATGGCAAGCGTCATGTCTGGAGGAAACCAGGCACCGCTCATCACCTGGCCAATACTATCCCTACAGTGAAGCATGGTGGTGGCAGCATCATGCTGTGGGGATATTTTTCTGTGACAGGAACTGGGAGACTAGTCAGGATTGAATGCAGCAATGTACAGAGACATCCTTGATAAACTGAGATCCAGAGCGTTCTGGAGCAAGACTGGGGTGAAGGTTCACTTCCAACAGGACAATGAACCTAAGCACACAGCCAAGATAACAAAGGAGTGGCTACAGGACAACTCTCTGAATGTCCTTGAGTGGCCCAGCCAGAGCCTAGACTTGAACCTCTCTGACAAGATGTGAAAATGGCTGTGCACCGATGCGCCCCATCCAACCCGATGGAGCTTGAGAGGTTCTGCAAAGAAGAATGGGAGAAACTGCCCAAAAATAGGTGGTGCCAAGCTTGTAGCATCATACTCAAAAAGACTTGAGGCTGTAATTGGTGCCAAAGGTGCTTCACCGAAGTATTGAGCAAAGGCTGTGATACTTGTGTACATGTTTTTTTTTTTTTTGTATTTTAATAAATTTGCAAAGACTTTAACCGCTTGCCACCCACCCAGCGTCAAATGATGGAGGGGCGGTTCTCATTTTGGGAGGATGTCATACTGACGGCGCCCCAAAACAGCCGCTATCGTGTGCCCGGGACAGCACGCAGCATGGCAATCGTGGCCGTGCCGTGTTGCTAGGACACGGCGCGACCCCGATCTCTGTAAAGAGCCGCAGCTCTCTATCCGTCCAATCACAGCCGGTCACATGTAAATACAGAAGTGCCATGAATCGGCTCTCCTCACACTGACAGTGTGTGTGGCGAGGATTGCCGAGCAGCGGCATCTCCTCGGAGAAGGAGACCTGGGTAGGTGCGTAGGTAATCAGGGCACTGATAATCAGTGCCCTAATTACAGGAAAGCCCCAGCAGTGCCCATAAGAAATGGCTCTCTGTGCCCACTATTGGTGCCTCCTCATCAGTGCACATCAGTGGAGAAAAATTACTGACAGAAAATGAAAAAAATAAAATAAAGTTAAAAACGTTCGGTCTTTTTTCTTTCTTTTTTTGTATAAAAATCCCAGCAGTGATTAAATACTGCCAAAAGAAAGAAAGCTCTATTTGTGTGAAGAAGAAAGATCCAAAAAATAATAATTTGGTTAGTGTGTTGCATGACTGCGCAATTGTCATTCAAAGTGCGACAGCGCTGAAAGCTAGAAGAGGGTGAAAGTGCCCTGTATTGAGGTGGTTAAACTTTTCATGTTATCATTATGGGGTATTGTTTGTAGAATTTTGAGGAAAATTATGAATTTAATCCAATTTGGAATAAGGCTGTAACGTAACAAAATGTGGAAAAGGTGAAGCGCTGTGAATACTTTCCGGATGCACTGTACTTGCATCGCTTCAAGCTGAAACAATGTACCTAAAATAAGTAAAGTAGAAACTGACATAGCTAAACTTCAGCTTTTACCGTTATTTTTTAGTAGTTTCTGAATCTGTACTCCGTATTATAACTTAACCACTTCCATACGGGGCACTTGAACACCTTCCCGCCCAGACCAATTTTCAGCTTTCAGTGCTCTCACGCTTTGACAATTACTCAGTCATGCTACACTGTATCCAAACAAAATTTTTAATTATTTTTTTCGAACAAATAGAGCTTTCTTTTGATGGTGTTTAATCACCGCTGGGTTTTTTATTTTTTGCGATTTAGGCGGAAAAAGAGCGAAAATGTTGGAAAAAAAACACTTTTTTTTTGTTTCTATTGTAAAATTTTGCAAAGAAGTAATTTTTCTTCATAAATTTGCGCCAAAATTAATACCGCTACATATCTTTGCTAAAAATAACCCAAATTAGTGGATATTATTTAGTCTGTGTGAAAGGTATAGAGTCTACAAGTTAGGGTGCAAATCGCTGAAAATTGATCACATCTGATCACACCTGATGTATTGAAGGCCTATTTCCTGGATTGTTATTGTATCAAGAAATGAAAGTACAAATGCCCCCAAAATGTCCCCTTTTTGGAAAGTAGACAGTCCAAGGTATTTAGTAAGATGCATGGTGAGTTTTTTGAAGTTGTAATTTTTTCCCACAATTCTTGGGGGAAAAATACATTTTGCTACGCCTCCTGAGTATGACGATGCCACATGTGTGAGACTTTTACACAGACTGGCCACATACAGAGGCCCAAAATCCAAGTAGCACCTCCAGGCATTTTACTAGCAAAATTACACTTATAATTTCATGATGACCTATCTCAATTTTGAAGGCCCTGGAGCACCAGGACAATGGAAACATCCACAAAGTGACCCCATTTTGGAAAGCAAACACCCCAACGTATAATCTATGAGGCATAATGAGTCTTTTGAACGGTTCATTTTTTTTCCAGAAGTTTTCGGAAAACGTGGGAAAAAAAATGAACACGCATTTTTTTTTTTACACAAAGTTGTCCATTTATAAAATATTTCCAACACATAGCATGTATATAGCAAAAATGACACCCCAAAATACATTCTGCTACTCAGAGGTCCAACATCCAAATAGCACCTCCAGGCATTCTAGCAGCATAAAATTACACATATAATTTTCTGACTACCGATGACATTTTTGAAGGCCCTTCATATTTCTAACACATAGCAGGTACATACCAAATAACAAAAGATTACCTGTGGTTTTAGTAGTGCAGTGGTCCACAGAGGAGAGCATCAGTCCAGGCAGGAATAGACCGGCAGAGACAGCGCACAGGAGCAGGCAGAGATGTCCAGGCAGAAATACTGTCCATAGTCAGTAGAGGCAGCAGGCAGAGAAATGGTCAACACAGCAGAAAGAAACATAGTCCATAAAGTCCTGTGTCATTACAGGCAGCGATATGGTCAGCACAGCCAAAGTATTGGTCCAGGCAGCAAGAAGGACCGTCAAGCTAAGAGCCAGGGGGACAGGGGTAGAGGCTTCTCCCACCCAAATCTCCTTGAAGCCTCCGGGAAACCAGACCCTGTTCTGGGAACACAGAAAACCAAAAACTGATTTTCTGCACTAAAAACGCTATTCTGGAGCCCCTCACATATGTGAGACCCCTGTGTGCTAAAGTAGAAGGGCAAAAGATCAGTCCAAGTGGCAGGCAAAAACATGGTCGATTAACAGGCCGAGGTCGGTACACGTGGAAGTCAGAAACGTGGTTAAAACGGCAGGCAGAGGCATCGTCGGTAAACAGGCTGAGGTTGGTGCATGTGGAAGTCAGAAAGGTGTTTTAAAACGGCAGGCAAAGACATTGTCGGTGAACAGGCCAGGGTCAGTTAACATGGAAGGTAGAAACATGGTAGCAGGCAGGCACAGGTATTAGAAAGGGGGAAATGGCAGTCTGTTAATAATAAGGGGAACTAGTATCTGATAGATCAGTGATAATTTTTGAAGCAATCACCGATACACAGGCCAGGTTGGGAGGGACAATCGGGACAATGATAACTTGTATCTCTTCTAACTCCTCCTCTTGAGCATACACGACATTTCTTTTGGCGTCTTCTTCCGGATTCTGCAGGGGGAATTCTATAGGGCAAATGTGGCTCATGCAGTCGACTCACACTATCGGAGCGAGTGCTTCCTGGGGCGGGTTCTTGCTGGTAAATCAGGGCAGTGACAATGTCTTCAAAATATTTGAGGTAGGAGGTGGGTTGGTTTTCGGGTGATTTTTGATAGCAGACAAATGAATTGAACAGGGCCATGTGAAAGAGATGAAATGCTACTTTTTTTATACCAATAATTTGACTTTCGGGTTGATAAATAGGGTTGTAGCATCTGATTGTTTAAATCCACCCCCCCCCCATCATGTACATATTGTAGTCATGAACACACTCAGGCTTTACTACGGGGCCACGTCTTCTCTGAACCTCCACCAAGTTGTCATTGTGGATTGTAGACATCATGTGAACATTCTTCTTGTCCCGCCACTTCATGGCCAACACCTCCTCATTCCTCATGAATGCGGCTTCCCCCTTTTGTAGCTGTTTTGATAGCAAATTCTGTGGGAACCCCTTCCTATGTTTTCGGAAGGTACCACAGGCCAGGGTTTGTTCACGATACAGGTGACGGAAAAGGGGCAAGCTGCTGTAGTAATTATCTACATATAAGTGGTATCCTTTTTTGAACAAGGGGTATGCAAGGTCCCAGACAATTTTACCACTGGTTCCTATATATGTGGGGCAATCACGGGGCTGGAGCTGGGAATCTTTGCCTTCATAAATACGAAATGTGTGCACGTATCCAGTGGCTCGATCGCACAATTTATTAAATTTTACCCCGTGCCTGGCTCTTTTACTTGGGATATACTGCTTGAACTGCAGCCGGCCAGTAAAGTGGATAAGGGATTCGTCTACACAAATATTTTGGTCGGGGATAAACACTTAAGAAAACCGTTTGGTAAAGGAATTTATTAGGAGGGCGAAGCTTATATAATTTGTCATGGTTGGGGTGATCTCAGGGAGGGCACTGCGAATTGTCATTGAAATGAAGAAAGCGCATTATCATATCATACCGTGTCCTGGACATGACAGCAGAAAATATGGGCATGTGGTAGATGGGGCGGGTGGACCAGTAGGCATGCAGTTCGCTTTTCTTTGTAAGCCCCATATTAAAAGTAAGGCCCAAAAACTATATGAATTCCTCTAGTGTGAGACGTCGCCAATTAAACATACGGGCGTAGGCCGAATTGGGGTTGGCAGCAATAAATTGCTCTGCGTAGAGATTTGTTTGGTCCACCATGTACTGCAACAAATCTTCGGGGAAAAACAAATAAAAATATTCCAATTGGGAAAAATTTGACGTGTTGGGCTGCACACCTGGCTGTGCGGTGAAAGGGGGGATTGTAGCGGATCCTGAGTTGGCAGGCAACCATAAGGGGTTTGCCAGGGCATCAGGAAGGTAGGACTGGGCCTGGATTCTTTGGGCTGGATGAGTAATTCCAGTACTGGTATTTGGCTCCTCTTCCTGGGGTCCGGCACTGCTGGTGATAGGCAGGTCTTCTGATCTAGGTCCTGATCTCCTTACTCTTTTAGGAGGGGCGGTTTCCTCCGCTGACTCGGACTCCGATCCACTACCCTCCACTGGCTCGTATTCCGAACCATAATCAGATAATGGGAGCTCCCCGTTGCTCTCATCATCCGACATGGTGAGGATGTTTAATGCCTCCTCAGGTGTGTACATTCTTTGAGACATGGCGGTACTGGTGGTGCTACTGACAGCTCACTGATGGCAGGCCTGTGTGAGGGTAATGACAGGTTACTGAGGGCCTGTGTGATGGTACTTATGGCGGGACTGTGAGGCGGTAGTGATAGCGGTACCGATGGCGGTCTGTGTGACAGATGGGCTGTCAGATCCAGATGGTACTGATGGCGGTACCGTTGGTGGCCTGTGTGACAAATGGGCTGTCAGATCCAGATGGCGGTACTGTTGGTGGCCTGTGTGACAGATGGGCTGTCAGATCCAGATGGTACTGATGGTGGGCTGTGACAGATCCAGATGGGCTGTGACGGGTTCTCTTTATTGGGGGGAGGGGCGTGTTGTGCAGACAGTAACATAGAAAGAAAAAAACAAAACTCACAGATCTCAGATCTCTCCTTCTCTCTCCTCACACAATCGGTGTGTGAGAGAGAGAAGGAGAGATCCCTGGAAACCGCTACATTGTTTATACTTGTGACCGGCTGTGATTGGACACAGCCGATCACGTGGATAAACAACCAATTTCATTGGCAGTTTACCCTGATCGAGGATGGGCTATGTCCAGGGGACATGCGCCATCCCCGATCGGCGCAGCGCGCATTAGGCGCACCTCCGATTTGTTTTGACATGTGACCAGCTGTGATTGGACACAGCCGATCACATGGTAAACAGCCAATGAAATTGGCTGTTTACCCTGATCGGGTATGCGCTGTGTCCGGGGGACAAGCGGCATTACCGATCGGTGCAGTGCGCGCCCCCGGGGGCGCGCAATAACAGCGAATCCTGGTGGACGTCATGTGACGCCCGGTCAGGATTTTGAAACCACTTTGCCGACGTCAATATGAAATAGGGCGGGCGGCAAGTGGTTAACCACTTCCTTACTGGGCACTTAAACCCCCCCCCCCCCCCCTGCCCAGACCAATTTTCAGCTTTCAGCGCTGACTCATTTTGAATGACAATTGCGCGGTCATACAACACTGCACCCAAATGACATTTTTATAAAAAAAAAAATCCACAAATAGAGCTTTCTTTTGGTGGTATCTGATCACCTCTGCGGTTTTTATTTTTTGCGCTATAAACAAAAAAAGAGCCACAATTTTGAAAAAAAAACACTTTTTTACTTTTTGCTATAATAAATATCCCAATTTTTTTTTACCTTTTTTTTTTTCTTTTAGTTTAGTCCGATATGTATTCTTCTACATATTTTTGGTAAAAAAAAAATCGCAATAAGCGTTTATTGATTTGGTTTGCACAAGTTATAGCGCCTACAAAATAGGGGCTAGATTTATGACATTTTTATTTTTTTCCACTAGTAATATCGGTGATCTGCAATTTTTGTCAGGACTGCGATATTGCGGCAGACACATCGGACACTTTTGACACTATTTTGGGACCATTCACATTTATACAGCGAAAAGTGTTATAAAAATGCACTGATTACTGTATAAATGTGACTGGCAGTGAAGCGGTTAACCACTAGGGGGCGGGAAGGGGTTAAATATGTTCCCTCATGAGTGATTCTTACTGTGGGGGGGAGGGGACTGACTGGGGGAGGTGACCGATGGTTGTCCCTATGTACAAGGGACACGCCATCAGTCTCCTCTCCCTAGCAGGACGTGGATCTGTGTTTACACACAGAGATCCACGTCCCTGGCTCTGTGACCGCCGATCGCGGGTACCTGGCGGACATCGCGGCCGCCAGGCACGCGCATCAGCACCCGTGTGACACAGCGGGCACAGCTCTTCCGCAATGCGCGCCGCCGCAGTAACGCATTGCGGAAGTAAACAAGGGGATGTCCACCAGGCAGTTCAGGTCTGCGCTGCAGCCGTCTTTCGGCTATAGCGCGGATCTGAACTGGTTAAAGACCGTACCCAGACCCCACTGTGTGGTTTTCCTTTACTTTGCACAGTTTCTTTAAATCCATATCAATGGCATATGGTATTAAGAGATATTTTATCAAAGGGAAGTTCCCAAAACATGACATGACTTTGACAAAGCGCTGATGCATGAAACATGTAAGTCACGGGTACCCCAAACTTACAGTCCACCACTACAGACGGGTTCTCGTCTATTCCTGTTTCCGAGGCAACACGGACGTCATCCATCGCGCCCAGCTTCCAGCCAGGTTGTTCGGCTCTCCCAGCTCCACTCTCCTACGGTGGTCTCTGTATGACGCTGTGATGGGCACAGAAGTCCCATGGCTCAACGGGGTTCCCGCCCACATCTTACGGCAGGGCTTGCTGTGCACACAAGGGCTTCCCTATTTGTGATTCCTTGCTTGGATGTCAGCGGAGCTCGACCACCTGCTAGAGGAAAGGGTTGAGATACCATTCTCCCCTCTCATATATCGGGATTCTATCATTACTCACATGGAGTTGTGACATCTCTCTCCAAACTCTCTTCCAAACCTGCTAGCTGACTGGTTGATGTTAACCCTTCCTCACCCAGGCTCTATAGTGGTTCCGTTGATTATTTTTTATACCAGTATCTAACCTTGCCTAGCTATATGTTTTTATGACTATTTTTGCAACTTTTTGAAAGTATTTTTATCATTATTGATGGTTGCTGCATTTTTTTTATTGATTCTACTTCCAGTGCAATAAACTAACTTTTTTACTTATTCAAAGACGTATAAGTTATTTATGCTTTTCCCATTGAGCGCTGCTCCTTGTTTTCGGTATTCTGTTATCCATTTTTCCAGTGGTTGGCAGCTGCACTGGGTATTGGCTTATTTTATATTCTCCAGGTTCTATATGCTTATGCATACGGCTGATAGTACATAGCGCTTAAAGGAACTGTGTATATGTTTCCCAAAACATGGCCTGTTGGGGGTACTTGAGGACTGAGGTTGAAAACCACTTCTATACAGATCCAGGGTCATGGTCCATCTGTATGGTTTCCAGGCCCTAAAGACCCTTTTGGTTGTATGCCCACCATGACGGGCAATGCCTGAAACCTTAATGGGCCCAACAACATGGATTAGGTTAGACAGAATTTCCCTGTAATTTGGATCATTCCTGACTGTAGACAAACTGCAGGGCTTAGCACAAAGAGTGGGTAACATGCAGTATCTCACAAAAGTGAGTACACGCCTCACATTTTTATAATATCTTTTCATGTGACAACACTGAAGAAATTACA
Organism: Rana muscosa; assembly: GCA_029206835.1. Lineage (NCBI taxonomy): Eukaryota > Metazoa > Chordata > Amphibia > Anura > Ranidae > Rana > Rana muscosa. The sequence goes on along the minus strand of CM055117.1, from coordinate 701,698,309 downwards.
CTTTGCTACAAAGTAAAGTAGTGAGTGTACAGCTTGTATCACAGTGCATATTTGCTGTCCCCTCAAAATAACACGCAGCCATTAATGTCTAAACTGCTGGCAACAAAAGTGAGTACACCCCTAAGTGAAAACATCCCTCCTCCTTTCGCTTCTTTCTCGGATGACAGCCATGCAGACCAATTTGATGCAGTGTATGGTCTGAGTAATAACAGGCCCCCTCAATCCCACTCCTGAGTCACAAGACAGACAACCGCCCGCCAGGTGCCCACGTCCAGAGCAGACTGAACTGTAGTACAGTACAATTACAACAGGGAGGTTGTGTGTGCATTACACAGGCCTCCTCTGACCACTGGCCTCGGGAGGAGTATATGAGTTTAGAAATTCTAGCAAAATGCTTTAATAATACATTACAATTTTACTAAACACATTTGATTTTAGTTGACTAAATTGTACTGGAGATTTTAGTCGACTCAAATACGATGACTAAAACGGCATTTTAGTCAAATTGTGGCGATGAGCAAAGGTGTTGGTGCTATAAAACATCATGAATGAATACATAACAATTGATATAAATATACCATGTGCAAAAAAAAAGCTAATAAAGTCCAAAGTGACAATTGCAACACCATATAAATATATCTTCTTGTTTGATGTTCCTTCAAATTCAAGCTTCACCATGAGTGCTCATGAGGTAGATGGCAACTCACCAGAGGTGTTTAAAGCGGAGGTCCACCCTGAAAAAATTTTAACATTAAAAATCCTAAAAAAAAAAAAAAAAATTATACTCACCCTAAATGCCTGTTGCTATGCGGAAGTCCCGTAATCTGCCTCTAATGTTCCTCTTCTTGTCCGCAGTGGGTCTCCTTCCGCTTCTTGTGAATGGGGCGCGCTGTCTTCTGGGAACTGTGTGTATCCCAGGAGACAAGCCGCCCATTCACAAAGTGCTGTGCGGGTGGCGCATGCGCAGTAGCAAACGGGCAGTGAAGCCTTACTTACGGCTTCACTGCCTGTTTCCCTTACTCAGGATGGAGGAGCCGGGACCTGCCAGCAGCGATCGATCGCCATTGCGGGCGAGTAGGACAGGTAAGTGTCCTTATTAAAAGTCAGCAGCTACACTGTTAGTAGCTGCTGACTTTTTTTTTTTCGGCTGCACCTCCGCTTTAACCACTTTTTATAGTAGGCCAAATTGCACTTTGATTTAATTGAATGGATCCTAGGTAGACATCTCTCCACTATGGGACCACCTCCAAGATGGGCTAAGGATAAGGGAACAGACTCAACCAAGGACACGAAGATCTCGTAGTGTAGTAGGTTTTATTAAAAATTGCACACACATGCGACTGTGCTGTGCCCTGCACTAAGGCGTCTACAGCATGTCAGTATATCAAAATCGCAGGGGCATGCGATTCACACCTTGTTCTGGATATACTGGCAAAAAATGTCACCTAGAGGACCCAGAAGTGACAAGTCCTTGAATCTTGTGCACAGACAGCAAAACAAATGTTACAGGGGTGTTAAACCTTCCATATGCTATCTAAAAAATAATTTTTTTGGCTGGCGTTACTTAAAAAAAAAAAAATTACCTGTTCCAACTTACATACTGTACAAATTCAACTTAAGAACAAACCTACAGAACCGATCTGGTTTGTAACCAGGGGACAGCCTGTATTCACTCCTCTTCAGCTTTTTGCTGAAATGTATCCTATTGACAAAAGAATTTAAGAAAAAATGGGCTCCCAGTCTGCTTAGTCCAATATGTAAATTTCAAAGGTGGTACAAATAGAATTTCTACTTCTGCCCCCCTCCTCCTTGCCTCCAATCTGCCAGCGTCTGCTTAGAAACAGAGTTACTGGCTACGCTAAACACTGGTGATCTTGCAAGCTACCATACACAAATTGTCAGTTCTAATATAATCAGCTGCTAGCACTGATCACATCCCATAAGGCTGTGCATTCAGTATAAAAGTAACAGAAGAAAGTGCTGCACTAAAAAAAATGTGTGTGTGTGTGTTTTTATATATATATTAGGGCTGTGGAAATTAACTATTATTAACTATTAATTCCTCGATTAATCTTTTTGATCGATCAAAATTCTTTTGATTCGTACTCACCTCTCCGCCGGCTTCCGGGTCTTCAGGGAGTTCTGTCGGAGATCCGGTGACATCACGGACACCGGCGGGGCTTGCCGTGTCCATCTGAAAGGCTCCTTTGCTGTGCCTTCATATCTGCATGCTGGCGGGACCTTACTATCTGCCACACGCAGGGGCTGTTACACTTCCCTCTATCAACCTGGGATTCTACAGCCATCCACTGGGAGTTGTGATAGTTCCCTTCACAGGACATCTATATGCCGACGGACTGATGTTAACACCTCCTCATCTGGATTCAGAAGTGGTATCGTTGTACACATTTTTATACCAGTATCATACTTAGCTACATGTTTTTATGACTGCTTTTGCTACCGTTTGGAATTACTCGCACCATTTTTACAGTTTATGTAGCTACACTGATTTTATCTCCAGTGCAATATTTATTTTGTTACCTACTTGAAGACTATAAAAGTTTTAATGCTATTCCCACTGAGCGCTGCCTTTGTGTTTTTTGTAGCCTGCTATCCATTTTTCCAGTGGTTGGTAGCTGCACTAGGAATCGGCCTGCAAGGAGATCAGCTAAAAGTAGTTGGATCTGTATGTGCGTTATAATTAATCGAAATCAGTCGATTAAAAAAAAATCGATTAATCGAACATGAAAATTTTAATCAGTAACAGCCCTTATATATATATATATATATATATATATATATATATATATATACATACATACATACATACATATATATACACACACACGCGCAAGACTATGTCTGTAGAAAACCACATGAGAAATACTATGACACCACCAACTTACATTAGTGTAACTCTGTGCTCAATTATAGTGCAGCATGTGAACTAATAATTAATTTCTCTACTTATCCATATATTTAGAGGTCGACCGATATGGGTTTTTTTTCTCTGGCCGATGGCGATATTTAAAAATCTTTTTATAACAGTGATGGTGTTAGCGCTGTGTTAGAATAAAGAGAAAGTGCGAAAACTGGGAACGGTGTGACTGATAACACGCTAAACCTAGACAAAATTGTGACCTTGTAGTGAAAAATAAACAAATAACACTCAAATGTGATCAACGTGATCATGTACCGCATGTATCTAGAAAAAACAATCGTGATCAAAATCAAACAGGTGAACTAATATAAATATGTACAGTAGCCAAAAAATATTTTTTTTTTTTAAAAGGTCCAATCAAACTGTGCAATCCAAAAGTGTATATAAAAGTGAGTCCCGTCACCAAAAATGAAACACATTGGTACAGTGCTTGGAAGCTTGATAAATCTTCAGTGCTCCACCTCTGTGCCTGTGAGCAGCTTACCTTATTGCTAATCAAGCTTAAACACAACCAAGGCACAGGGTTATTCTGAGCGAATGAGCAGAAATTTGAATGATGCCAGTCTCCTTCCTGTAGCTGCAATCCTCCCAAGTATCATATGTAAAACCAAAGAAAATGGATCATGGTGTAGTACTGCCAATGTCCAGAGATAAACACATGCGCCAAGGAAGTACTCACTTAACAAATAAATATTGTGGGAGCGTCTCCACGAGCACTGAACTCGTCGTCCCTCTAATTGTTAATGGCTCCGTGTAGATCTCCATACAGTGGTGTCTCAGATGGACATCATGTTCAATAAAGAAAAGATATGGCAGACATAATAAAATTCTTCCGGTACGGGATTATGCTAACAATAAAAACTCACATAAGGTGTAAGACAGAAATTGCAGGATATCCTACGAGCGCCTCGCTCGTCTACCTGCTCGGGTCCTGGTCTGTCAGCAAAGCTCCAATCCCTACGCGTATCATGTGACTTCATCAGGGGATATTTAGAAATCGGGGCGTCTGATCTCTCCCCCTCCCCCCCTCTCCCTCAGAACACGCATATGAACCACCTCTAGGTTCGGTGTTCTGTTGGAATCCTGGGCTGATTGGTGATAACGTGTTCCACATGTGTATGATATATATTATGCATGTGCCTTATACTGAACTGAAAATCTCTAAATAGATTTGAGTACCAAACTTCCGTATGGAATTGATGGCAACAGAAACCATACAAGATTCTTATCGACAAATCCACACTTTTTGCTTTCAATTTGTAGTACTACTGTTTGAGCTCCCCTCTACATCCTTGAGAGCTCATTCAAGTGCTGGGCCTGCTTCTTTGTGCAGACCCAGGGCATTCATGCCACAGGATACACGAATGACCTGCTGGAGGATTTTTTTTAACCACATCCTTGTTTTCCAATGTCCAAAGAATGATTCAGTTCCTTCAAACCCAAAGTCTGCCCACCAGCCCTCAACACCATCTGGCGTAGTTAGATATTCAAATCAAAACAGTAAGTGCAACAGTCCCACTGCACAAGGTGTGCCAAAGGCAGAGGAAAAGAACACTGATCTTCCTAGTGAAGAGCTTTACAAGGGGGAGGGTTGGTAAAAGTCTGACCAATGCATTACAGGCAGGCTTGCAAACACGAAAACTCCACTAGACAAGGAAGCACATCCACCCCAGTGTGGTCAATCAGTTTATAATAAAGCAGGGAGGACTGGCAGGACCACCAAGTATTTCACACAAATGCAAAGAGAACAGGATACTGTTGGTTTAACAAACTATTGCTGGCTGTAGTAGCACCACCACCTTTTGATGGCAGAAAAACTCCCTGCTAGAGAGAAGTCTATTGGAATAAGCAGCAGCACACCGCAACAGGATACCAATAAAATAGGATTTTTTACTCACCGTAAAATCCTTTTCTCTGAGTCCATGGACCGACACAGCTTCTCTATTGACAAAGTGGGTATTATCCATTAATTAGGAGTGACTAGGCAGAAAACTTGTAAAAAGTGTTACATCACACCTTCTACAGTACCGCCCAGGGGGCGGACCCTCTGGGTATATCCCCTCAGTCTGCATCTCGCAGATCAGTTCAAAAAGCAGTACAAACTTAAAAGGAGGGGGTGGGTGCTGTGTCGGTCCATGGACTCAGAGAAAAGGATTTTACAGTGAGCAAAAAAAAAAAAATCCTATTTACTCTTTCGTCCATGGACCGACACAGCTTCTCTATTGACAAAGTGGGACGTCCCAAAAGCAGTGTCAGAGAAAAAAAAACGAGGGGTGGTAACAGCATAAGGATAAACTTCACCCCAAACACAAAACAGCACTCCTCCAACGGAGGAGCTGCAACTCTAAACAGCCGCTTGCAAAACCTTGCGGCCGAAAGAGGCATCCGAAGATGCACCTACATCAACTTTGTAGAATTTTGTGAAAGTGTGAGCGGACGAGCAAGTCGCCGCTTTACATAATAATTGGGAAACCGACGGTTGATGTCGGAAAGCCCAAGAGGCACCTATTGCCCTGGTCGAATGCGCCGTGACCGGAAAGGGGGGCGCTTGACCCTTTAAGGTGTAAGCCTGGATTACTATCTGTCGGATCCACCTAGAAATGGTGGCCGACGAGACTGCTTGGCCCTTCTTGGGACCAGCCACCGAAACAAACAGTCAGTCAGTCTGACTTCCGGAACAGGGAAGTAGCAGATAGGTATACTCTCAAAGCTCGGACAACATCCAGGGAATGCAACGCCGACTCCTTAGGATTCAACGGATGAGGACACAAGGATGGAAGTACAATGTCTTCGTTGAGATGAAAAGTCGAAAAGACTTTCGGAAGAAAGGAAGGCTGCGGCCGCAGCACCACCTTATCCTTGTGGAAAATCAAATAGGGAGCCTTGCAGGACAAGGCTGCCAGCTCAGAGACTCGTCTAACTGACGTAACAGCCACCAAAAAGACCAATTTCTGAGAAAGTGTCAACAAGGGAATATCTCTAATATTCTCAAACGGTGCCTTCTGAAGCACCGAGAGGACCAGGTTCAAGTCCCACGGAGGTAGCGGGAGATGGACCGGAGGGGCCACATGTCGAACCCCCTGCACAAATGTACTCATGAGAGAGTGACTCGCCAGGGGTCGCTGAAAAAAAAAAGACAGCCAGGGCAGATATCTGTCCCTTAATCGTACTTGGGGCAAGCCTTTGGTCCACCCCATGCTGTAAAAACAGCAGGATTCTGGAAACCAAATAAGTACGCGGATGCCATTTCATTTCCTCACACATGGAGATGTAGGCCTTCCAAGTGCGGTGATAAACCTTCCTAGAGGACAGTTTCCGAGCACTTCTCATAGTAGAGATTACTGAATCTGACAGGCCCGGTCTCAGTACCTGGTTCTCATTAGCCATGCCATGCTATTAAAGCCAGTGACCGTAAAGCAGGATGGAGTATGGGACCTTGCGATAGCAGGTCCTTCCGTAGTGGTAGGCGCCAGGGGACGTCTGCTACCAGACGTACCAGATCGGCGTACCAAGGACGCTGAGGCCAATCTGGAGCGATTAGGTTCATTGGAATTCCCTATGCCTCCACTCTGCGGAGCAGAAGAGGAAGAAGCCTTAAGGGAGGGAAGGCATAGGATTAGCCGATACTGACCCCATGATGCCACCAACGCGTCCGTTGCGTCTGCCCATGGGTCTCTTGACCGGGCCACAAACCTCAATACCTTCCGATTGAGTCGGGAAGCCAGAAGATCTACATCCGGTGTGCCCCATCTTTGGCAGAGGAGTTGAAACACCTCCGGGTGTAAGGACTATTCTCCCTGGTCCAGCATCTGGCGGCTCAGGTAGTCCGCCTGCCAGTTTTCCACACCCGGAATGTACACGGCCGACAGTGCCGGTACGCTCCTCTCTGCCCACTTCAGGATACAAGCGACCTCCGATGCTGCAGCTGAGCTTCTTGTTCCTCCTTGATGATTGACATATGCCACTGCTGTGGCGTTGTCTGACTGGATCCTGAGTGGACGCCCTTGCAGCCTCTGAGACCATTTGAAGAGGCACAGCCTGATCGCCCCGATTTCCAGGACATTGATCGACAGGAGGGCTTCCTCTGGGGTCCAGCGACCTTGCGCCGACTGAACATCCCAGACTCCCCCCCAACCTGTAAGGCTGGCGTCCGTCGTGATCACTATCCAGTAAACCGGAAGAAATTACTTCCCGGCCATTAGAGCCGGTGCTGTCAGCCACCATACCAGGGATCTCGACTAGGTGGCTCACTCGGATTTGATAATCCAGAGATGATGGACATCTGTTCCATCTGGACAGATCTTCCTTCTGTAACACTCGAGTGTGGTATTGAGCATATGGGACCGCCTCGAAAGAGGCTACCATGGAGGCCTAACACTCGAATGCAAAAAAAAAAAAACGGAGTGACGACCAATTTCTGGAAGTCAGCTGCCGTACTGCAGCCCGGAGGGTCTGTAACTTCTCCACAGGGAGGAATACCTTTGCCTCTGAGGAATCCAGAATCAACCCCAGGTACACTAGGCGTCGAGTGGGCACCAATACTGACTTTTGCGCGTTTAGTATCCAACCACAGTCTCGAAGAGTCTGACAGGTAATGGACACGCTTACCTCTAAATCTGAGCTTGAAGGGGCCTTCAGTAGAAGGTCGTCCAAGTAGCCCATGATAGCAATACCCCGCTGTCTTAGAAGTGCCAGAATCGGAGCGAGCACCTTGGTAAACGTCCTGGGTGCTGAGGCAAGGCCAAACCGGAGGGCCACAAACCGGTAGTGGTTCTTCCCGATAGCAAATCTCAGAAACCTCTGGTGTCTGGAGTATATGGGGACATGCAGGTATGCGTCCTTGATGTCCAAGGAGGCCAGAAAGTCCCCCGGATGGAGAGCCGTGACTACAGATCGAACCGACTCCATCCATAATCTTTGTACCTTCACAAAGCAATTGAGGGCTCCGAGATCCAAGATTGGACAAACCCCCTCCTTCTTCAGCACAATGAACACATTTGAGTAAAAACCCTGACCCCGTGCTGGAACTGGAATAACTACCCCGCGTTCCAGTAGACCCTGGACCGCCCCATACAGGGCCTCCCGACGGGTCGGTAGTAGCTGGAGATTGGAGGTGACGAATCTGTCCGGTGGACAAGATAGAAATTCTATCTTGTAGCCTGAGGAGATTACTTTGCAAACCCACCTGTCAGAGACTAGAGCTGTCCACTGAGTCGCGAATTTGCGAAGACGTCCCCCCCACCCGAGAGCTGGGTGGGGGCGGACCTTCATGCGGACGCAGATTTGTCCGCAGGCTTGTTGGGTCTGTGGGACCAAGGACGCTTTTGTCCTTGGGCAGGCGCCTTGTCGGCCTGGGGTCTTTTCCCTGTCGCCCTAGGGGGATGAAAAAAACGCTTGCGTGCAGTAAAGGAGGGCCCTTGCCCTTAGCGTGGCCCCTTGCTAGTTTGGGGAAGCAAAGTGCTTTTACCTCCTGTGGCATCCTTGATGTCATCCAGAGAAGCCCCAAAAAGTCTGTCGCCCTTAAAAGGCAGATCCAACAGGGCTTTCTTGGAAGTCTGGTCCGCAGACCAGCCCTTTAGCCAGATCAGGCGGCGTATTGCTACTGCATAAACTGAAGCTTTTGACAGCAGGGGAATAGTATCCATGCCTGACTCGCAGACAAACTTAAGGCCCTGGACCAACCGGTCGGCCAACGTTATCTCATTAGGAGGAGCATCTCGCTCCTTTAACCCCTGGAGTAGCAATTTTGCCCATTCAGTAAGTGTCTGAGACACTAGGGCCCCCGCCAATGCCAGGCGTACTGACGAGCCTACCACAGAGTATAGGTAGCGAGCACGTGCTTCAGCCTTCTTATCCACAGGGTCCTTGAAAACAGGAGCTCCTTCTACTGGAATAGTGGTAGCTCTATTAAGTCTGGACACCAGGGGGTCCACTATAGGCAGAGAGGTCCATTTCTTCAGAAAACTCTCCTCAAAGGGGTACCGTACCGCAAACCTCTTTGGGGCTGTAAAGACCCTCAGTGGGTTCTCCCATTCCTTGTATAAGAGTTTATCAAAATAAGACACACAAGGGAACACCTTAGCAGTGCGGGCAGGTTTACGAGACCCAAAGGGGACTGGAGTCTCTGCCGCTTCTGCAGTATTTTCCAACTTTAGCGTATCCCACACTGCAGTAATAAAGGTCAGATACCAAAGCCGTCTCGCGTACTGACCTGGACTTGGAGTCATTGTCCGATTGGTCACGGTCTGCAGTCTCTAATGCATCAGAATCTGGGCCATGAGCCGTAGCTGGACCCGGTTCTGTCTCAGAAATATCCCCAGAAGATTGCAGGGGACGGGGGCATTTACTACCCCCTGTATTCCCGTCTGCTGCTTCCACCCTGGCAGCAAACGCCTCTAGGATTGCCGACATAGCGTCCATAGACACCTCAGGGGCACAAGCTGCTAAATCTGGCATTTCAGGGGAGAAGACATCTGGCTCAGATGCCATGCTGACACCCACAGGGCTCCAGGCAAGATATCAATAGGCCACCCTCCTGCGCTGCAGAGATGCTGGGTCACCCAGAGAACTCACCACCCTGGACTGGTACTGCTATGCTGCCGTGTGCTGCGCCTGTGATGCTGTCCCACTGCTGCTGGGTCAGTCTGCTTCATTTATCAGCGCTTCCTGTGTGAATTTGGTCCATGGACGAAAGAGTAAAACGTCTTTATTGTAATGTAGACAGATGCAGTCACAGGATTGAAGGCAAGGTTAACCTGCTTCACACATCTTGTGCTTAATCAGACATTGGTCCTTGCTGATGAATTACAGGGACCCTTGCTAGCAAGTCAGCCGAGAGGCACCGTGTCATAAGAACACCAATGCTCTGGTACCCCCCCTTTATTTAAAAAAAAATTTGGAAGTTTAAAGCGGAGGTCCGCCGAAAATAAAATATTAAAAGCCAGCAGCTGCTGACTTTTAATATTAGGACACTTACCTGTCCTGGAGTCCAGCGACGTCCGCAGCAGAGGACGAGCAATCGCTCGTCATTCTGCTGCCCCCACCGCCATCCTCAGTGAGGGAACCAGGGAGCCTTGCGGCTTCACTGCCCGGTTTCCTACGGCGCATGCGCGAGTCGCGGTGCGCCGTTCTGACTGGTCCCTGTGTGTTCTGGGAGCAGTGTCTCCCAGAACACAATGGGTACTCTGCGGGAAGTGACATGCTTCCCGCAGAGAGGACTCCCGGAAGTGGGTGAAAATACCTGTCTTAGACAAGTATCTTCACCCCCCCTCCCCCCTGAAAGGTGTCAATTGTGACACCGGAGAGGGGGGGGGTCCGATGAGCGGAAGTTCCACTTTAGGGTGGAGCTCCGCTTTAAGCATATTTCCATCGCACATGTTCCTAAAACTGGCTGTAGATGTGTGGGTGCTGCAGTGTCCACCATCTAGAAACTAAAAATATCCAAAACGAAAAGTATATCACCAGCGCACCAAGAATCTCCAGAACAGGTTCAAACCTTTGTTTAGTGATCACATCATAGTTACACTGGGGATGTTTCAGAGCTCCAAAACATTGCCTAACTATGATGTGATCACTAAATAAAGCTTTGGACCCGTTCTGGAGATCCTTGGTGCACTGGTGACATATTTTTTTTAGGAAAGAGGACACGCTCCATAGTCTGCCAATGTCCTGCCAACCCCCACCAAGAAGGTCATTCATATACTTGTAGTGATCAATTTCCCCCCTACAAACCACTGCTGCGACCTGTAGTCTCACACTGCACTGTTCGGCTGTGGTCTGTAGTCATGTAAGCCTTGCATAACTGGGAAGGGACTCTGTTTTTTTTGCCAGTGTCCAATCAACTGAAGGTGGCAACATAACCCCTATCATAATGGATATGAAGATGCTCTGTGTCCCCATGTTTTTTGGACAATTACCTACTGATGGACACAGAGGGCAACAAAAACAAGAGCTTTTAACCCTTCCCTACTATATGCAAACAAAATAAAAAGTTGTGAAGTAAAGCCCCATACACACGGGCAGAATCTCAGGAGACATTTGCCAGTCCAAAAATTACCTCCCGACATTCTGCTTGTGTGTATGTCAGTCTGTCAGAAGCCGGTTGTTTGGCCAGCTTCTGTCGGACACACATGCTGGAAAACCAGCAGCCGACCGACTCCTGTTCAGTGCTTTCATTCAATGGCAGAGAGCTCCGATTGGAGTGTTCTGGCTGGGGGAGTGGGGAGAACACAACAGCTCAGCTCAGCGGGGGAGATCGCTGCACTAACTTCACATGGTTAGCACAGCGGTTTCCGACCAGAGCAGTCAGTTTTGTTTCGTGGAACCTGCGGGGTTGCACAAAAAAATAAAACCAGTAGTGTGTACAAGGCTTTAAAGCTGGACTCTAGCCTTACCTTATCTTTAGGATGTTTTTGCACACTCTCCTCTTACACCGATTAATACATACATTTGTGTCGGCAAACTCTTTACGTACCACTAGATGGCAAAGATGGTGCAGGACACATTCTTAAACCCACCCAACTTCCAGGCTGAGCGACTTAAAATTACAAAAGCAGCTCACTTCTAGACAGACTAGCTATCGTATGGAGATCTTACACCCATTGGTTCGCAGCTCTTGAAACTAAGCTGTGGTGACAGCAATGGGCTGTCTTTCAGCCCATCCTACACAGCAAGGACTTGAGAAAAGGATGGAAACAACCAGGAGCCATCAATGACGTCAGAATACCCACAAAAAGTATGTTGTTTTTTGTACAAGGGAAGAATGAAAACAAATTCTAGCGTAGCGATCAAGGAGGGATGCATTTTTTTTCAGATTACACTTCATCTTTAAAAGCAATTTCCAATTCCCCCTGAAAATTACTGCAAGGTAACAGAATTATTGTGGGGAAAAAAACTGGGTCAGGACCATCAAGCTGCTGACATCTTCAGCTAAATAGTGTTTGGTGTCAACGTGTACAAGCCCTTATGAGTTAAAGCAGAGCTCCACTCTAAAGTGGAACTTCCACTCATCGGAACCCTCCCCCCTCCGGTGTCACAATTGACACCTTTCAGGGGGGAGGGGGGTGCAGATACCTGTCTAAGACAGGTATTTGCACCCACTTCCGGGAGTCCTCTCTGCGGAAAATACATCACTTCCAGCAGAATACCTGTTGTGTTCTGGGAGACACTCGGCTCCCAGAACACACAGGGACCAGTCAGAACGGCGCAGCGCGACTCGCGCATGCGCCGTAGGGAACCGAGCAGTGAAGCCGCAAGTCTTCACTTCCTGGTTCCCTCACAGAGGATGGCGGTGGGGGCAGCAGAGGGACAAGCGATTGCTCGTCCTCTGCTGCGGACGTCGCTGGACTCCAGGACAGGTAAGTGTCCATATATTAAAAGTCAGCAGTTGTTGTAGCTGCTGGCTTTTAATATTTTATTTTCGGCGGAGCTCCGCTTTAAGGAGGCGGATTTACTGACATACAAAAACTAAAAACAGTGAGTCTTCTTTTAGCAAGTCAGCCTAAAATCTTAGGTATATTGTTCATGTTTTAGCCGACACCACTATATTATGTTTTTAAAGAATTTTGACACTGTAGCTGAAAGCTTTTAAAAGAAACATTTTATTTCAAAATAAGTTATGTTTCACAATTTTTATTACTTACCCAATTCTGTGTTATACAAAGGCAGCAAGCTTAAGTTGCATGAGACAGTGTAGAGATCAGAAAGCATACAGAACAGAACTGGACACATTTATTATGTACAATTAAAAGTTACCAGTGCAACAATTTTCTTTTAGGAGTCTAAAAATTATGTACAGTTTTACATGCTCAAATTAAGAACAGAAGATAAAATTGTAAGGCAAAATAAACCATTGCTGCTCAAGCTATCCCAATCAAAATCAGTGTTAATAGGATTGTTTGTACACTTCGGAGGGATAAAATCACTTCAAAATATTCGGACATTCTAAAATGACCAAGCAAGGGGAAATTCACATGGATTGCCATTCAATATGGTTATTAATTTCCAAATAACATAATCATTTAGAGATATTATCTATAAATATTGCATTGATTTTTCAAAGAACAAAACTTAGATGGCCTCCTAATGGTCATTACATTGTCACAGGCCAATACTGTATCTTAGTCTGACCCACAGACTCCACATCCTGTTAATGCCAAGGATTTGTTATGCAACTTTATCTACTGCTAAGACAAACCTATTCAAGTCACAAATCAAAACTGGCATTCTGTAAAAGTATAAAGTATCTCTTAATACAAAAACACAGCATATACAAAAAGGATCTGGTTTAATCTCCTTAACAGTGGCATGCGGATTCTCTGCTAATCTTCATTTTTTTTACAGGAGCTGGCAGTAGCCTTTCAAATAAAAAGAAAATACTTTGATACTGGACAGCAGCAGCTTCTTCCCCCTCCTTCTCTGTGGCATTAAATGCATTTTCCACAGTGCTGCCACCAAGTGCTATTACGGGTAAGAGCTTTTCTGAGAGTCTATAAGTGCAAGGAATTTAAAATAACCTGTAGTGACAAAATATAGAGACTGCTATCCCAAACAAGTCTTCTTAACTGTAGGTCAGCACGGCAGCCCCTGTATTTCTGAGTATATATGTTTCCTTTGCAAGGGCAGAAAAAATACATTAAAACTAGGCTTACATAAAAGGGCAGTCAGTTGCATTCACAAATATAAAAACGGAATAGTGTTAAGAACTAAATCCATCCAAGATAAAATTTATAATCCTGATGAAAAGGTTTTCCTTTACATAGATTTGTCATACTCAAAACCAAAATCAAGGATACTCTTGAGAAAAAAAGGGCCGTACTGTCAATGGAAATACAATGTATATCATGCCATATATTTACACATTTGTAAATGTTATTGATAGAATACTAGCCCTTTTATCTAAGGTAGCTTGTAATTTTACATTCTCTGCATATTACAGTGCAGACATTCAAGGAACCCATAGGACAAACATGGTCACATACATTTTTTTATAAGGAAACACGTCTTCAATTTTTTTTTAAAATATACCCATTATTTTATATGGAAGCTTCAGGCAGCCTTTTTTTTTCTCCAGTTTTAATGCTGCAGGAACCAGAGGCTGCCTATTCCTCCCATTATATTAGTGGACTTCTAAAGCATCATTTTCAGTGAAAATATTCCCATCAGTGACACATTTAATTGTTGCACCACATTAACTGATGTTTCCGTTTTACTGTCCCTGCAATGGTTTTGAAGCTGGGTTTGGGCGTGTTGCTGCCGTTTCTTATGTTTAAAATGCCTTGATAAAAAGCTGTTTGGTCCAAACAATGGAGAGCAACACAGCAGTGCCACACCTACCCACACCTTATTACATGACGCCACTGAGTAAAAGGTTACTGGCAATTAAAATGTTTATTATTCACTCGGTTACCCTTAATGAGGCCAACATTGTGTATGAGGTTTGCCAGTAGTGAAGAAAACCACATTTCATTTTAAAAGGATGCCAGATTTGCGCTGCGGCGAGAAGCTGTATTCTCATTTATTTGTATCTCATTATCACACAGAAGAGAGCTCTCCTCATTCCCATTTAAGTGTTCATAGATATTGTTGGATAGATTCCCATTCACAATTCGTTCGTCTTTTCTCAGGGAAACCGGAAGGCTGGACAAGGTGAAAGAAACATCTTTGAAGGCGTGCAATAAAAAGATGCCAATAATAATGGTTAAGAAGCCACTAAAGGTCCCAATCATGTCATTAGCAGCCATATGTTGCCATTCTTTGAACAGGATGGCAGAGCATGTAAGCACTGAGGTGGTAAAGAACACATAGTAAACTGGAGTCACTAGGGAGGTGTTAAATATATCCAAAGCTCGGTTTAAATAGTTTATCTGAGTGCTTACACAAACTATAAGGCTGACCAATAAGATCCAGGCCAAGGGATTCCTCAGGACATGCTCTCCAGCAAAGATTCCTTTAATAGCAATTCCTAATCCTTTGACACAGGAAACAGAAAGGGCTCCAATGACAGAGCAGATGGAAATATACACCAAGAGATTGGATTGTCCATGACTTGGTCCCACCACAAAAATGAGAATCAGCGATACAATGATAACTGCTGTTGCAAAGAGCACAAAACCTAAAGAACAGAAAAAAAAAAAATGGTGCATTACATACTTGTTACTTTGTTTTTTTTAATGGCAGTGAAATTTTTTATTTAGTTTGTGTATTTGCACACATATGTATTCTTCCATATCCTACATGCACAGGTATACAATTAGAACGAAGCCTGGTTGAAATGCATGTCTCCTGAAGAGGTTCTATTCAGGTCCACCAGTATACAGTTTACTTGAAGCTTTAAGCTGGGTTATCCCACCCTTTGGGGCTTTTTCTGACAGATTATCACTGTCTGGCCCCAGCAACAGGCCTTGACTGATACAAAGTGCCTGATACTTTCTGGCTAATTACCGTATTTATCGGCGTATAACACGCACTTTTTTCCCCTTAAAATCAGGGGAAAATCGTGGGTGCGTGTTATACGCCGATACTCCGTCGAATTCCCCTGCTGAAACGAGCGAGCGGAGCCGAAGTACACTCGGCTTTACTCGGCTCCTCTCGCAGTCCCGCCCATCTCTGACTGCGCCGCTGACATAGAGAAAGCCGAGTGTACTTCGGCTAGTCTCGGCTCCTCTCGCAGTCCTGCCCCTGACTGTGAGCAGAGCCGAGTCTAGCCGAAGTACACTCGGCTTTCTCTGTCAGCGGCGCAGTCAGTGGAGATGGGCGGGACTGCGAGAGGAGCCGAGTCTAGCCGAAGTACACTTGGCCCCGCTCGCTCCTCTCCACAGAAATCGGCGCCAAATTTAAAAAAACGCAGAGACTGACAAGATTGCAAAGGCACTGGGCAAGGCTGCAGATGGACACTGGGCAAGGCTGCAGATGGACAGATGGACACTGGGCAAGGCTGCAGATGGACACTGGGCAAGGCTGCAGATGGACACTGGGCAAGGCTGCAGATGGACAGAGGGCAAGGCTGCATGCTGCATTTAAATGTAAGTTTTTTTTCCTTGAATTTCCCTCCTAAAAAAGTTTTTTTCCTTAAAATTCCCTCCTAAACTTGGGGTGCGTGTTATACGCCGATAAATACGGTATACCTGGAGGAACGCTCTCGCTCTACTTACTAGTAGACTGTGTATGTTACCCACTCATTTAATTACTTGACCACGGTCCATTACGACTGTGTTTATACATCACTGGCTTTCTGTTACACACGGACTGCCAGTTCAAAAATACCCATGCTTGTGCTATTATTCAACACGGCCCTGTTAATATTATGCTCCTGACGAAGCGTCTCGGAACGCAAAACTAGTTGAGCAAAGCAAGATTTATATCTTTGAACTTACAGGATCTATGAATAAGGCTTTTTTCGTACATCACGGGACACAGAGCGACTTAGTCATTACTAATGGGTTATATAGATACCTTCAGGTGCTGGCACTGGCAACTTCCAAAACCGGAAGTACCCTCCCCTATATAAGCCCCTCCCATCCGGGAGCACCTCAGTTTTTTGCCAGTGTCTAAGGTGTTGGCCAAAGAGTAACATGTGTTTTCACTGGGCTTGCGTACAGGTTCTTTTACGGGCCTTAGTAAGCTGTTCCGGATCCGACCAAAAAAGCTTCATAGCTAAACGGTCGGTACCCGGGCCTTGCAACAGAAGAGCAAGGTTTTTCCTGTAATGCCTCTCTTAGGAGGGCTGGACCCTGGGATCCAGAGCTCTGGTCATACCCACGACCAAGATGTTGTCTGTGCAGGGTGCTATACAGGTCCAGGGGAGTGGAATCCTTGGGAACCCGGTCCCTGAAGGTTTAATTACAATGCCTGCCGTGATAGGTGAAGTTTGGGCTTCTGTGGACCAAACAAAGTCCTGCGGCGGGGAACAGGTAAGTGGGGGCCCCCAGGAACTTGGTTCTATTGGGGGGACCCCCAAGCCTAATTTGTCTTTCTGTCTGTTACCTAACGGTATTCCCGCTAATATCTGTGTATGCCTGTAACTACTGGAAAATGTAAAATTTTAATAGTAGTCAAGAAAAAAAAAAAAAAAAGGACTGCGGTACCTGTGTTAAACCACTAGAGGCCGCTGTGGTCCATTTTTCTTGTCATGTGGATGTTTGGTTTTTTCAAGTCAAAAGATCCAGGCAGTTGGTAAGTGTCTCTGTGGGAATCCACTTCCTCTGCCCTGTTGCTGCGCTCATCCACCGCACAGGCCCTCCGGCAAAAAGGGCCCTGGCTCCTAGTCCCTGCTTGGTTTCAAAAAAGGCGCCAATGGCGCGCGGGCTCGTGCACGCGCCTCCTAGGAAAGGGGCGGGGCAGGTGGATGACGCTCGATGCGCGCCGCGGCGCTTCTGCGCATGTGCAGGCGTCCCAGCATGGATAAAGGACACAGTACAAATGTCAGCTGGATGCAAGCAGAGCTAGCAACAAAACGGTGGCACACAGAGGCGGTTGATGCAGGCATCCCCATAGAAAGGCACTTTAGTGGACACCAGCTGGTATATAGCAGCAACTGTGTTAGACTATTACCAGCAAAAATTGGTGTATGACGACGGGAATACCTCAGCTTTGTGCTTATAGGATATGTCGTCCAGACGCTCTGGAAATAAGTCTTCCAAGAAGCGAAAGGGGTCTCCATCGGGCTCTGAGGATTTTGGGCATGCTTGTACTGCGCCAATCTCCCCTGAAATTTCAGAGGTCAGTAGCCGTAGGAACCCCGCAGGAGTACCTGGTGCTGCGGTTGTCCCCAGTCCACCTGCTCCTGTATATATAACAGAGGAGGTTTTTTCCTCAACTCTGGGAGGATTGGAAGAGAGATTAACAGCATTGATCGCTGCTTCCCTGTCACAGGGAAAGCGCGTCCGATCTCCGTCTCCTCCTTCAGAGTGCCTGTTAGTGGAGGAACAGTCCCACACAGAGATCGACCTACCTGAAGGGGATCAGGATGAGGTTGATTCGGTTATAGAGGAATCAACAGTGGAAGAACCTTTCTCAGCATCTCAGGCTGAAAGATTATGGGTTCAGTCTCTGACTAACATGGTCCGAGCAGCATTTAAAATGCCTCTGGCGGAACCATCAACCACTACTGTTTCCTTGCTGGGGTCGCTGAAAGCTCCCCAGACTGTCTGTTCCTTCCCAATCCACCCTTTATTGGAAGGGCTTATTTACCAGGATTGGGAGCATCCTGATAAAATATTTACTCCCCCCAAGAGATTTCCAGTGATCTATCCCATGGAGGATAAGTTCATAAAAAAATGGAGGGTCCCTACAGTGGACGCAGCCATCTCTTGTGTAAATAAATTACTGACATGTCCAGTAGATAATGTTCCAATGTTCAAAGACCCAATAAATAAAAAATTGGAGTCTTTACTAAAATCTGCTTTCTCTACAGCAAGCATGGTGACACAACCTGCAGTAGCAGCGATTGGAGTCTGCCAAGCAGTGAAAGATCAGTTGAAACAAGTCTTAAGGGACTTACCAGATCAGCAGGCTCTTGCCCTAGCTGACCTACCTAGAGCCTTGTGTTGCGGTGGACGCCATAAAGGATACAATCCAACAGGCCTCCCGCTTTACGCTGTCTGTAGTACATATGCGTAGGCTTCTATGGCTCAAAAACTGGTCTGCTGAAGCTCCCTGTAAGAAATTGCTGATTAGCTTCCCATTTCATGGAGAACGCTTATCTGGAGAAGATCTGGACAAATATATCCAGAAAACTTCTGCCGGTAAAAGTACACACTTGCCGGTTAAGAACAAGGGTAGAAGTCCTTCTTTTAAGAGGCCTACTTCTCCAGTCCCTGGCACATCGGCTGTGAAACAGTTCCGACGGCCTCTGCGGTCAAATCCAGGGGGCAGAAATCAGGGACAATCACAGGGTAACAAGAAACCCTGGGTCAAGAGAGGTACAAAACCTCCCCCCAAGTCATGAAGGGTTGCCCCCACTCAATCGGGTGAGGGGAAGACTTCAGTTGTTCACAGAGACCTGGCGGGACACCATCAGAGACAGATGGGTGATCTCCGCAGTAAGTCTGGGATACAGGCTGGAGTTAAAAGACATTCCTCCTGCCCATTTTATGAGGTCAAACGTGCCAAGCGATCCCCAGAAGAGAGGATCCCTCCTTCTGGCACTAGAACATCTATTGCTCCAAGGGTAATCATGAAGGTTCCCTTGGAAGAAAGCGGGTTCGGGTTTTACTCGAACCTTGTCACAGTCCCCAAACCAAATGGGGACGTGAGGCCCATATTAAATATAAAAGGGCTAAACAAGTTCCTACATATCAGGACTTTTTCGGATGGAGTCGATCCGATCGGTGGCCACCGCCCTACAAGGGCAGGAATGGTTAGCCTCGATCGACATAAGGGATGCTTATTTGCATATTCCCATCTGTCCGGCCCACCAGAAATTTCTACGCTTTGCAGTAGAAGGGCGCCATTTTCAGTTCAGAGCCTTACCTTTCGGTCTGGCCACAGCACCACGAGTGTTCACAAAAATTCTGGCCCTACGATTGGCCAAACTAGGAACACAAGGTGTAACGATAATGGCATATCTAGACGACTTGTTGCTGATCGACCACTCAGTGAAAAAAACTAGAAGTGGTCGTTCACAAGACAATCAAGTATCTGTAATCTCACTGTTGCATTATCAACCGAGACAAGTCAGTCCTAAAACCAGTCACAAGTCTGGAATACTTGGGGGCTAAGACTGGATTCAAATCAGAGAAAGATTTTCTTACCTCCAGAGAAGGTGTCGTCTTTGAGAGATTTGATCCACCTAGTGGGTACAAAAAGACAGCCATCCATACGCCTGTGCATGAGGCTGCTGGGAAAAATGGTGGCTTCATTCGAAGCAGTACCCTACGGTCAATTCCATTCAAGGAACTTGCAGAGGGCCATACTGTCAGCCTGGAACAAAAAAGTTCAGGCTTTAGACTTACCAATGTCCCTGTCCCCTTCCGTTCGCAAGAGCCTCCATTGGTGGTTGGTGTCCCAGAATCTGGAAAAAGGGAAACCCTTCAGTCCGGTTTCTTGGAAGGTGGTCACTACAGATGCCAGCCTCATAGGCCAGGGGGCAGTACTGGAGCAATGGTCTCTCCAGGGCAAGTGGTCAGAAGCAGAGAAGGCCCTGCCCATCAATCTCTTAAGAGATACGAGCAGCCCGGTATGCCCTAGTAGCATGGACATCCAAACTCCAAGGGTCCCGTCAGAATTCAATCGGACAATGCCACAGCAGTGGCATATATCAATCACCAGGGTGGCACCAGGAGTCGTGCAGCCCAGAGGGAAGCGAATTGCATCCTGGAATGGGCAGAAAGATATGTCCCAGCCATATCCGCGGTTTTCATCCCAGGAGTGGAAAATTGGAGAGCGGCCTTTTTAAGTCGCCAGCAATTATGCCCGGGGGAATGGTCTCTTCACCCCGAGGTTTTCCAGGCAATATGCCAGCGGTGGGGAACACCGGATGTAGATCTGCTAGCATCCAGATTCAACGCAAAGGTGGACAGATTTGTGTCTCGCACAAGGGATCCCCTAGCTTGCGGCTCGGATGCCCTAGTGTTCCCTTGGGATCAGTTCAAACTGATATATGCATTCCCACCGCCACAATTGTTACCGCGTTTAATCTGCAGAATCCGGGTAGAAAAGAAACCGGTGGTTCTGGTGGCTCCAGCGTGGCCCCGAAGGGCATGGTACGCGGAGATTGTAAAAATGTCAGTGGGGAGTCCTTGGACCCTCCCACATAGTCCGGGCCTGCTTTCGCAAGGACCGATATACACCCTTCCTTACCAGCCCTAGGTTTGACGGCCTGGCTATTGAAGCCCACATTCTAAAAAAGAGTGGGCTCTCAAATCCTGTGGTATCTACCATGATCAATGCCAGGAAGCCGGTATCCAGGCAGATATATTATAGGATCTGGAAGGCATACATCACGTGGTGTGAGGCCAAGAAATGGCATCCACGTAAGTACGTAATAGGTAGGATTCTGGACTGACCTACAGTGGGCTGTAGATAGGAAGCTTGCCTTGAGTACTATCAAGAGTCAGACGGCCTTGTCAATATTTTTTCAAAGGCCCTTGGCTTTGCATTCATTAGTCAAAGCTTTCATACAAGGAGTGATGCGTATTAGCCCTCCGGTTAGTATTCCCATATGTCCATGGGACTTAAACCTGGTTCTGTCGGTTCTACAGAAACAACCATTTGAACCATTGCGGCACATTTCCTTGGTTCTGCTCACCAGGAAATTGATTTTCTTAGTAGCCATTTGTTCGGCTAAAAGAGTATCGGAATTAGCCGCCTTGTCCTGTAAGGAGCCAAATCTGGTTGTCCATAAGGATAGAGTAGTATTACGTCCTCATCCAGCCTTTCTTCCTAAGGTGGTATCGAGGTTTCATTTGAACCAGGATGTGGTTCTTCCTTCTTTTTTCCCCAAACCAAGCTCGGTAGAGGAAAAGTTATTGCATTCTTTGGATGTAGTAAGAGCAGTTAAAGCTTATCTTAAAGTCACTGCTCAGATTCGTAGAACGGATACTTTGTTTATTCTGCCGGAAGGCCCCAGAAAGGGTCAGGCAGCATCAAAAATCTACTTTAGCCAAGTGGATTCGACAGGTCATAATAGGAGCCTATGGCTTGAAAAGGAGACCGCCTCCGTTCAAAGTTAGGGCGCACTCCACAAGAGCAGTTGGAACTTCATGGGCAGTGCATCACCAAGCCTCCCTGGCTCAAGTCTGTAAGGCCACAACATGGTCCTTAGTACACACGTTTACTAGATTCTACCAGGTAGACGTTAGAAGTCAGGAGGATGTCGCCTTTGGGCGCAGTGTGTTGCAGGCCGCAAAAGAGCCTCATGCCTGATGGCGCCCAGCTTATGTATAGTGTATCCCTCCCCTCATTTGGCATTGCTTTGGGACGTCCCATTAGTAATGACTAAGTCGCTCTGTGTCCCGTGATGTACGAAAAAGAAAAAGGGATTTTTATAACAGCTTACCTGTAAAATCCTTTTCTTGGAGTACATCACGGGACACAGAGCTCCCACCCCTCTTTTTGGGACACTTATTGCTTGGCTACAAAACTGAGGTGCTCCCGGATGGGAGGGGCTTATATAGGGGAGGGTACTTCCGGTTTTGGAAGTTGCCAGTGCCAGCACCTGAAGGTATCTATATAACCCATTAGTAATGACTAAGTCGCTCTGTGTCCCGTGATGTACTCCAAGAAAAGGATTTTACAGGTAAGCTGTTATAAAAATCCCTTTATCCACTCCCTGTGTACATCGTTCAACCCGGTTCTGTGTTTGTTGGATATGCATTGTTTTATTTGAGTTTTACATGTTATTGTAATCTCTGGGAAGTGTGTTTACTACTTTATTTATTTTACTTTTTAGATCCTATATTGATGATCATAAGTCATTTTTCCAAAATGTATTAATGTATTTTTATTAAGATTTAATAATTTTTTCTACAAATAAAAATAAATTAAAAAAAAACCTAGATTTTTTACAATACTTACCTATGTGCCGTTTAAAGTCCATTCTTAGTTCATTTAATGTTTCTCTGTGATTATCGGGACGTTGGCACATTTATACTAGTGCATCCACAGTGTCACCCTGTGGGGATGCACATTTAAGCAATTTCCTTCCAAATCAATCCTTAGATGTGGTGGCTGCATTCATTTTATTTTTTCTAGGCTTTTTACCTTTGTTTCATCTGGTGATCCAGCCAGTAACACATTTCCTGTCCTAAGCATTTTTTATTTTTTTTGGTCAACCAGCTAATTAAAAATAAAAAAATAAATAAAATAAAAACCTGACAGATCCCTGCATCACACATCGTTGTGTGCATACCCAGCTTCATATTACAAAAAAAACTGCTGTAGGGAGTTTATGATAAAAACAATTCAAACACAGCAACGTTCCACTGAGAACTCATAGCATGTTTTTTTCAGATCAGATTACAAAAACCAAATACATTTTCCATGGTGCAAAGACCAGAGCTGATCTGTCAAAGTTGCTGTGTGCCAACAAGGGGTTCTTGGAGTAATTCATCCCTCAAATGCTAAATAAAGCCACCTACACTCTATGCAGGGTTTATAATTAGAATTATTCATTTACAGCAAGACATCTGCCAAGCCTAAATCTCTTTAAAGTAGACCTGAACTCAAAAAGTGAAGATCTACTATCTTATGGGGAGCATCTGGAAACATCTAAAACAGTGTTTCCCAATCCTCAAGGCACCCCAACAGGTCATGTTTTCAGGATTTGAAACGGCTGTGGTAATTACGAAGGCAGTGAAACTGATTAAATCACCTGTACAAAATAATGGAACGCCTGAAAACATGACCTGTTGGGGCGCCTTGAGGACTGGAGTTGAGAAGCACTGATCTAAAAAGGTCTACATTTAGTTTTGAATTCCTCCTCTAAAACCACAGTGCACTTCCTGGTATGCAAGTTTCTATAGCCTTATAGTTTTAGATCTGCATAGTAAGAGGCACTGCCATCACACAAGATTTGCAGTAAGAATTGGTGATGTCAATACTCTTCAGTTCACTGTACTTGCTGAAGAGGAAGCTGTACCTGAGGACCTTTAGTGAAAGAGCTCTCTGGTTTTGGATTCTGTCCATCTGTGCTTCCTGCACCTTTCCTAATAATTCTTGATCTTTACACCACCAGTCATGGTGGAGGGACAACTCTAACATGAGGAGGCAAGGCTACTCCTTCAGCAAGAAGGTCACCTCCAAACAGAGACACAGCACAGAACAAGACATGGTAAGTCACCAACGGGGAAAAGATTATTAGTCTTGCATTTTTTGGGCACAGCTTCTACAGCTCAGGTTTCCCTTTACAGGTCCACACATAAAAGTGATCAGTACTAAATGAAAATGGAGTTTAAAGTGAAAAACAAAACCTACAAAAGAAACAAATAAAAAGAACTGTAAAATTGTTGTAAAAGGCAGTTTTTTTTTTTTTTACCTTAATGCATTCTCTGCATTAAGATAAAAAAAAAAAAACCTTATGTGGTGATCAGCCAGCCCCCTCTAAGACCCCTTTCACCCCAGTTTCTCAGCTGCAATCCCAGTGTAAAAGCCAGAGTGCTTTCACACTGGGGTGCTGCGCTGGCAGGACGCCCAAAAAAGTCCTGCAAGCAGCTTCATTGCAGCGATTTACGAATAGGTGTGAATACACCGCTCCTAAAGCACCCCTGCCGATTGAAATAAATGGGCAGCGCCAGCAAAGCGCCGCTTTTAACCCTTTTTCAGCCGCTAGCGGGGGTTAAAATCTCCCGCTAGCAGCCGAAAAAAAACTACGGTAAAGCGCCGACACCCGGGCGCTGGCAGTGTGAAAGTGCCCTTAATAGTTACTGAGTCAGATCTTGATCCATTGCTGTGCCCAATGGTAGTCTGACTGCAAATCGCTAATTGAAAGCTTGTTTTCCAGCAAGACCATTCAAACAGAAGTTAGCCTCTGTTGAACAGACAGCGGTACACATGTACTGAAAGTTGTCCGGTTCCTGCTGAACTGGCCGACTTTCAATATATCGCTACTGGGATTTAGGAGGTCTGCATTCTGAATAAAGTAGTAAAGCAGACACCTTTGGACAACAGCATTGCCAGTCTGGAGAGAGGGTAGTGTTGGATACACTAGCAGATTTACATGGACTCAACTCCAGCCAACACTTCACAGCTTTTCCTTTTGGGATAAAAGTTTTACATAAATAAAATGCTGTCACTGTTAAATGATTAGTCTCAACACCCTAAAAGCTACTGTGTATGGACAGTTTGGTCTGTTAAAGAAGGTTGAAAAATAACAGGATTTACTGGCTGGCTCAGAGGGTGAAAATCTAATGCAGCCACCACATCTAAATCCAATACATGTTTTAGGTTTAATACTGCTTTAAAGTTTATTCCACTTTTTATATGTGTTGCTGTTGTGGTGTTTTACATGTGGAACCATTTATCCCAGTGGAGGATGCGTTTTGCTGGAAACTGCACTAAACACTAGGGTGTGGATGTAGCCATAGCAAATTCTGAAGGAATTATTCTGCTCATTCCATAAATTTGGCTTGCCTAATTTGGGGAAGCTAAAGAAAATGGGGAGTTCTCTCTTTAACCATTTAAAGTAGTTGCAAACTCTCACAAAAAAAAACCACACAAAAACAACCAACTTGCAAGACACAGGCCCCTTTCACACGGGCGGACCGTTCAGGTCTGCCTGTCAGTTTTTTAGGCGGACCTGAACTAATGCTCTGTGCACCTCTATGGAGCGACGGATGTCAGCGGTGACATGTCCGCTGACATCCGACCCACTCCGATCTGCCAAAGTGTGACGGATGGAAACCCTATTTTCCATCCGTCTGGCGGATCGGATGAAAACGGGCTCTACGGTCCGTCTTTATCCGATCCCCCACAGAGGAGAGCGGCACTCTGACAGGTCCGTCCCTGCACAGTGTGCAGAGACCAACCTGTCATCTGCCCGTTCAGCGGGGGATCGACGGAGCAATCCCTGCTGAGCAAAACGGAGCCCGTACACAGGCATGTCCGTGTGAAAAGGCCCAAAGGCATAAATGAGCTTGTATGCATCGCATACGAACTCATTATGAAATACCTTAGATTGAAGCTGTTGCAGCGGTACCCGCACACCGCTGTGACCAGCGACATGTCTCCTTGAGTTATTTCCGGGTTTGCAGCCTCCGGCGCTGTGATTGGCCAGAGCCGCAATGTCGTCACTCCCACGCATTGCCCGAGGGAGTCGCCGGTCACGGCACAGCTACTGAAGTAACAACACGAGCGAGCCGTTTCTTCAGTGCACATGTGCTGATGACGTCAGCACATGTGGATACAGTGAATATCTAAAAAACGGTGCAAGTTTAGGAGATATTTACAGTACCTACAGGTAAGCCTTATTATAGGCTTACCTGTAGGTAAAAGTGGTAGTACAGTGTTTACAACCACTTTAAGGACCAAGCCTATTTTTTACACTTGGTGTTTACAAGGTAAAATAATTATTTTTTTTTTGCTAGAAAGTTACTTAGAACCCCCAAATATTATATATATATTTTTTCAGACGCCCTAGAGAATAAAATGGCGTTTGTTGCAATATTTTATTATTATTAATTACCTTATTTGCGCAGCGGTCTTACAAACGAGATTTTTTTGCAAACAAAACAGTTTTTTGAACAAAAAAGAAAATCGTAAAGTTAGCCCAATTTTTTTTATATTGTGAAAGATAATGTTACGCCGAGTAAATTGATACCAAACATGTCATGCTTCAAAATTGCGCCCGCTCGTGGAATGGTGACAAACTTTCACACTGAAAAATCTCCATAGGCGACGTTTAAAAGTTTCTACAGGTTACCACTTTTTTGTTACAGAGGTGGTCTTTTGCTAGAATTATTGCTCTTGCTCCAACAATAGCGGCGATACCTCACATGTGTGGTTTAAATTATTAATTTTACTTTTTCATTTTTTATAAATCCCTTTAATAAAAAAAAATTTGGATCACTTTTATATTCCTATTACAAGGAATGTAAACATCCCTTGTAATAGAAAAAAAATCATGACAGGACCTCTTTAAAATGTGAGATCTGGGGTCAAAGACCTCAGATCTCATATTTACACAAAAATGCAATAAAAAATGTTTTTTTTTTTCCTCAATTAAAAAAAAAGAAATAAAGTAAAAAAAATGTTTTCCCTTTAAGGCTGTTGGGCAAAAGTGACATTTGACATCGCTCCCGTCATCCAATGGCAAAGAGTCGAGTAGGTGCCATCATTCCCTCATTCGACTTCCTGCCTCTCAGGGGACAGCATCGGATCATCTCCGCCGCTACCGACGAACCCGGTAAGCGGCGGAGACGACAGGGACGTGGCGGGAGTGGGAGACCACTTTTTATCTTAAAGTGGACTGCCCGTCATAGAAGAAAATACTGGGGTTATGGCAGCTAACTGCTGCCATAACAACGGTATTTAACATCAAAGTTGCGACGTAAATTCACGGTGGGCAGTTCCGAAGTGGTAAAGAGGAGCTAGGCTCAAACTCCCAAAAAATCCCTGTGATCCTTAAAAAAAAAAAAAGGTGTGGGCATCTAAAGCCAGTGCCAAGCGAGTTCGGGGATGTAGTGCAGCTGGTTTACCCTGAATGCACCTCCCACTCTTGCGTATGCACACTAGTGACAGTGCCCAGCGGCACAGGCTGCTATAGCAATGGTGGCGAAATACCACAATTTCATGATTCAGGTCTCTTCTGTATTAAGCCTGCCTGCTCGCTGTTTTACAGTGGAACTTCAGTTACACTTTCAGAGCAATGTTTTCTCCATTTCCAATGGTGGAAAAAAACTATGTAAGTTATCTCACATTTCAGTACATACATGGTTTACTTACAAAAGATTACAGGGACACTTCAGTATATAGGCGAGACTACAATGTCACAACTTGGGTACTTGGACCTTAGACCTAGATAGACTGAGCTCCCTGTGCCTAGACATGTTTTAGGGGCTGGACATAGGGTCAGTGACCTTAGGTTTATCGTAAAAGACCAGGTCCCGAAGCTTAAAAAGGGGCAGTTACCACAGCACGGCCTTGAAACACAAAGCGATCTATTGGATTTTTTTTAATTAAATACTTTACTGTCACAAGGTTTAAAATATGATTTTGATTTAGATTTGTTTCTTTAAAACCACTTCCGGACCGGCTCACGCCAATATACATTGGCACTTTGAAGAGGGATATCTTTGTTTGGTATCGCAGCAGCCAGCAACCATAACCCCGGTATCCTCTTCTTCAGTGAGCGGTCCGGTTTCCGATAAAAGTGGTCTCTGCGGCGGATTCGCTGCAAGATCACATTTATTGGCAGCGGGAGAGGCCCCCTCCCCCTCCCTGGTGCCCTCCGCCGCATACCGGAGCCGTCGGTAGCGGCGGAGGCGATCGGGTCCACTTTCTGGCTCGGTATGGAGACGAGTGAGGGGAAAATGGCCCCCACCCGTCTCCATACCATTGCAGGGCGGAAGCGACGTCAAAACGTCACTTCCGCCCATAGCTCTTAAAGCAACATTTATTTTTATTGCATTTTAGACCCCTTTTACACTCAGGCGCTTTGCAGGTGCTATAGCGTTAAAAAGAGCGCCTGCAAAGCGCCCTGAAACAGCTGCTCCATTCACTCCAGTGTGAAAGCCCAAGGGCTTTCACACTGGAGCGGTGTGCTGGCAGGGCGTCAGAAAAAGTCCTGACAGCAGCTTCTCTGGAGCGCATTAGGAGCGGTGAACTCAAAATAGCGGCATTTTACTGCCGACGCCCGGGGCGGCTCAGTGTGAAAGGGCTCTTAGTGTATATATGAGATCTGAAGTCCTTTTGACCCCAGATCTCATATTTAAGAGGTCCTGTCACGCTTTTTTTCTATTACAAGGGATGTTTACATTCCTTGTAATGGGAATAAGAGTGATAATTTTAATTTTTTTTATTTTTTTTTATAAAGAACAGTGTAAAAATAAAGATAAGAAAACATTATTCTTTTTTTTTTTTTAAACATGCCTGTCCCACCAAGCTCGCGCGCAGAAGCGAATGTATACGTGAGCAGCACCCGCAAAAACTGTGTTAAACCACACGTGAGGTATTGCCGCGATCGGTAGAGCGAGAGCAATAATTCTAGCCCTAGACCTCCTCTGTAACTCAAAACATGCAACCTGTAGAATTTTTTTAAACATCGCCTATGGAGATTTTTAAGGGTAAAAGTTTGTCGCCATTCCACGAGCGGCCGCAATTTTGAAGCGTGACATGTTGGGTATCAATTTACTCTGCGTAACATTATCTTTCACAATATAGAAAAAGAAAAAAAAAAAAAAAAAAAAAAAAAATTGGGCTAACTTTACCGTTGTCTTATTTTTTTATTCCAAAAAATTTTTCTAAAAAAAAAGTGCGCTTGTAAGATCGCTTGCGCAAATATTGTGTGACAGAAAGTATTGCAAGGACTGCCATTTTATTCTCTAGGGTATTAGAAAAAAAACAATGTTTGGGGATGGCAAGTAATTTTCTAGCAAAAAGAACTTGTAAACACCAAATCTCAGAAAGAGGCTCAGTTCTTAAGTGGTTAAATGGATTTTCTCTGTTTCTGGAGTAGAATTAATCTAGCGATTACACCTGTAATTCACCGATCTTGTTGCCATGCATGTTTAAAATACTGAAGGTGTTGTCTCTGTGCTGCAACCTCTCCTTATAAAGAACTTACCTCGTTATTTTTTTTTTAACACATATACACAATTTTTATAATATATACATGTCACATCGCCTACATTTTTACCATTTAGTAGAGTCAGAATTTTACTATGTGCCAAGTGACCAACCCCTTAAGGATTATTATTGTCTGGTATCCAGCAAAAAAAAAAAAAATTATGCTTTGTGAAATTTTATTTCTAACAGTACATAATATTTCACGGACACCTCATAACACAGAAAGTCTGTATGTAGGTAGGTACATTACCTGGGTCCGCTAATTTAATGGACATTTCACTTAAATTACGAATTTCCTCTTCCTGAGGGGCATGGATAACCATCACAGTTGATCCCAATATGCTCAGCAAACATCCGATCTTTCCATGCAGATTTAATTTCTCATTAAGGAAGTATGAGGATAGGATGGCACTGCAATGAAAAGGTCAGCAGTCACAACACACCTTAAAGAAAGCAATCATGTATGCTGTTTGATACAAACTAACAAACACTGTCATCTGCTGATCTCCATTTACAGCTTTATTTGTAGTTCTTCTGTCAAATTCCTGGAGGATAGTGCATTAAATAGCTACTCTACCCTAAACTAATATTTCATCTCTAGTCCGTGTCCGATTTGTCAAATCACTTAATTTTTTATTTTATTTTTATTTGATCTTTTAGGAACTCCATTGATGAGATTTCCTTGAAACTTTTCCTGAGCAGCAGTTAAGCAGTTAAAACCAGGCAAACCTCACCTCTTGGCAAGTAAAAGCATTTAGAAAACCTTTAATTAGAGAGGTACATGTCAGAGCAGAGAGTTTCCTATGCACTTTCACCCCGCTATGCAATTAAAAAATTACAATGTCAGGCTTCAGACCAAACTAGTCCAAAACCTAAACGATCCAACGCACTATGAAAAAAAAAAAATTATGGACAATAACTGACCGATGCAGAGATTAGCAGAAAAACAAGGTGAACTTTGCTCAGGCATTCTCAAGCCAATACATCCAAAAGGGGAGGGGGGGGGGGGATATCTGACCCAGAGCTAGTGGATAGCCATCTAACCCCTGTAGAGTACCCTTGGGTATCTACCTGCCTGAATGAAGCAGTGCCCTTCCGATAAGCTCAACCAGGTTAAAAAACAACATCCAAAGAATCAAGCACTCTCTCCTTAGGATTAGGACAAAATATGGCAACACAATGTTCTGATTTATGTAGAAGAACCACTTTAGGAAAGAAAGAGGACAGAGGCTCCAACACCACCTTATCCTGGTGAAGAATCAGAAAAGGGTACTTGCAGGAAAGCACAACCAACTAAGAAATCCAGCAAGCTAAAAAGGTAATAGCAACCAAAAAGCAGTGAAACACTAATTTAGAGCCATCTGTGATCTACCGAGTCCAGGCAGCTGCGAAGTTCTGTAAGCATCCCCCAAGTGGGGAAGCCCCTTAACTATGACCAGGATTTGCCTTTGGAACAAAAGGACTTGGGTGTGAAGTTTTCTTTATCGTACACCACGGGACACAGAGCCAATCATTACATAATGGGTTAAGGGTCACCAGCGGTGATTGGACACTGGCACAACCAATGGAAGACAGTTCCCCTCCATATAACCCCTCCCATCAGGGGAGTACTTCAGTTTTTTCGCCAGTGTCGAAAGGTGTTGGACGCGTTAGGAGGTGCTAAAGGAAAGCTCTACCAAAGAGACCCTCTGGGGGTAAAAGAGCTATGCTTTCGGACCCATCCAAGACGCCTACAAAGTTAAGCCAAAACTGGATGGGATCCGGGCCTCACCCATGAGGCGTCGCCTGTAAGTCTCTCTTCGGAGGACTGGGCTCTAAGATCCAGCACTTTCGCTACTTCGCTAAAAGTCCTGGTAAGAGTCTTATACAAGGCCCAGGGGAGAGGTATCCTTTAAATAGGAACCCATATCCCTGAAGGTTGGCACACATAGCCCGCCGTGATGGGTGAAAATTGGTAAAAAAACCTGCGGCGAGGAAAGGTAAGTGGTTAGAGTCCTAAACTAAGTTTAAGGACCTTTCCAAAAAAAGTATGGATGTCTTCCCTTTTTTCCGCCACTGGGGGGAGTAAAGAGCTGAGTCAGATCTCACCTCACTCTGGCAGTGTCTGCTTCGGCAAAGCACACTGTGGGTCCTTCTGCTGCTGAGCTTGCTTGAAACCCCGCTCCTCCTCCAGAGGCTGACCAGACTCCTGCAGGGCAGGTAAAGTTGGATCAGAGAGCCTAGATGAGAGCACTTTCGCTGTAGCCAGCGCCATAGTGGCCGCAATAGGACGCGCGCGGGAGCGCGCTTTATCGAAGGAGGGGGGGGGGCCGCAGTAGCGTGCGCGGGCACGCAGGCGCGCGCAGGCACGAGAAACGGCGCCAGAGTTCAAATCTGTCAGTGTACAAACACTGCAGCATCAAGCAAGTTCGTTGTTCTCTTGTTCCGGGCACAGAAACACAGCAGCAATACAGGGCCGTAAGACTCCATGTGGTTGGACTGGGTACTTCATAGAAGACATCCATGTTATGCATAGCTATGTGTTATAAGTTGCATACTATATGTAATTGCTAAACTAAGCACGGTAGTATATGCATCTAGGTACCTTGTTTTTTTTG
Source organism: Rana muscosa (assembly GCA_029206835.1). Classification (NCBI taxonomy): domain Eukaryota; kingdom Metazoa; phylum Chordata; class Amphibia; order Anura; family Ranidae; genus Rana; species Rana muscosa. Next base: position 701,666,551 of record CM055117.1, on the reverse strand, counting down.
CTAAACAGTAACCCTTCCAAGGAAGATGGTGCGGGTAAGAAAAGATGAAAAAGCACCACCACCTGAGGGCTCTAGCGGTGCTGAATCGGTACCTTCCTCTCCTGTTTTGCCGAAGGCATCTATACAGGATGAGCCAATACCTTTGTCAGGTATAGCAGCTTCCCCAGTGAAGCCTGGGCCTGCATATGTCACTGAGGACACTTTATCAGCAGCCCTAAACAATCTGGAGGAAAGAATTGCTACCTTGATCGCTAAATCCTCTAAAAAGGACAATAAGCGAAGCAGATCTCCTCCAGAGGTAAACCTCCCTTCAGAAGTACCTGAACAAGAGGAGGATGAGGAGGAGGCTACATCAGCAGAGGATGAGGAGTCAGACGGATCAGGGATATCGGATGAGCCTTTCTCGGTATCCCAGATTTTGAAGTCTCAGGTGCAATGTTATGCAGGGACAGTGCGATCTGCATTTAAGTTATCCTCTTCGGAGGTAACAGAATCACCGGTCTCCTCCCTAGGGTCGTTACGATCCCGCCTAGGTGAAGGCTCCTTCCCGGTTCATCCGTTACTAGAGGATCTAATGTACGTAGACTGGCAGCATCCAGATAAGCGTTTCTCACCTCCAAAAAGGTTTAACATTCTTTATCCTATGGAGGAAATTTTTTTAAAGAAATGGAGCCTGCCTTCGATAGATGCGGCTATTTCTTGTGTAAATAAGAACCTGACATGTCCGGTGGACAATGTACAAGTGTTTAAAGATCCTTCTGAGAAGAAGTTGGAATCCCTACTGAAATCCTCCTTCCTTTTGGCCGGCTCAATTACCCAACCTGCAGTAGCAGCAGCAGTCGGTATGTGTCAGGTCATCTGCCAACAGGTAAAGCAGGGGCTGAAGGAGCTGCCTTCAGAGCAGGCTAAAAATTGGGATAATTTGCCTAAAGCCTTATGCTTCACAGTGGATGCCATGAGAGATTCTATCATACAGGCATCACGCCTTACACTCCAGCTGGTACAGATGCGTAGAGTACTTTGGCTTAAGCATTGGTCAGCGGAAGCCCCATGCAAAAAGTTGTTGGCAAGTTTCCCGTTCCATGGCGAATGCCTATTTGGGGAAGATTTAGAAAAATATATTCAAAAGATATCAAGTGGTAAAACGACACTTTTACCTGAGAGAAAGAAAAACAAGAGACCTTGTTTTAAACGCACTCTCTCCCCAGCTCCCGGGAAATCAGACTCCAGCCAGTGGCGACGGCCTTTTCAGCCGCCCACAAAAGCCAAAGAACAGGCTCAGAAGAACAAGAAGCCGTGGGGTGCAAGAGCTAATAAGCAAGCCCCCAAAACCTCTCATTGAAGGGGCGCCCCCGCTCGGCCGAGTGGGGGGAAGGCTTCGTCAGTTCTCAGCGACTTGGAGGACAGAAACCCAGGACAAATGGGTTGTATCCACAATATCCTCAGGGTACAAATTGGAATTTCTAGAGATCCCATCTTCTCAATTCCGAGGTTCAAGACTCTCCAAGGATCCACAAAAAAAGAGGATCCTTCTTCAAAGGTTTGAATCACTTAATGGCTCAAGGTGTGGTTACAAAGGTACCCCAAAAGGAGCAAGGTTCAGGTTTTTACTCAAACCTCTTTGTGATTCCAAAGCCAAAACGGAGAAGTCAGACCCATCCTGGATCTAAAAGCTCTAAATCGGTTTCTGAACGTTCGCCATTTTCGAATGGAAACGATTCGATCCGTGGTCGCTACTTTAAAAAGGCGGAGAATTCATGGCGTCCATAGATATCAAAGACGCATATCTACACATACCAATCCTCCCCGCTCACCAAAGATTCCTAAGGTTTGCGGTAGAACATCGCCACTTTCAGTTTGTGGCCCTGCCGTTTGGTGTAGCCACCGCGCCCAGAGTATTCACAAAGGTGCTAGCTCCTTTGTTGGCAAACCTAAGAACACAGCGCATAGCGGTAACAGCCTATCTAGACGATCTACTGGTAATAGATCAGTCAAAGGAAGGATTGGATCACGCTGTGCTCACTACAGCAAGATACCTGGAGCATTTAGGATGGATTATAAACTTACAAAAATCCTCTCTCCAGGCCCAAAGAAGGATAGTGTACCTGGGCATGATCATAGATACAGCCCAAAACAGGGTATACCTGCCAGAGCCAAAGATACAGTCTCTGAAAGACCTGATCCACAAGGTCAAAGCAAACAAAAGGCCATCTATTCGCCTTTGCATGAGACTATTGGGAAAGATGGTAGCCTCCTTCGAGGCGGTCCCTTACGCCCAGTTTCATTCGAGACTACTTCAAGGCAATATTTTAGCCTCCTGGAACAGGAAGAGCCAAGCTCTGGATATACCCATGCGCCTGTCCTCGCAAGCACGCCACAGCTTCAATTGGTGGCTAGAAGCCAAGAATTTACGGAAGGGAAAGTGCTTCCTCCCAGTGGCCTGGAAGGTGGTGTCTACAGATGCCAGCCTATCGGGCTGGGGTGCAGTATTCGAGGAGGCTTCTACCCAGGGAACCTGGGCCAAGACTCAGGGGATCCTGCCCATCAATGTGCTAGAGATCCGGGCAGTATATCTAGCCCTCAAAACCTGGACATACAGGTTACAGGGCTACCCAGTTCGGGTTCAATCCGACAATGCTACTGCAGTAGCTTACATCAATCGCCAAGGAGGCACCCGCAGTCGGGCAGCCCAAAGAGAGGTGAACCGGATCTTGGCATGGGCAGAAGAGCATGTACCTTGCCTTTCGGCAATCTTCATCCCGGGGATAGAAAACTGGCAAGCGGACTGAGTCGTCAGCAGCTACTACCAGGAGAATGGTCTCTCCACCCCGAGATCTTTCAGGCCATATGTCTGAGATGGGGAAAGCCAGAGGTAGACCTGCTAGCTTCCAGGTTCAACAAGAAATTGGACAACTTTGTGTCCAGAACGAGAGATCCTCTAGCCTACGGGACAGATGCTCTAATAACTCCATGGGATCAGTTCTCACTGATCTATGCATTCCCTCCGATCCCTCTTCTACAAAGACTGCTTCGCAGGATCAGAGAGGAGTGAATACCAGTAATCCTAGTGGCCCCAAACTGGCCCAGAAGGCCTTGGTATGCCGAAATCGTAAAGATGGCGATAGGAAGGCCCTGGAAGCTTCCACTTCGACACGACCTGCTGTCACAGGGTCCAGTATTCCACCCTTCCTTACAAAGGCTAAATTTGACGGCCTGGCTGCTGAGACCCACATTTTAAAAAAGAGAGGGGTCTCTGGTCCGGCTCTTTCTACGCTCATTATTGCTAGAAAGCCAGCCTCCAGACTCATTTATCATAGGGTCTGGAAAGCATACGTTCCCTGGTGTGAATCCAGAAGTTGGAATCCACAAAAATATGAAATAAGCAGGATTCTTGCCTTTTGCCAGTTAGGAGTGGATATGAAATCAGCCCTTAGTACCATCAAGGGTCAAATATCGGCTCTATCAGTATTTTTTCAGAGACCATTGGCATCGCATTCCCTAGTTCGGACTTTTATTCAGGGGGTACTGAGGATAAATCCTCCAGTCAGGTCTCCCTTGTGTCCATGGGATTTGAATTTGGTATTGTCAGTGTTGCAAAAGCAACCTTTTGAACCTATTCGCCATATTCCTTTAATTATATTAAACAGGAAATTGGCCTTTTTGATTGCTATTGCCTCCGCTAGGAGAGTATCAGAGCTAGCAGCTCTTTCTTGTAAAGAGCCTTATCTAATTTGTCACAAGGACAAAATCGTACTACGACCCCATCCGGCCTTTCTACCTAAGGTGGTGTCGGCTTTTCACTTGAATCAGGACATTGTTCTGCCTTCTTTTTTTCCAAACCCGCGGACGGCGGGGGAAAAGTTATTGCACTCTCTAGATTTAGTGAGAGCGGTAAAGGTGTATCTGCAAGCAACCGCTCAGATACGTAAAACAGATATTTTGTTTATTTTGCCAGATGGTCCCAAAAAGGGCCAAGCGGCATCAAAATCCACCATTTCCAGGTGGATTAGACAAGTAATTGTTCAAGCTTATGGTTTGAAGAACAGGACTCCTCCTTTTCCTGTTAAGGCGCACTCTACCAGGGCGATAAGTGCTTCATGGGCAGTGCATCACCAGGCTTCGATGACTCAGATCTGTAAAGCTGCAACTTGGTCTTCAGTCCATACATTTTCCAAATTCTATCAAATAGATGTGAAAGGACATGAGGATTCCGCCTTCGGGCGAAAGGTGCTGCAGGCAGCAGTATAGGGCTTTTTGTCCGCAAGCGGCCTGTTTGATCTGTGTCTCCCCCCCCTTCATATGAGCATTGCTCTGGGACGTCCCATTATGTAATGATTGGCTCTGTGTCCCGGGGTGTACGATAAAGAAAGTAGGATTTTTATAACAGCTTACCTGTAAAATCCTTTTCTTGGAGTACACCACGGGACACAGAGGTCCCCCCCTTCTTATGGGAACCTTACTGCTTTGCTACAAAACTGAGGTACTCCCCTGATGGGAGGGGTTATATGGAGGGGAACTGTCTTCCATTGGTTGTGCCAGTGTCCAATCACCGCTGGTGACCCTTAACCCATTATGTAATGATTGGCTCTGTGTCCCGTGGTGTACTCCAAGAAAAGGATTTTACAGGTAAGCTGTTATAAAAATCCTACTTTTCTTACGGAACTGGGATGTAGGCTTCCAAGGCTGGTTGCTTGCAAGGGGAACTCTTTTTGGATTCTGGAAGCGCAACTGGTTTACCTGTGACCTTCTTAAGGGGTAGGAATGTGCTCTTTCCTACAGTCACCTTCTGTATAAAGACATCAAAAGATAGCGCAAACAAGCATTTGCCCTCAAAGAGCAGCCTCTCAATTTTCTTCTTGCAAAGAAGTTCTGCTGACAAACACTTAAACCAGAGGATCCTCCTTATATGGATAGACATGGTGTCCACACTAGAAAGCTGCCATATGAAATCTTCCAAGGCATCAACTGTGAAGCTACAGGCCCATGGAAAGTCTTGCAGAAGCTGCCGGATGGCAGGATCTTCCAGGTCATATTCTACGGAATGGAAGCAAAAGCTTCGCCCAGACCTTAAGGGCTTAGCAAACACAGCTATCACAGGCTGTAGAGTTGCTTCTAACTAGAGAAGGATGCCTTGAAGAGGGCTTCAAACCTCTTATCCATGGCATAGTTAAAAGACCAGGACCTCATCTATCAGGAAAGTCAGGGATTTTTAAAGTAGGACATAGCCCAGTTAACTGCCAGAGCACCCCATTTCTCCTCCTCCATGGAATACTGGTGAGCAAAATACTTTGGTGGTGAAAACGCTTTCACCGGGAGAGCCCAATCAGCAGACATAAATTCTTGTATACGAGGATGACCCAAAACAGTGACATTAGCGGAAGAGGATTCTGGCAGCGACACCTTAATTTAGAGCTTACCACATCAGCCAGGAAGCCCACAGCGGTCTTTTGTGTCTCAGACGGCGAGATTCATCCTGTGAGGACTTGTCCACAGAGGAGTCTTGATCCTTGACAGATTCTACAGTGCATCCGAAAAGTATTCACAGCGCTTCACTTTTTCCACATTTTGCTATGTTATAACTAGGGTTGTCCCGATACCGATACTAGTATCGGTATCGGTACCGATACAAAGCATTTGCGCGAGTACTTGTACTCGCGCAAATGCTCCCGATGCCCAGTCCGATACTTTTTTTTTTTCTCAGAGCGGGGGGCGGAGAGTGGGATGGAGAGTGTGCGGCGGGGGGCGGATACCAGGGCGGAGAGCATGGCGAGGGCGGAGACCAGGGCCGAGAGCAGGACGGAAAGTGTGCGGCGGGGGGCGGAGACCGGGCGGAGACCAAGGCGGAGAGCGTGGCAGAGACCAGAGCGAGTCTTCAGGCAGGTAAGTAAAATGAATCTGATGCAATTGCCTGTCTGCTGCTCAAATGCTCCCGGAGCTGTTCCCCCTTCACCTCCATGCCGCTGTGCCCCCGTCACCTCCGTGCCGCTGTGCCCCCGTCACCTCCGTGCCCCCGTCACCTCCGTGCCGCCGTGCCCCCGTCACCTCCGTGCCGCCGTGCCCCCTTCACCTCCGTGCCGCCGTGCCCCTCCGTGCTCCTCCTCCACCCCCTCGGTATCTCAGGATGGAGAGCGGAGGTAGGAGCCGGTAAATCCGGCTCCTTACTTGTCGTGATGTACAGAGTCATCACTGACTCTGTCCATTCACATAACTGAAACATCGTAAACTCTGTTTACAATGTTTCAGTTTATGAATGGAGAGGAGCCGCTGTCTTCTCTCCATTCATTTTCAGCGCAGCAGAGGCTGCTGAGAGAGGGACTGGGGAATCTGCGTCCCTAGACCCTTTCCCTGTCTCAAAGGGGAGATGTCAGAGGTCTGTTAAGACCCCTGATATCTCACCAAAACCCCCCACAACAAGGCTGATAAAAAAAAAAGAATAAAATAAATATTTATTGTATAAAAAATAAAAAAAACACACACACTGACACTGACCCCCCCCCTTAAAAAAACAAAGCATTGTAAAAAATAAATAAATAAAATAAATTGTAAAAAAATAAAAATAAAAAAATAAAAATGTAAAAAAAAAAAAAATACTGACACATGAGATTAAAAAAAAGTATCAGTATTCGGTATCGGCGAGTACTTGAAAAAAAGTATCGGTACTTGTACTCGGTCTTAAAAAAGTGGTATCGGGACAACCCTAGTTATAACCTTATTCCAAAATGTATTAAATTCATTATTTTTCCCTCAAAAAATTCTACAAACAATACCCCATAATGACAATGTGAATTTTTTTTTTAAATCTTTGCAAATTTCTTAAAAAACGCAAAAAAGAATTACATGTTCATAAGTATTCACAGCCTTTGCTCAAAACTTTGTTGAAGCACCTTTGGCACCAATTACAGCCCTCAAGTCTTTTTGAGTATGATGCTACAAGCTTGGCACACCTATATTTGGACAGTTTTCTCCCATTCGTCTTTGTAGGACCGCTCAAGCTCCATCAGGTTGGATGGGGAGCATCGGTGCACAGCCATTTTCAGATCTCTCCAGAGATGTTCAATCTGGTTCAAGTCTGTCCCATAGCCAGTCCTTTGTTATCTTGGTTTTGTGCTTGGGGTCGTTTGAAGATAAACCTTCGCCACAGTTTGAGGTCCAGAGTGACCATCGGTTTCTTGGTCAACTCCCTGACTGAGGCTCTTATCCCCCAATTATCAAGTTTGGCTGGGCGGCCTGCTCTGGGAAGAGTGCTGGTGATTCCAAACTTCAATTTACAGATGATGGAGGCCACTGTGCTCATTGGGACCTTCAATGCTGCAGAATTTTTTTTGTACCCTTCCCCAGATCTGTGCCTCGATACAATCGTGTCTACAGACAATTCCTTGAACTTCATGGCTTGGTTTGTGCTCCAACACTGGTAACAGTGAGACCTTATATAGACAGGCATGTGTCTTTCTAAATCACGTCCAATCAACTGAATTTACCACAGGTGGACTCCAATCAAGCTGTAGAAACATCTCAAGAATGATTAGTGGAAACAGGATGCACCTGAGCTCAATTTTGAGTGTCACGGCAAAGGCTGTGAATACTTATGTACATGTGATTTTTTTTTTGGTTTTTTATTTTTAATAAACTTGCAAAGATTTCAAACAAACATTCTTTCACGTTGTCATTATGGGGTATTGTTTGCAGAATTTTGAGGAAAATAATGAATTAAGTCCATTTTTTAATAAGGCTCTAATATAACAAAATGTGGAAAAAGTGAAGCGTTGTGATTACTTTCTTAATGCATTGCATCTCTTCCTCTTACTGATGAGCTACCGGCTGTCTGGATGCAGTTCATCTTGGTCTGCTGGTCATAGTTACAGATACAGCCCACCTCTGCCCAATTAGGGTTGTAAGGAACAGGCCATGAACTAGGAGACCGAGACCGAGCCCACAAGAGAGATCTCCAGAGAGACACATGGAGGAACATCCATCACAGAAGGACACTAGCCTAAAACTTGGGCTTAGTGGAGCTGGAAGGGGCTATGCCTGGGAAAGGATTGCTGCCTTTTTTTTGGCCATTTACCTGAAGGGGTCAGCATAACCCAAATAGTCATGAACATTAACTTCTGTGTCCTGTAATGTATGCTTAAAAAGAGCTTCACCAAGTTCCCTATCCACAAACAATCATTTAATCCTTGAAATTTGAGTGCAGGCACAGCCCCACTGCAAGAGATGGTTCTTTTTTAGGTTTCCTGGAGTTCAGCTTTAAATGTATTACTTTTTGTTAGATTACAAGCAAAATATATATTTTCATGGAAAAACTGTTTATGTAATTGTAAATGTCTGTCTGCTATGGCAGATTTGGACCATGGTTTTAAACAGTACATGTCAGACCTGCAACTTTAAACCTATATGAACAAAGGAGTAAAAGCCTGTGCTGTAAAATAGACAGATGATACTATGTTAATTGTGTTATTTATATTGTTAAAAAGGAGAAGTCTAGCCTGAGCTTTTTAGGCTGGGCTTCTCCTCGGGGTCACAGGAGTGCAATTTGTTTTACACTCCTGTGACCCATTTTCAGCGGAGAGCGGTCTGAAGTCCGCTCACTGCTGACGTCACTGCCATCATCCCGACTGCCAAGTCTGGGACCGCCAGCTGCCTTGATTGATGAGCCACTGAGACAGCTTCTCCCCGCCCCTCCATAGCTCAGCTCTCTCCCATGAGCGTGGAGGACCAGAGCAGGAGCCATGGCTCTGCTCGGGGAGGAGTGACAACTGAGCCATCGGCGGTGTTCGGTGGCTCGGTTCTCAGTGCAGAGACGCCGGGGGTGCTGAATCCACCGAGGTAAGTATGATTATGGGAAAAAATGAAAACACATGCTTCTCTTTTAATTTAATTAGATTAAATATAGACCAATAAACAATATTGATAAGGCAGACAGATAAAATAAGATTGCCTATAATTTATCTGTGTATAAATTAGAACCATAGTACCTGACCAGTACACTCAAAGCTCCTAAGGGTGTCACAAGAGTAGCTGGTGCAAAAGCATATGCGGCAAAGTTTGCAACTTCTCCAGCTCCCACTGAAAGATAGAAAAACAGACTGTCAGTCTATATAGAGAGAACACTACTGCAACACTCAGTGAAATTAGATATAAATAAACAGATTGACAATTCTAGATTTACTCATCAGAAATTGGTTTGCTTTCTATGGATACCTTGTATAGTAAAAACAGCAGATAAAAGGTTAATAGAACAGGTTTTCCAAGACTTAACAGAACATACAGATTAAACAGACTGAACATGACATGGCTGTGGTAAATCTAAAGCATAATCTACAACCCCAATTCCAAAAAAGTTGAGACATGGTGTAAATCTACATAAAAACAGAATGCAATGATTTGCAAATCTCATAAACCCACTATACTAAAGCAGAGGGGATGCTACACCATGCTAAACATGACTCTGTCCCAACTTTTTTTGAGACGTGTTGCTGCCATCAAATTTCAAAATTACCTTATTTTTTCCTTAACCCGCCTAGCGGTATTCCCGAGTCTGGCTTGGGGTAAGATTTCAGTACCTAAAGTGGTAACCCCGAGCCAGACTCGGGATCGCATCGCAGGATACAGGGGAAGTTACTTACCTTGTCCCTGGATCCGGCGATGTGTGCCCGCTGTGTGAGCGAGCTGTCATCTCGCTCGATTCACACTGCCGAGCTCCGTTCCCTGCGATGTTGCGGCGCACGGGGACGGAGTTCGGCGCCAAATTCAAAAAGTGAAACACACAATACACATACAGTATACTGTAATCTTACAGATTACAGTACTGTATCAAATAATTACACATCCCCTTTGTCCCTTGTGGTCTGTCCAGTGTCCTGCATGCACTTTTATATTATAAAAATTGTTATTTCTGCCTGGAAACTGGAGATTGTCCATAGCAACCAAAAAGTGTCAGTTTATGTCAAAAGTGGTTTGAGACCAGCTAGAAAACAGCGATAATAAATTAGAATCACTTGCAGAATTGAGCGATAGCGATTTGTGGGGAAATTCATCATCAAACACTAAATCTAACTTACAGCGACAATTCTGCAACTGAGCAAATTTCAGTGTTTTTGATTTGATGACATTATTGAATAATTGTTATTATTATTTGTTATAATTAATTTATAGTTATTTATTATATTGCAATTTACGATTTTGTTTTTTGAACTTTATCATACCCAGGATGTCTACTAGACTCTGGTTTGGACAGATTTAAGCGAGTTATTCCTAAGAATTACAGGCCTACAATATAAAATGCCAAATTTCCATGCAAAATAGTGGTACCGCTTTCAGCACCTAAAATCTGACAGAATCATACCGCCAGGGAGGTTGAAATTGTATATTTAAAAACAACATTTGATAGGTTTTCTATTACAAATAAAATATGGGTTTATGAGATTTGCATTCTGTTTTATGTAGATTTTACACTGCAACCCAACTTTTTGGGAACTGGGGTTGTACAAAGATATTGTAAGGTTAATAACAAGGCTTACCCAAGTGTATAACCTTCATGATTTCACAGAAATTTGTGCAGGTTGCTACAAGTTTTTTGCCTTTGTTAATGTTAGAGTGTAGTGTAAAGATGTACTCTACCAGAAATTACTTTATGACACAACGCAGTGGCAGATGGTGCTCAATTTTTTTTGTGGGAGGGGCGCAAACAATCCGAAAAAAAACAAAAAAACTATCAATTGCAGCCTCACTTTGCCCATCAAATGCAGCCACTGTGCCCAAAACGTAGCCACTGTGCCCCCTTCAAATGCCTGCCACTGTGCCCCCCGCCAAGCCTATGGCTCTAATCAGGTGCTTCAATAAAAAGAAAACCCCCGCTGCTGTAATTCAGGCACCCGACGCCCTAAAAAGGGGCTGAATGCCTCAATAGGGGGTGGCAGCGGCAGCCATGGATAGATTCTTGCAATGCATGCCCCCATAGCAAGCCACCATCCAGACGTTCAGGCTCACTCCCGAGCCCGGCTGTATGCACCCATAGACACACAGCGTGCCCAGCTGTAATGCAGGTAAAGCAACATTTTTTGATACCTGCAAATCATTTATTCAAATCCCTAATCTTTCTGCTGACAACCAGCTATAAATAATGCAAAGCTTTCACTTAAGCTGATTGCATACTTTTGGGCCCAATTTAAACTGGCACCAGAAAACCTGTTTATAGGTGTTTAGAGGACATTTCTCCATACAAAATTGTGATGTCATTCACCTAGCTCTCCACATTGACCAGAGAAAGCCTTGAATTAACTGAAAAAAACTACAAGGCTTCTACTGAAAAGCTGAGAAGCACTAAAATTGGTTCCAGCAGCAAACAGGGAGTCGTCCATACTGCTGCTGAACACAGCGTCACATGCTGCATGTAGCCGATGCTGCATAGAAAAATCCAAGTATAAACATTTGATACCTTGGAGTATTTTATTTAAAACCTTGCTGCCAATATCTAACTATCAAAAACAATGCTTTCTCATTAGATTAATCACTGATATGCCAGTATTTCATAACCTAACCTAACTATATAAAGGCCTCTTCCACTGTGTGTGGAGCGAAGTACAAGACCACCACCCATTGGTTAGCTGGTTGCATACTTTTAGGCCTCATTTACACTGACTGTCAAAATTGTTTATTTGAATTCAGAGGACATTTCTGCATATAAAAATTGTGATGATATTTGCCCACCTCTCCACCTTGACCAATCACAGGAAGCCTTGCATTAATTAATAAAATTATAAGGCTTCTTCTGAACTGGTGAGAAACATTCGGGCAGACTTAAATTAGTTCTGGCAGCAGATAGGGAGTTGTTCTGTTGCGGAACACAGCGCCACATACTTTATGTAGTTGATACTACTATAGTATGATACAGTGGACACAGGGGCTGCATCATTCAACCACGAGTTTCAGGCCTTTTCTGGTACTTTGTGTTTACATGTAACAATCAATTTTTGCTAGAAAATCCCCAAATATTATATATTTTGTTAAAGCAGAGGCCCTAGAGAATAAATGACTGGGTTTTGCTATTTTTTATGTCACACTGTATTTGCACAGCAGTTTTTCAAAACACAATTTTTGGGGGGAAAAAAATACACTTTTTTTAAAATTTTAAGGCAAAAAAAAAAAAGATACAGAAGCCAAATTCTTTTGTAAAATATAAAAGATGATGTTACGCCGAGTAAATAGATACCATACCATGACTTAAATTTTACTATTCATAGACTACGCTTTAAAAGCCTTTACAGGTTACCACCTTTAGATTTAGAGAGGAGGTTTAGTGCTAGGATTACTGCTCATGATCGGACGTTCGTGGCAATACCTCATGTGTGGGTTGATTGTTTTTTTTTTAATTATGCATTTATTTATTTATATTTAAACTGTTCCTTTCAAATTTATTTATTTTTAATCACTTTTATTGCTGTCACAAGAAGTGTAAAAATCCTTGTGAAAGCACCAGACATGTACTCATTATGGGGAGATCTGGGGGTCAAATCCCCCCTTTGCCTTTAAAAGCATTCAAAACACCAAGATCTGCGTTTTTGAATGCTTTTCATTTTTTTTAAATGGTGCGGTTGACATCAGGGTAAACCAGAAGTGATGTCAGGTCATCAATTCCGGGTATTTATAGCAGAGAGCCACTCAAAGCCGATCCTGCCTTTGTTCGGCTGTCCAACCAGCCATCAGAAATGGCGGCTGGTCGCTCAGGTGAGCCCGAGCAAGAGAGCGGACCACTGGCTCTTAAAAACACTATCAGGGTGATGCCTGCAGCTGCATCATCATACCTGCATCATCCTGGTATAACCAGTTGAAGTCTAGCAACGTACGAGTATGTTGCTGATCGGCAAGTGGTTAATAATGGAAGTTATTCATTTGGGCCAGTTTGATCCAAACTTTTTAAAGTCACAGTAAACATGGAATTCTACTTTTCGCAAGTTTGTATGTAGCAAATGAAGTAGTTCACTTCCATTAACCACCTACCTACAGGCCACTGTATATGTCCTGGTAGGGAGGTGGTTGGGGCCTCAACCTCGATCCCAGTGTATTTTTTATTCAGCCGGCGAGCCTCTTTCATGTAAAAGTATTACCGAGCCGCGAATACTTTTACAGGTGGCGGAAGGGAGTCCTAACCCTGTCCCGCCGCCACTGTCCTTACCGGGCTCCCAAGTGATCGGAAAGCCTGGGATCGGTGCCACCGGCGGCATCCATGTCCGGTCTCACAGTGAGAGGAACTTAAGCGGCGATTATGTTGTCACTTCCGGCTCATTTGTTCGTTGCTGTGCGACCAGTGAAGCACCCGATCAGACTGATCTGTGTCTGATCTGCTCCATTGGAGCCCAAAAGGAAAGATGGGGGGGGTCCAACAGACCCCCCCCCATCTGTCCATAAAGCGAACACCTGTCATTGCTATTGCCATCAAAAAGATGTTTATATTCCTTTTGATAGCAATAAACGTGATCAATAAAATGTTTAATTTTTTTAAAAGACTGTAAAAATAAAATAATTAAAAAAATAAAATTCTAAAAAGCGCCCTCATCACCCCGTGCTCACGCGCAGTGGCGAACACACGCACATGTAAACCGTGATCGCACCACACATGTGAGGTATCACCACGATCGTCAGAGTGAGAGCAATAATTCTACCACCTCCTCTGTAAATCAAAACTGGAAACCTGCAAAAGCTTTAAAATGCGTCACCTATGGATAATTTAAATTACCGTAGTTTGTCACCATTCCATGAGCGCGCACAATTTTGAAGCATGACATGTTAGGTATCTATTTAGGCGACATATCAGCTTTAACATTATATTAAAAAAAAAAAAAAAAAAAAACATTTACACTAACTTTACTGTTTTGTTTTTAACTCAAAGTGTATTTAAAAAATAAAAATAAAATTGTGTTTGAAAGACCACTGCGCAAATACAGTGCGACATAAAATATTGCACAGACAGCCATTTTGTCCTCTAGGGTCTCTGCTTCAAAAAAAATATATAACGTTTGGGGGTTTCAAGTAATTTTCTAGTAAAAAAAAAAAAAAAAAAAAAGAAGTAGATTTTTACATGTATATGAGAAGTGTCAGAATTGGCCCAATTTTGAAGTTGTTAAAAAAACCTGACATAAGTCCAGCCCACCACACATGCTGCTGTTACTGGAAGTTTTTATCAAAACTTAAGTTAAGCCTGCATGTAGGAAATAAAATCATCCTCTTCCTTTAAAATACCTACTTGACAGAAGTCCAGCCCACCACAGCCATTCTTTAAGGTATGCATGACCTCCTTGACCTACAGGCAACGACAAAACAATAGTGATATGTTATTATAAATGCGATACTGCCTCTTTAGAATGGTAATGCACTGAAACAATAAACGTAATGTATTCTTATACATTTGCACATACATTACATTTCTTATAATGGTGCCAACCACTTAACTAGTTATTTGAAAAATTTATTCTGGCAATTAAATGTTACGTCATCTATAAAGCCAGCCTTGGCTTGTGTTTTCAGTATTACCGAGGAGTTAACATGTTATCATACTGACACTACTTAAAAAAGGACCTTGCAGCTAAAATGCAAGGTCAGCTTTTGAAATTTCCCTCTCCTCTCTACACAGCCCAGCACAAACTTTAAAAATAATAAATAATAATTCTGTAGGGTGAAAAAGTATAGTATAGGCAGAAAAGTATAGGGTGTCATCCTTCTGAAAAGAGGATTAACCCAAATCACATTAAAGCTGGCCATACACTATGCAAACTTCAAAGGACCACGACTGATATTGTTAGCTGAATGGTGGTTGCATCAAATCAGATGCTGTTTGAGTATTTTGACAGCCGCCAGCACCAGCTATCAGAACACAATAGGCTCTGCGGGAGATGGAGGAATCTGCTAAATTTTTCCATGCACCCCGCAGGTGGTGAAAAAAAGAGAAGAAAAAAAAAAAAAATTGTGTATGGCCAGCTTAAGTTTACGCTCCCAGCACTGTGCTGCAGTGTCTTCTTGCAAGATTTGAAGTGCTCACCATTCCCCGGAATCTGGTTAAGGAGGATGTTGTCACACACTGCTACAAAAGCAGGAGGAAAGGCAACTACTATATTTAACTTTTTCCACTTTTACTTTGCAAGAAAACAGACCCTGCAAGTATATAGTGTTTTGAAAAGAAAAGAAGACCCCCTTACATTTTTCACTCTTTGTTATATTGCAGCCATTTGCTAAAATCATTTAAGTTCATTTTTCCTCATTAATGTACACACAGCACCCCATATTGACAGAAAAACACAGAATTGTTGACATTTTTGCAGATTTATAAAAAAAAAAAAAAAACTGAAATATCACATGGTCCTAAGTATTCAGACACTTTGCTGTGACACTCATATTTAACTCAGGTGCTGTCCATTTCTTCTGATCATCCTTGAGATGGTTCTACACCTTCGAGTCCAGCTGTGTTTGATTATACTGATTATACTGATTGGACTTGATTAGGAAAGCCACACACCTGTCTATATAAGACCATACAGCTCACAGAGCAAATGAGAATCATGAGGTCAAAGGAACTGCCTGAAGAGCTCAGAGACAGAATTGTGGCAAGGCACAGATCTGGCCAAAGTTACAAAAAAATTTCTGCTGCACTTATGGTTCCCAAGAGCACAGTGGCCTCCATAATCCTCAAATGGAAGACATTTGGGATGACCAGAACCCTTCCTAGAGCTATCGGGGGAGAAGAGCCTTGGTGAGAGAGGTAAAGAAGAACACAAAGATCACTGTGGCTGAGCTCCAGAGATGCAGTCGGGAGAAAGTTGTAGAAAGTCAACCATCACTGCAGCCCTCCACCAGTCATGGCTTTATGGCAGAGTGGCCCGACGGAAGCCTCTCCTCAGTGCAAGACACATGAAAGCCCGCATGGAGTTTGCTAAAAAAAAAAAAAAAACACCTAAAGGACTCCAAGATGGTGAGAAATAAGATTCTCTGGTCTGACGAGACCAAGATAGAACTTTTCAGCCTTAATTCTAAGCGGTATGTGTGGAGAAAACCAGGCACTGCTCATCACCTGTCCAATACAGTCCCAACAGTGAAGCATGGTGGTGGCAGCATCATGCTGTGGGGGTGTTTTTCAGATGCAGAGACAGGACGACTGGTTGCAAGCGAGGGAAAGATGAACGCGGCCAAGTACAGGGAAATCCTGGATGAAAACCTTCTCCAGAGTGCTTAGGACCTCAGACTGGGTCGAAGGTTTACTTTCCAACAAGACAATGACCCTAAGAACACAGCTAAAATAACGAAGGCGTGGCTTCACAACAACTCCGTGACTGTTCTTGAATGGCCCAGCCAGAGCCCTGACTTGAACCCAATTGAGCATCTTTGGAGAGACCTAAAAATGGCTGTCCACCAACGTTTACCATCCAACCTGACAGAACTGGAGAGGATGGGCAAGGAGAAATGGCAGAGGATCCCCAAATCCAGGTGTGAAAAACTTGTTGCATCTTTCCCAAAAAGACTCATGGCTGTATTAGATCAAAAGGGTGCAAATACTAAATACTGAGCAAAGGGTCTGAATACTTAGGACCATGTGATATTTCAGTTTTTCTTTTTTAATAAATCTGTAAAAATTTCAACAATTCTGTGTTTTTCTGTCAATATGGGGTGCTGTGTGTACATTGAGGAAAAAAATGAACTTAAATGAATTTGGTATCGAAGGTGGACTACTTTCATTCTATGAGAGAAATGCTTAACCACTTGACGACCGCTCACTGTATATATACACGTCATTTTTTTGAAGAGGGATATCTCGGTAACGGCAGCAGCTGCTGCCACAACCGAGATATCCATCTCTTCAGTGAGCGGCCGTGTTTACGATAATGGTGGTCTCCGCGGCGGATTCGCCGCGAGATCACCGTTATCGGCGGCGGGAGAGGGCCCCCCCCTCCCGCCGCTCTCCCGCGCCCTCCGCCGCTTACATGTCAAAACGTCAGCTCTGCCCATACGTCTTAAAGGGACATTTTTTTTTTTGTCATTTTTTCAAATGACATTTTTTTTTTTTTTTTTTTTATTGCATTTTAGTGTAAATATGAGATCTGAGGTCTTTTTGACCCCAGATCTCATATTTAAGAGGACCTGTCATGCTTTTTTCTATTACAAGGGATGTTTACATTCCTTGTAATAGGAATAAAAGTGATCCATTTTTTTTAATACAGTGTAAAAATAAATAGAATCAAGTAAAATAAATAAGAAAACAAAAAAAAAAAATTTTTAAAGCGCCACATCCCGACGAGCTCGCGCGCAGAAGCGAACGCATACGTGAGCAGCGCCTGCATATGAAAACGGTGTTCAAACCACACATGTGAGGTATCCCCGCAATCGTTAGAGCGAGAGCAATAATTCTAGCCCTAGACCTCCTCTGTAACTCAAAAGATGCAACCTGTAGAATTTTTTAAACGTCGCCTATGGAGATTTTTAAGGGTAAAAGTTTGACGCCATTCCACGAGCGGGCGCAATTTTGAAGTGTGCCATGTTGGGTATCAATTTACTCGGCGTAACATTATCTTTCACAATATAAAAAAAAATTGGGCTAACTTTACTGTTGTCTTATTTTTTAATTTAAAAAAGTGATTTTTTTGCAAACAAAGTGCGCTTGTAAGACCGCTGCGCAAATACGATGTGACAAAAAGTATTGCAATGACCACTAATATATTCTCTAGTATGTTAGAAAAAAAACAATATATAATGTTGGGGGGTTCTAAGTAATTTTCTAGCAAAAAAAAATGTTTTAAACTTGTAAACACCAAATTTGAAAAACAGGCAAGGTCCTTAAGTGGTTAATTCTTACAAAGATTCCTACAATGGCTTCTATGAAATGAGGGGGCGGCTCGAGTTTAAACCCTTTGCTGCTTATGATGACTTAGTAGGCCTCCATGTTTATAATTGATTACGGATATATGACATGGATCTATGCAAGTGATCTAGGTAACCAAGGCCTGGCTCAGGAGTGCGTTTGTGGTTTTATTGCGGTCTGCATTTCTGTAGGAAAGGCGCCCCCCTCAGTTTCTGTGTTGGTAACCATCATCCCTGGGCCTGGAAATTAGGAAGTTTGTATCCAACAGGAAAAAAGACCACAGTAAAAATGTGCATTTGCCGTTCTAAACAATTGTGCTTTCTTTGTTTGCAGTACTGCAGCTGTATACCTGCTCTCATAGAGCCCTTCCTAGCCAGCCGGAGAAGTCCTTTCTTTTTTAGGATGAAGCTCCCTCCAATGAAAAAACTGGAGCTGATCGCCAATATGAGCCCAATATAAAAGTCATATTTTCCCTTGTCTTGGCTCATCTTGAAATGCCGTTAATCCAATCACATTGGTGTCAGACCCAGATACATTGACAGAAGAATACGATTTCTTATGAGGAATCCACTGTTACATCTGTATGGGGAAAAAATAAAAAAAAGAATCAAGTAATTTGCAATAATTGAGAGGAAAACTAAAATAAAAAAAAACTGAGATAGATAGATAGATAGATAGATATATATATATCTATCTATCTATTTTGGGGGGGGGGGGGGGACAAAGCTCATTAAAGAAAACATTTCATGAATCAGCCATGAAAGATCGATCAGCCTGTCAGTTTTCATCCGATCCACCAGACTGATGGAAAATAGGGTTTCCATCCATCTGGATTTCACAGACAGGATTGGATCAGATAGGGCTGAATGGAGCATCCAATCAGGTCCGCCTAAAAAAACTGATAGGCGGACCTGATTGGGAAAGCCTGTGTGAAAAGGGGGCTAAGGCTGGATTCACACCTATGCATTTTTAGTGCTTTTTTCATTTTGCAGATTTGTACTACAGTCTATTTAACATGGTTTCCTATAGAACACGTTCTGTAGTGCAAATCTGCAAAATGCAAAAAGCAGGAGGACAGAAACCCGGGCACAAGTGTCAAAACCCGGACTGTCCGGGTCATTCCTGTACAGGTGGCAACCCTAATCAACACACACATGCTGGCTCTGAATTAACCCCGCACAAGTGCCCCCATAGCAAGCGGCGTGAAAAGCTGACAAATCTATCAGAAACTGGTTGACTTAGTAATGACCTGACCCTTCCTGGGACCTTCAGAAAGGATGAACTGCTTAATTGCAGAAGACAATATCAAGCACATCTTGATGGCCTGCACCACATCTAATAGCATGGAGGGCTTTGTATCCTGGCCTGGGGAAAAAAAATAAAAGGCAAAACAATGTCCTGATAAAGATGCACAGTTGAAACAAACTTCAGCAAAAATGACAGTTGAGGACGAAGTAAGTACCACCTTGTCCTGATGGAGTACCAAATGCGGCTCCTTGCAGGAAAAGACCAACTATTCTGAAACCCTTCTTGCCGAAGTAACTGCCACCAATAAAACGACCATCCGAGTCAAAAATAACTAACCAAACCTCACAGAACAGAGTGGCTCAAAAGGCAGTTTCTGTAAAAGAGAAAAAGACCGGGGCGTGGCCTGACATAGCATGGAGTAGGACGTGCATGATTTGAGCTCCGTCCATTACTCCTGTACAGCCCATCCTGATCTTCAGTGTCATCCTGCACCAGCCCAGCGGGACCCCCTGGGGACCCTGAACATCCGTGGCCGCAAATCCACCATCCTCCGCTCGTACGGCGGCCTCCGCGGGGCCGCGATCCCGATCGCGGGTGCCGCATTTAGGAAAGCCCGCGGCTTCGGCCTAGCCCTGGAAGTCGGCGGCCATCTTGCTCCACCCGACCTGCCGCCTGTGCTGCTTCCTGGCCCTCCTGCTCTCAGGTAACAGCCTGCAGGGGCCCACCGAGTCCCCCTGAGGACCCCTCACACCCACAGAGGCAGATACATCAGCCTCTGACTGCGCGGCCGCCGCGTTCAGGAAAGGCCCCGGCTTCGGCCTATTGCTGGTCGGTGGCCATCTTGCTTCACCCGGCCTGCTGACTAGTGACTCTTCCTGGCCCACCAGCCCTACAGCTCCCTACCATTCGGTATAGACTGAGCTGCCTGCTTTGGAGGGGGGAGGGATCACAGCGGATACCTGCCATGACTCCGCCAAAAACGCCAAAGGCCACCCTGGCGAAATTGGACCAGTACCGCCGCCAGGAGGAGGAAAGAGATGGCGGTGCCGCAGGCGGTGAGCAGGACGCTACGGGAGGCGACACAGCTAAACTGCTCGAGGCGATCACATACTGCCGGACGTCCCTGACGGCGCAAATAGAGGGGGTCAAGGTGGACCTTTCACTCATGCGACAAGACTTCCAGAAACTTCGTGAGCGTGTCACGACTGCCGAAACCCGCATTGGAGAGGTGGAGGACACCGTTACGCCGCTCCAAGTCAGCTCCGATCGAATGCAGCTCCAAATCAATCAGATTCTAAGCAAGCAAGATGATATGGAAAATAGGCTCCGGAGGTGCAACCTCCGTTTCATCGGGCTCCCCGAGGGAGCTGAGGGCAAAGATCCTACCACCTTCTTGGAGAAACTCCTTGTTGACACCTATGGCCGCGAGGCCTTCTCCCCCACCCTGGCGGTGGAGAGGGCTCATCGTATGCCTGCCAGATCTCCTCCTCAGGGGGCTCCCCCCCGCACGTTTATAGCAAAATTCTTGAATTACAAAGATAGAGATGCGGCGCTGCGCATGGCCAGGGAAAAAGGTAACATCCACCTTGGAAACTCCAAGATCGCTATCTTCCCCGACTTTTCTGCCGAGGTGCAGCGCCGCCGCCAAGGCTTCATGGAGGCGAAGAGGAGGCTCCGGATACAACATCTTAAATACTCTATGCTATTTCCAGCTCGTCTTAGAGTCGAAAGGGACGGCCGTGTGTTCTTTTTTGAGGATCCTCAGGAAGTCATTGCCTGGTTGGAGCGTCCGGGGCCCGCCAGAGGGGCGGCGGAGTGACCTGACCGAGCATGTTCATCAGCACTATTGATTGCCTGTCATCATCACCAGCACATTATACGCCGCAGCGGGAGTCTGCAAATCCTGGTATGTTACCCCCCTTTTTTTTGTCTCCCCTTTACTGCCCGCGGCGCATACCCTATTGCTCCTTACCCCTGGGACCCCCTTTTGCCTTCCCCTGCTATAATCCTCTTTCAATTGTAACCTGCAGAGGGGGTCTCCCATACTTAGGGCCCCCACTGACTGGTTGTTCCATGTAACTACCCTGGAGACTGTAATTGCGGAGCACAATCAGTCCTACACTCCACATGCCTAACACAGCGAATTTTCGCCCCCCAGCAACCGGAACACGCATCTCTTTATTGTGTGACTGCAGAACTTTCTATACCACCGACCCCGCACTGTACTTCTGGTTCACAGTACAAGAAGAGCCTGTTGCTCTTTATTTGCGGGCATTGGATCTTCCACACCTCCCATGTGAGGAGATCGCTGCAGATCTTTTACGTAACAGCAAGATATTTTGGTTTTATCTGCTACCGGTTGTTACTTTCTTTTGGTTTTGGGAACATACCCGCATCAGTTGGGGAAGATGCAGGGTGGGGAGGGGGGAGGGGGGAGGTTCGTTTTTTCTTGATGGACTGCAATACAACGAAGTGCATGCTAACATTGATACTGCATAGATGGCAAACCTTGTATTCATGTAATGCTACTGTCCCACGATATGTTTTAATGTTTGAATTATGGCATCGATAAAACTGCTCACTTGGAATGTGCGTGGGCTTGGGGACAAGGTAAAGAGATCTGCAGTTTTCTCATTTCTCAAAAAACAACGAGCCGACATTGTGGTGTTAGTGGAGACACACGTTGAGGGTCGGCTCCAGATGGCACTCCGCCGGCCATGGATTGGGTGGGCATATCATTCATCCCACTCGTCCCAAGCCCGCGGAGTCTCAGTTTTGATTGCCAAGACGGTACATTTTGAGCTGTGTGATGTTCAGTCTGACCCACAGGGGCGCTATGTCTTTCTTTCGGTTAAATTGTATGGTGAACCTTTCCTACTGATGGCATTCTATGTACCTCCACCATTTAATTCTACTATAGTCACAGAGGGCTTGCTATATATGACTCGTCATCCTTCGATTCAGGCGGTGTGGCTGGGGGATTTTAACGCTACGTTGAACCCTACATTAGACAAACTGTCGCCCTCGCCATTATCTACTACAGCTCCAACCCACACTAGATTCTCCCGACTTATCTCTTCCTTTAATCTCACTGACACCTGGCGTTTTAAATTCCCGCTCACTCGAGCTTACTCCTGTTTCTCAACTACCCATAACACCATGTCCCGTATAGATTTTATATTCATTTCTAGTACCCTTGCCCCAAGATTACTGGGAGCTGAATTTGCCCCCAGATTACTTTCAGACCATAGCCCATATTTCATTAGCCTCTCCATCCCATTAAACAAACCGCCCCGTACGTGGCGCCTGAATCCGTTTTGGCTCACCCTGTTGTCGGAGGATGACGAGCTTGGTAACAGTTGGAGAACTTACTTTTTAGAGAATGACGGATCTGCATCCCCAGACGTAGTATGGGAAGCCTTCAAACTGCATGCACGTCTGACTCTGACCTCCTTTATCAACAGGCTGAAGGCTAATTCATCAGCCATACTGGACGGGGCAATGCGGGATCTGTCCTCCTCTGAACAGGGGTACATGTCGAACCCCTCTCCTGATGGAGCTGCCCGACTCAGGTTACAAACCAGGGTGGTTAATCAGCTACAACACGAGACGGCCAGGAAAAAACTTTTCTTTGCCAGACAAAAATTGTATGAACATGGGGAGAGAGCGGGTAAACTGTTGGCCTACTTGGCACATAGTGAGGATAGACCCCCTACTGTCATTTCCCTCACTGGTCCTAATGGGGAAAAGATTACGGAACCCCAGGCTGTCACTTCTGAATTTAGGGACTTCTTTTCTCAACTATATACGTCCCAGGTTTTTACCACTGACTCTCAATTGGAAGATCTACTGGCGGAAATCATCTTTCCACAGCTAGACGATGCCCAAATGGCTATGCTAGACGCACCTCTTACACTCGACGAAATAACCACAGCGATTGGGAGCTTCGCCAGATCCAAGGCCCCGGGTTCAGATGGGTTGCCCATAGAATTTTACGCCCAATACATCAAGATACTTGCCCCCAAGTTATTGTCCCTCTTCAACCATCTATTTGACAATTTCACCTTACCCCCATCGATGGGCGAGGCGGTAATTATCCTCATACCTAAGCCAGGCAAGGACCCAGGCCTCCCGGAATCTTATAGACCAATATCGCTACTCCAGGTAGACATAAAGATTCTGGCTAAAGTACTTGCCCTACGCCTTAACCAAGTGATTCTAACCCTGATCCATGCTGACCAAGCTGGATTTATGCCGGGGCGTAACACCTCCTTCAACCTCAGAAAATTGTATATTAACTTACAAGCGACACATACTAATGTTGGGTCCCGGGTGGTGGTGGCTTTGGATACTGCCAAGGCCTTTGACTCAGTGGAGTGGCGGTACCTTTGGGGATGCCTCCGTGGCTTTGGTTTTGGACCTAAATTTATTAAGTGGGTTCAATTATTATATCTGGCACCCAGGGGTAAAGTAGTGGCCAACGGGAGGGCCTCCCAGACATTTGACTTATCCAGGGGCACTAGACAGGGCTGCCCACTGTCTCCGCTCCTCTATGCCTTGGCGGCGGAGCCCCTTGCAATCTCCATTAGAGAGGACCCCGAGATTCAGGGTCTCTGCCTTGGTTCCCTGACTGAAAAAATTAGCTTATACGCAGACGACACGCTACTATACCTGGCCGACTCTGCCACATCGCTTCGGAAGGCGTTGCATACAATTGAACACTTTGGTCAGTTCTCTGGCCTTAAAATTAATTGGGAGAAATCTCAAATACTGCCTATGGATAGTTTCCCCTCTCCCAAGCTACAGGCACAGTTACCACTCCAGCGAGTGAACACTATCAAATATCTTGGAGTATTGGTGAATAGAACACCGGCTGACTATATATCCCTGAACATAGAACCCCTTTTCGATCTCATCAAGTCTAGAACCCAGGTATGGGCGAGACTGCCGCTCGGCGTGTGGGGCCGTATTAACATTGTTAAAATGATATTATTTCCTAAAATATTGTATATACTCTGGCACACACCCGTATACTTACCCTTGAAATTTTTCAAGTCAATGGAGGCCATACTCAAGACATTTATTTGGGGTAACAACAGACACAAGCTGGCCTGGAGAGTCCTTAAGAACCCTACTGACCTAGGTGGAACAGCCCTCCCTGACTTAAATCTTTATTACCTTGCGTCCCAACTGTCTCAACTATACCACATAGATAAAACCGACAGACTCAGATTCCTCACCCTCCTCTGTCCACGGTGGGCACAACTGACCACTGACCCACTCACTGCAATTGCAGTGGGACATAGTGGGAATAACTCCAATAGAGACCGTGGGTCCCTATTATACCAATATAGGCGCGTATGGGACATCACCACTAAAACATTAACGACCCCTAAACACAACAATTATACCCCCTTATGGCACAATAGACTACTCTCAGAGTTTCTCTTGATCCCTGACACAGAGATATGGTGCGAATATGGAATATATTATTTGCACCACATAATTTCCGATGGCACACTTAAAAACTTTGAGGACCTCCAAAATGAGTTCCTGCTGCCCAATTCTATGCTTTTTAGATTCTTCCAGGTGCGTCACGCAGCCCAAGCTCAGTTTCCCCAGCCTTTGCCACAATCGACGCCCAATGTTATTATGGCAGTGGTTAAGGGTGTGGACCCGCGAAAGCTGATCTCTGATTTTTATGTCATGCTTCTCACCCCATCATCTACCACGCTAGCTTACAGCCTTAAACCAAGATGGGAAAGAGAGGTGGGCCCACTGGAGGATGAGGAGTGGAGTGAAGCACTAGACTCGTGCAAGACTGTATCCCCCAAGCTCTCTGACAGGCTGACCCAGTTATACGTGGTGCACCGAGCGTATCTCACCCCCCTAAGAATCGCCCGCTTTAGACGACAGTTTTCTACCTTGTGCACAATGTGTAACCAAACGACGGGCACATTCTTCCATCTACTCTGGGCGTGCCCGGTCCTTCAGGGTCTGTGGAAGCAGATTGTTGACTTCCTCCATGATGACATGGGATCCCCATTGACCCTGGACCCCAAACAATGCTTACTGGGGATATTCCCCGACTCTGAGATGGACAAATTCACTAAAACATTCTTGCATGAAACATTGTTTAATGCTAGAAAAATTATAGCCAGACAGTGGATGAGACCCACTCCCCCCAGCTTCAACGATTGGAAACTAGATATAAATAACACTCTTCCCTACAAAAAGTTCATATACATCAACAGAGGTTGTCCAGATAAGTACTACAAAATCTGGGATCGATGGCTTGAGTCCGCAGACACATGCACTGATGGTCCGTAATACTATACATCCTTCTAGCGTGCAATTCCATGAATAGCGTGGACATAGGGTTTTCCACTTATTGATAGTCACTGAATCCAGTGTTCAATCTGAACAAGTTTTTTGATCTACTGTGCCTATATATGTATAAGCCACATTTCTTGTTTTATGCATTTCTCCAGTATTGCCTTGTAACTTGCAGAATTATGTTCCAAATGTAAATTGTTCAATAAAAAACTTTTTTCTCAAAAAAAAAAAAAAAAAAGAGAAAAAGACCAAATTTAGATCCCATGGACAGAAGGGTGACCAACAGGCAAAACCATCTGGGTCACTCCTTGGACAAACATGCGCAACAATGAATGAGAAACAATTGGCCTTTGGGGAAAAACTGCCAAGGCAGAGATCTGTCCTTTATTTGGTACTTAAAGTAGTTGTGAAGTCACATACACTATATTGTCAAAAGTATTGGGACGCCTGCCTTTACACACATGAACTTTAATGGCATCCCAGTCTTAGTCCGTAGGGCTCAATATTGAGTTGGCCCACCCTTTGCAGCTATAACAGCTTCAATTCTTCTGGGAAGGCTGTTCACAAGCTTTAGGAGTGTGTCTATGGGAATGTTTGGCCATTCTTACAGAAGCGCATTTGTGAGGTCAGGCACTGATGTTGGACGAGAAGGCCTGGCTCGCAGTCTCTGCTCTAATTCATCACAAAGGTGTTCCATTGGGTTGAAGTCAGGACTCTGTGCAGGCCAGTCAAGTTCCTCCACCCCAAATGCGCTCATCCATGTCTTTATGGACTTTGCTTTGTGTACAGCCACATCGGAACAGGAAGGGGCCACCCCCAAACTGTTCCTACAAAGTTGGGAGCATGAAATTGTACAAAATGTCTTGGTATGCTGACACCTTAAGCAGTACCCTTCACTGAAACTAAGGGGCCAAGCACAACCCCTGAAAAACAACCCCACACCATAATCCCCCCTCCACCAAATGATTTGGACCAGTGCACAAAACAAGGTCCATAAAGACATGGATGAGCAAGTTTGGGGTGGAGGAACTTGACTGGGCTGAAGTTCTGACCTCAACCCAATAGAACACCTTGGGGATGAATTAGAGCGGAGACTGCGAGCCAGGCCTTCTCATCCAACATCAGGGCCTGACCTCACAAATGCCCTTTTGGAAGAATGGTCAAAAATACCCATTAGACACACTCCTAAACCTTGCAGACAGCCTTCCCAGAAGAGTTGAAGCTGTTCTAGCTGCAAAGGGTGGGCCAAATCAATATTAAACCCTGCAAAGTAAGACAGAGATCTCATTAAAGTAGAACTATAGGCAAAACTTTTTTCATTTTGGATAGAGCAAGGGAGAGTTATAACCCGTCTTTTTTTCCCCTCCATATGTGGTCCATTGCAGGGATTTCCCTTCACTTCCTGTCCCATAGCCAAAACAGGAAGTGAGAGGAAATCCCTGCAAATAAGGGAATTTTTGGGGGGCCCAGCAAGAATTCGTTCTTACATTTAAAGAGCACCTGTCATTTCAGATCCATCATGGCAGCACTTGTTAGCGGATATCCACTCACCTACTGTGGCTACGTTGCTCACCTTGTTGTGTCACTGCCGCATCAGCAGCCGTCCCATTAAAGTGAATGGACTGTCAGCGAGTCAACAGCGGGTCAGAGGAGGAGCCGCTGCGGGACAGAGATGACAGTTCTTCTTTCCACTTTCTTTCCACTCAATTCCTGTGCAACAGACACAGGAAAAGCTGAATTGGCAGAGAAGCATATATTAGAGAGAACCGGTCCCACGCTGTCACTAGGGCATCTCCAGCAACTGTCTGCGGGTCCCTTGTCTTGGAGACAAACCTGTCAAGTTTTCTACTGAATCTCTGAATACCAGAAGATCCACATCTGGTGTGCTCCATTGGCGAGTGTGCCCTGAATACTTTGGGATGAACAGACCACTCCCCCAGTGCCAATTTGTTAGCGATTGAAACGGTCCACCTGCAAATTTAACACTCCTAGGATATGAACTGCCTATGACAAAATAAGGGTTGCCGCCTCCTGGGCATCACCACTTCTGGTGCCTTCCTGATGACTGATAGATTCCCCAGCCGTGGCACTGTCCAACTGGATCCTGACGGGAAGCCCCTGTAGCTGCCTCCTCTAGTGTAACAGAGCGAGCTGATAGTATGAAGTGCCAGAATGTTGATGGGCAATAACCTTTATTGGGGACACCAAGTCCCCTTAACTAAAAGGGGCCCCAGAACCACTCCCCAATCTGTCAGACTAGAATCTGTTATTTCCACCTTACAGGCAATTGAAAGAAACAACTTTTCTGCCTCCAACTTTCAAGGCAACATCCACCAATCTAGTGCCTGAAGCATACTGGGGCAGAAAGACTTCTTGTTCCATTCCACCAGGATATTCCTCTATAGTTTGGAATCAAATTGAGCATATGGAACTGCTTCGAACATGGCAACCTTCTTTCCCAACAGTCTTATACCGAGACGAATTAAGGGAAACCTGGGATTATTTTCTGTGTGCAGACACCTGATTTCTCAAAGAAAAGCACTTTTCTGGAGGCAAAGTTGGACAACCCAACTTTCCAGAGCATGGACTGAGACACATTTTGCCTCAACTGATGAGATGACTGTTCTCAGAGCAACGGATCATCCAGATACCCCAGAATGGGTACCCATTGGACTCCTAAACAGACCCAGAACTTGGGATAGCACTTTTGTGAACACTCAGGGAGTTGTGGTCAGCCTGAATGGCAGAGCCACAAACTGAAAGCGCCAATCTATTAGTGCAAACTGCTAGAATTTCTGTTGTGCGGGAAAGATTGGGACATGAAGATAAGCATTTCTTATGTCCACAGATGCCAGAAAGTCTCCCTGCTGGTGCAAAGCCACCACTGAACAAACCGACTCCATACAAAATGCCAGAGCCCTGAGAAACTTGTTCAGACTTTTTAGGTGCAAAAATATGCCAAACGTCACCATTTGGCTTTGGGATTATAAACCGATTAAAAAATAAAATTAAAAAATCTGTCAGTCTCTGGAACTGACCCGATTACGCCTTGTGCCATAAGATGGAGCCCTTGAAGCAGCGACACCCTCTTCTGCTGATTTACTGACACATTTGATCTCAAACTGCATAGGAGGGAAATACCAAAACCCCAATCTGTACATGTGGGTGACCAAACTGTGTGAAATCACCAAGCTTCTGAAAAAGCCAGCAACCTTTCCCCCACCTAAATGAGTGGGGGCGCCCCTTCACTGAAGTAGAGTTGTACTCAGGTTTTGCTGACCAGGCCCTTTGACTTTGGCCCTGAGTCCTCCCCTCTGGTATGCATAGCCTGGGAGTGTCTGTTCAAGAAGAATCTAATGTCACAGCACAGCGGATTATTTGGTGTCCTAAATTATGCATGACAGAATGTGAAAAAAATAAATAAATCAGCCCATCATTAAAGGTTCAAAGCTATTGAATACACTAAGCATATTCTGTTACATAGCAAAAGCTAAACTAGCAGTGTTGTAAAAACCACGACAAATGATGGATGCATAATTAGTATGCAGAAGGGTTTGTCATAAACATACCATTTCTTAAAGTGATGGATGATAATAAACATATAATATTCACAAACAAGATTTCCAGGAACTGCATCTATAGGGAAAACTGTCTGCTTCCATCTAAAATGTGACATCTGAGAACACTCTGCCCTGTATACTAGAGAAACCACAATGTCTTTTCAATGACGGACTATCACTTACATACAAATGCTCTAAAACAAACTTGAAATACACAGTAGAAATGAGAAACACAGGAATGCCAATGGTTGTAACTGTGACAGAGTCTACAATGTGGACTTATGCCTAGTACACACGGGCCGAATGTCAGGAGACATCGGCCAGCTAAAAAGAAAACGGCAACATTCAGAACGTGTGTATGTCAGCCGGGCCGGCTTCTATTGGACCTGTATGCTGGAATACCAGCAGCTAACCGGCTCTTAATCAGTGCTGAGAGCGCTAACTGGAGTGTTCTGGCCAGGGAGCCGTCCCCGTCAGAACACAACAGCTCAGCGAGGGAGATCGCTGTACTAACGTCAGACTGTTAGTACAGCAGCTCCAACCGGAGCTATGAGTTTATACCCAACTAAGGATTCTCCATGTTCTTCATACCAGCATTTTGGTGCAAAATTCTAGAACTTTACAACATAACTCGTATCGTGGTCAGGAGGGGCAATTATTCTTTATCCCTTCGTGACCACAAACAGCTAATTCGGTCCAAATGTAAAACAGCCCTTGCTGTGAAAAAGTTAATATACCCTGGGAACGAAGAACCTACAACTCTGTGTGTTCATAGTTCTCAGACTCAGTTTCTATCAGAGAAATTAGTCAGAGGTATTTTCAAGTTAACTGGCACAAACTGATGCTGCTAAACTCGTTGCGGGCAATAGAGCTTCAAAAGACTCTGGTCACAAAAGGGTCAAAGGGTAAGTTCAACTTTCCATGAACAATTCAAAAAAGTGACATCCTAATATCCTGGTCATGCCTCCCAACCCTGCTGCACATAGCGACTGTGATGCCCCATGCTGTTGATATAGTTGTCTGTACAATGCGGTCACACTGACCAAAAAGCCCTGGTCACAGCCCTCGGGTGAGTATTCGTCATAATGCTCGCAATGGCAAGCACTCATTGGTCAGTACAGCCACACAACCATGCTAACCAATCAGACACGCACCTAAGGCTTCTTCCTCTGCTAAGGTGTCCCAGAAGAAAGAAGCTCTTCTCTTTGGTCAGAATGGCCACGTGGTCATGCTGACCGATAAACGCTTGCTATAGAGAGCATCAGGATGGATACTCACTCCATGACTGTGTATTCAACACTTCCAGGTGTGTAAAATACCTACTCCCCCGTCACACACTGTGGTTCCTCCTGCCAGCTCATATGTCACTACAAAAAGTGGTGTTTGGCAGGGATAGTATGTATTCAACCTACCCAAATACCTGCAGCAGCTGGGGAGCATCAAAGTGTTAGCCTTTCAATGCACATTCTGCCAGAAAGGTAAATGTATTCCCTTTTCTTTTAAAGGCTAGCTTGTATATCGAAGTGACCCCCCTTAGTGTAAGCCACATAGTAAAATCATTACCTTTAGCTCGCTCTTTGGATAATCACTGTGTGGCACTGGCAGAGCCTATTGCATAACAGCAACCTTATTCACACAAATAGAGACTTGTGGCAGCCCCTGCCATTGTAAGGTAAATGAATTACACAGGATGTGCCCTTTGTACAAAGGATGTGCGGTGCTGTCTACAGCCACACAATGAAGGTCTTCATAGTGCATCTGAAGATAAGTATTCAGCTATGAAGGTTAAACTGAGGGGGGGGGGGGGGGGGGAGCTTTAAAGAGCAACTAAAACTGTTGTCCTTTAATCACTACTTATTAATAGGAGAAAAACGTCCATGTGATCAGAATTTAAGGAATAAGACAGCAGCAATATTGTAAAGAATCATCCATGGGTGCTGCCTGTACTGACATTTAGCCAACAATCAAGATATAAAGGTTCATTTTGGTATTGGTTGATGATCTGTGGCTTTAATACTTTTTACAATATTCATCTGGGACAAGTGAGCATATCAGCAAAATTAGAATATAGTCATGCATTCTTGTACCCGATCCAGGTCAGAGACACAAAGTATTGACACCAGATGTTGTGCATGATAGCCAGGGAACTAGCATTTTTAGCCTTCCTCCCTGATTCATGGGTCCCCTAGGCAAAAAAAAAAAAAAAAAAACTTCAATTGGGCCTCCCCAGCAATATTTCTCTGACACTTGGTAAGGACAACTGGGACAATAGTGTAATTGATCCCAACACATGGTATGTCTTAATTAAGGGCAGGCAACCAGAGAACTGTTAACATAGTCAGAACACTACTAGGGATCAGTACTGAGGATAAAAGTTGTGAGTGAAGAGCCGCAGTGCAGCAGGCTATAGTAGACTTAAAGCCAAAAAGTGTTTTCCTATTTTTGGATAGAGTAGGGAAGAGTTATAGCCACTGTCAGTTTTTTTTTGCCACCGATGTCTTATTTTGAAGAGCTCAAAATACAACAGGAAGTGAGAGCACATCTTCCCAATGTGAGGATATCCCCTCTTAACAATATAATCCATCACAGATCAATGTTCATATTCAAAGATCATCAAAGTCATCCAAAAAGCTTTTTTTTTTTCACAAAGAGAAAGGTGTAATGTTTCGGAGCAGTGCAGGACCCCTTTCAGTGGGGATGTGATGGGTGTTTACAGTGACAGAAGAAAATAGCACTAATATATATATATATATATATATATATATATATATATATATATATATATATATATATATATATTTAGGGCTGGGGGAAAAAATCGATTTCAAATCTGAATCGAGTTGCAAGGGCAAATCGATTCATATTTTGATGGACTAAGCCGAAGCTGCGGCCTCGCCTAAACTCCTGCCGGCGCGGTGTCCATCAGGAAAAAAAAACAAACAAACACTTGATTCGAATCGTGAATCTAGTTTTTTTTTTTTTTATTTATTTTTTTGGGGGCCAAAATCGCCCAGCCCTAATATATTTTATATTATACACACACACACACACACACACACACACACACACAAAATAGTTTCTGATGAACTGGCTGATATTCGGCCCATGTGTACCAGCCTTTAAGCATAAAGACTAAAGCCTAGTACACACGCCCGAGAATCTTGTCAGGGAAAAAAACCGTAGTTTTTCCCTGACGAGATTCTTGACAAGAATTTTGTCCCGGCCGAGTGTACAAACGCTCGATTCAAAAGAACCGCAGTTTTTTTAAATGGAACGAACGCGGTGACGTAATCGACGACGAGCGTGCGATCGTCACATTCGATGCTGTCGCCGCCATCTTGCTACACCCTACCGATGCCTAGGAAGCCACCACGCATGCGCAGTTTTCCACGGCGACAGGTAAGTATACACACTCACGGGTTTCTCGTCGGGAAACAGGCCGACGAGAATCCCAACGAGAAAATAGAGAGCAGGTTCTCTATTTTTCGCGTCGAGATTCTGGCCAGTTTTCTCAACGAGAAACCTGAAAGCCTCGTACACACACACGGACGGTTTATTCGCCAGGAAAGCTCTGCCAGCAGTTTTCTTGCTGGTTCTTGCAGAGAAAACCGGTCGTGTGTACGAGGCTTCAAAGTCCTGGCCAGTACCAACATTACTGTGAGAGTGCATATGGGTCAGTACTATGACACGAGAAAAACACATGGGTTAGAACTGTGGGGGTGTATAGGGGTCAGTACTGTGATAGTGAGACATGGAGCACCTGAACCCCAAAATATATAGAATTACAGGTATATTTGCAGAAAAAGTTGTCTTTCTAAAATGAAAAGGATATATGCATACATGGGCAATTTAGTCATTACGTACAGGAGATTTCAGTGTAACAAAAAGGTTTGGAAGGGAAGCTCTGTAATAGGACTAATAATTTAGGCTCATGGGGAAGTCATCTTCACATATGTTATCAAGATGGGACACAGCAAAACAAAGCTGCTTCTCATAGCAGAGAGACCAATTATACTGGAAGTGCAATGCCACCCCAGGGAGTGTCACTGCAACATACATGACTAATTAGAAAGTACTCCCTCAGCAGTAGAGAGATTAATACGCACAAGCAGGAAAAACAATAAGCGGAGAAAAAAAATACTTAAATTGTTTTACAGCCATTTAAAGGTCAGCAATTACATTAATGCAAGGGTTTTTCTCTTAGGACCAGGAGAGAGTGTCTTGTGAAGCTACAGATACTGTTTGCTGAACTGACATATATCCTGTAGATAAAGTACAAGCTGTTAGTGCTCCAGTAAACCTGACCACAGTCACATTTTAATGCTGTAATTGCAGATAGCTATGGTGGTTAGCTCTGGGTTTTAACAGCCTCGACATGTGCCATGCTGATATGCTCAGCTAAACACACAGTTAAAATACTGTTTTACCCATCAGCGATAACTGAAAAAAAAAAATTGTACTCATTTGATCACTCCTGACAATTCACACATTCCTAACATGCTGCACATTCAGGACAGGTGATGCAACTATTCTAGCATTGAAACTTGTGCTTAATAGAGCATGAAAGCATGATTACCACATTTCTAAGACCCCCCCCCCCCCCCAAAAAAAAAACAGGTTCTCTCCTCTTGCTCTCAGTGCATGATATCATGATTGATTGGACGCATAATGCAATACAGTCTAAACTCTAAACTGGCTTACAAGGAACAGACTGTATGGCTAATATCATACATTCCAAGCAAGGGACAATATACTGCACATCTGATGTTTGTTTTTGTACCTAGGACAAAGGGTGCTTGTATTATATATCTGCCTGGGAATTTAAATAAATATCACCATATTTTTTTACTGTTCTGTCCCCTATTGGACAAAGAACATGAGTACTCTATCCCATGTTATCCAACAACAGCCAAGAAGGAGAAGGACACATCATAGTGGCAGCTTGTTTCGGCACTTTCCTGAGACAAACTGTGACAAAAGGAATGTAGAGACTGGCATGTCCCTCTCCCTCTGTATTCCTCTTGCTACTGCTTGTCTCTGGAAAGCGTGCCTCAGAGCTGAGAAAACTTGCCATTATAAAGCCTCTGTCTCCTTCCTATCTGTTGTCAGACCTGCCACTACAGGGTGGAAGGGGGTGCAGTTTGGACCTCAAAACTAGGGTTAGGAAGCGCCAAGTAATTAACATGGGATAAAGTACTACTTATACTTTGTCTAATAGTGGACAGAAAAAGTGTGAATTCTTCTTTAAAACACTTGTCACCCCCCAGGAGGGACCCAGCGCTCACAACACTTGGTTCTGTTGAACTTCAAGCAGTGGTTTATGAGCAGCATGGTAAGACAGCTCCATGCACAACTAACAAGATGAACCTATAGTTAGCTTTGAATGACCGTGCAGCAGGGGCGGATCCAGAGTCTTTTCTCGGGAGGGGCACCGCCAAAAAATATGTTTTTTTGTGTTAAATTTATCGGGGAAATGGCTGGTGTCGGCGCTTCAATCATCCCGGCACCATGGTTGTTATGGTTTCAGGATGATTGAAGCGCATTATTTCTATTATTACATTGTAATATAAAATTAAATAGTTCAATGCAGAATCAGTGGGAGCCCCGAGTATGTCACTTGCCACCGTCGCCTGTAATTAGTGGGAGCCCTGAGCGTGTCACTTGCCACACGTTGCGGATTGTCACTTGCCACGTCACCTGCCACATCTTGTGGATTGTCACTTGCCACACCTTGTGGATTGTCACTTGCCACACCACCTGCCACACCTTGCGGATTGTCACTTGCCTGCCACCAGATGCAGATTGTCATTTGCCACGTCACCTGTCACAATTTGCGGATTGTCACTTGCCACGTCGCCTGCCACACCTTTTGGATTGTCACTAACTTGCCTGCTAAGGTGTAGTTTTTGTTGTCTCTTGCTGTGTCCCAGACTCCCAGAGTCAGGCAGCAGAGAGATAATGTAATCTCTCTGCTGCCTGCACAGTGAGGGCGGAAGTCACTGCAGGAATGCAGGGCAGGCACGGGCAGAGAGAGATGATCTCATCTCTCTGCTCCCCCGCTCCCGGCTAGCTGATTGGCCAGCTGCCACACTGAGCCTGCTCTCTCACTCTCACCTGCGCTGCCAACACACTGAGCAGCACGGTCTGCCCACGAACCGCGCCGCCCGCCCACAAACCGCAAGCGGAGCCGCCTGCTTTCTTACCCGTCTGTGGAGCCGCGCGCTATCGCACCTGCCCACAGAGCGGCCCGACGTCACTCGTTGCTAGACGCCAAGCGGCCCAGGCGTTAGCAACGAGTGCAGGGAACAGACTCCACCCACCTCCTCCTCCGCTCCTGGTATCGTATCAGTGCGCCGCGTAACTACATTAGACGAGTCTCTCTCTTGGCGCCGCTGATCGGCTGATGTGAGAAACTGAGAGAGAGACTCAGAGGCAGCCGCAGCCGCAGAACAAGTACTGTATCTACTCGAGTATAAGCCGACCCGAATATAAGCCGAGGCACCTAATTTTACCCCAAAAAAAACTGGGAAAACTTATTGACTCGAGTAAAAGCCTAGGGTGTCCATCTGCATGCCTCACTGTGCCCCTGCCTCACTGTGCCCATGACTAGACTGATGTTTAACATGGGAGTCTATGGAAGGAGTGCCCGGCTTTGAAAAATCGGTTCTCCCCGGCCGTAGGCCCCCCAGACAACAAACTTTGCACACTTGTAGAGGAAGAGTGAGGCTACATGTGTGCCAGGTTTGGGGTCCAGGGGACCTACGACCGGCCGGTACCGGGTCCGCAAAGTCACCGAAGAAATGACCGTTTAAAATTGGAGTCTATGGAAGGGGTGCCCGGCTTTAAAAAAATAAAAATCTGTGCTCCCCGGCCGTAGGTCCCCCAGACACCAAACTTTGCACACTTGTAGAGAAGACATGGGGCTATATATGTGCCACGTTTGGCGTCCAGGGGACCTATGGCCAGCCAGTACCGGGTGCCCAAAGTTCGGGAGATCAGGCGCAAAAAAAAGAAAAAGAAAAAGCAAGTGAGTGACAGATGGTCTCGGGGGGGGGGGGGCAATTGCCCTGTTGCCCCCCCCTGGATCCGCCCCTGCCGTGCAGGAGGAGAGGGGACCTGTAATACAGTGCACACAGAGCCTGCACAACTCTCGTCCCTTCTCCTCCTAAACTCACAAAAAACATCTGAACACTAGAGACTGCCATGTCAGCTTGTGTTTTGGCGAATGATGGTGCTTCTCTCCAGTGAAGTCATATACTACAACACAAGCCGACGGCTACTTCATCCAATCCTGCTGCAGAATGATAGGGTGACTTTATTGCTGGTTGTAACTCCCCAATAGAAACCCCATACAATTGGCTTCAGCCTGGGGTGGAGCTACAGACTGCACTGACAGAAATAAAAATGTCATCTTATTTTAAATCCACAGAACAGATTTGAATGGGACCATGTGCTATGTGCACTGGGTCCCCTGGGGGATTCAATAAGGGCTTTACATTTCTGTTTTTAAAGAGGAGCACCACTCGTTTTTCTGTTTATTAAAAGTCAGCAGCTAAAACAACTGTAGCTGACTTTTAATAAACATGCACTCACCTGTTCCAGGATCCAGAGATGTGCTCACCCAAGCCATCCCTTCTCTCCCTGGCATCTCAACTGTGGGCATCCAGCTATGACAGCTTGCATCTTCACAGATCGGTGCCCACTGTGCCTCCTAAATGGTCTGGCAGTCTTTGGGGACCTGCGACGTGTCCCAGGACACTGCAGGGAGGGAGGGGAGAGGAGAACTTCTGCTCAGATCACCTAGGCCAATGATGGCGAGCCTTGGCATCCCAGATGTTTTGGAACTACATTTCCCATGATGCTCATGCACTCTGCAATGTAGTTGAGCATCATGGGAAATGTAATGCAAAAACATCTGGGGTGCCAAGGCTCGCCATCACTGGCCTAGGCGATCCAAGCTGAAGTAGGAGCAGGTACCTGTCGAAACTAGGTACCGGCTTCCCTCCTCCCCAAACAAAATGACATGCCAAATGTGGGAGGGGAGGAGTACTTAAAGCGGAACTTCCTCTTTGGAGCGGAGCGCCACTTTAAAGTTTAGCTATACTGTATGAAAGAAATAAAGGACTTCCAGCACAAAACCCAAAAAACAGGAGCTCGGATGCTGCTGCATTATATGAAACTGTTAGTTTTGTTTTTATATATTTTAGGGCTCATGCACACAGGACGTTTTGCCTACTCTCCTAGCAGCAGCATTTTGGCAGAAAAAACACTGGCTTGTAACGCGTTTAGGTGTGACAAGCGCTTGGGCGTTAATTAATTTCATTGGCCAGAATTATAATTTATGCTAAAAATGCCCAGCATGCATGAGGCTTTAGAATGGGGTGCATAGTTTTAAAGGGTGTCTTGAGTGGAAAAAAAGGTTGAGAAACACTGCTGCATCTGATATATTCTGCAGAAGAGCTTTTTTATTTGAAAAACAACAGGACTTACTGGCCAGATCACCAGATAAAAATAGAAGAAATGAAGTCTAAAAAAGGAAACGAATGCAGCCATCACAGCTACGAAATGGTCATTTGCAATATAATACATTTTTGCTTTTAGGTTTAACACTGCTTTAAAAGGGGTTGTAAACCATTGTGTTTTTTCACCTCAATGCATCCTATGCTTTAAGGTGAAAAAACTTCTGGCAGTGACCGGCCTCCCAGACCCCCCGTTTTACTTAACTGGGCCCCGTATTTCCCTCGGCGGAGACGCGCTCTCCCTCTCTGCATGGGGTCCCAGCTCTTGATTGGATAGATCGATAAAAGCGCAGCCATTGGCTCCCACTGCTGTTAATCAAATCCAATTACGCGGGTGCCGGGCCGAGTCCAGCATTTGTGTCTATGGACGCAAATGCCGGACTCGGGAGCGGGCCCGCAAGGTAACCCCCCGGGAGAGCGCTACTCCTAGGAGGTTATCTGATGAGGGGGGGGGAGCCACGAGAGCTGCCGGGGGACCCCAGAAGAGGACGATTAGGGCCACTCTGTGGAGAACGAGCTGCACAGTGGGAGGCAAGCATGACATGATTTTATTTATTTTTTTAAATAACAAACACAAAAGGTTTACAATTACTTTAAGCCTATTCCCTCCTGTATTGAATTGTAACTGTACTGTCTGCCCTCACGTTGTAAAGCGCTGCACAAACTGTTGGCACTATGTTATCATTATACAGTTTGTGCAGTGCTTTACAACATGAGGACAGACAGTACAGTTACAATGCAATTCAATAAAGGAGGAATCAGAGGGCCTTGCTCTTTAGATCCTGTATAATAATAATATTATTATTATTATTATTATTAATATGAACATTAACGCATTACACCTAGGTATGAGACCAGGCGTGCTTGGATCCTAGTCCTGGACCTAGAGCAAGGCCACCAGGAAGCTGTCACAGTACAGGGCCAATCACCTGTGGCCAAGGCATTCTCCACGCCGCCGCACGTATACATGGGACGTGTATGAGCGACTGCAAGGATCGCCTTATGATTGGCCCAGTACCTTGACAGTTTCTTGCTGGGCTTGCTCAGGTGGGTTCATACTAGGATCTGCACATCCCTAGTTATAACTGATGGTCTTCAGCTTCACTGATAGCCAGCTTCCCCACCCCAGCGGGGCATTGGCAGCGTCTCGGCAGTGGTTTCTGCTGTCCCATTTGTCCTGGGTAGTGGAGTATGAGAACAGTGCTGTATGACATCAGAAACAAAGCTTTCCTCTACTGAAAGAAGATGGGGCTTTGTAGTATGAGAGCACCCAGCTTCTGCCATAGACAGTCCATTGCTGTACCATGAATAGATAAACACAGGGTCATTGTGTTCCCTCCTCTCCCCACACCTAAGGACAGTCCTACACTGTATTCTCATTACCTCTATAGACCCTATTAGACCTGGAGGACAAGGCTCACCTCACTAAGTCCCTGCCATGTCCTCTAGTATGACACATGACTGACACACACATCTAAACAAAGCATGTCACCTGCTCCCTGGCCGCAGGCCGCCCCTCACTCGCTGCTCATCCCCCGAGGTCGTACAATCCATGGATCCCCAGCGGACAGCTCCACAACCCGGCCGTGACGTCACTCCGGACCTTGCCAGCTTCCTGCTTCCGCCTCTGAGAGAGGGGGGGGGGGGATGAGTCACGAGACATGTGACACTTCTCAACTTTATCAGTAGGACTAGGATGGCATTGTGCTTCTGTATAATAATATTTACCAGTGTCTTATGACAGAAGACACATTAGTGAGATTAATGTGTGTGTAATACGTGAATTCTCTCTAATGAGGCAATACAAATCCATGGTGATGTGCTCAGTAACCAAAGTATGAGAGACCCAGTGTTTGTATAATCCAGCACAGCAAGCTTTGGGACTCTATTCTTACATACACACATCTTTATAGTGGTCCTGAGGGCAAAACTTTTTTTTTTTCTTTATGGCTAGAGTCAGATGCCTAACTAGAACTTTTAGGGCCCCGGGGCAAGAACCCATGAAGGGCCCCTGCCCCTGGATCCCCAACACACTGATCCCAGGGCCCTTTACTCTAAGGTGACCAGATTTTTAAAATGAAATCCGGGGACATATTTTTTTTTTTTACTAGTAATGGCGGCAATCAGCGACTCTCTGCCCATCGCCGCCGCCCGCCTCACAGCCTGTCAAGTCTTACTCTCTGGGCCCCGGCTACTACTGGGTGGGGAGTGGAGGAAGATCACTCCACCAGGGAAGGCAAGGAGATAAGCAGGCGGCTGGCTGGGACTTGAGCCAAGGCAGAAGAACATGCGAGCGGAGCTGAATGGGCATGCACCCGAAACTGAAGAAATATTACCTTCGCTCCGACCAGCACATGATCATCAGAAAGGGGCACAGAAAATGGAAAAATACACCCCCCTGCACTGACTGTCTGTGAAATTGCCCCATGGCCCCTGTTCAAATCCAATCCGGGGACAAAACTGGGGACAGACTTGGTCCGGGGACAGTGTCCTCAATCCGGGGACTATCCCCTGAAACCGGGGATGTCTGGTCACCCTACTTTACTCCCATTGTGGGACCCTTTATTGCGGCCACCTTCCTTCTGTCTTGGGGTCCCCCCACGGTGGCGGAATGCCAAGGTACAGTCACAACTGCGACCCTGGTAGTTCCACCATTGGTGTCAGTAGTTTTATTTTTTTTGTTGTTTTATTTTTTTTTTACAATTTTATTTTTTAGAACCTGTTGGGGGGGCTTAGGTGAAATATCAGGGGTCTAAATATGTCTCTCTTGAAACAGAGAAAGGGACTGAGGACAGATTCATCAGTCCCTTTTTCTGCAGCCTCAGCTGCAAAGAATGAATGAACAAAAATAGCCTTGTACAGAGCTTCCTGTTCATTCACAAACTGAACTATAGTAAATTGACTATACGAAAAGGGAACGGCGCCCTCTAAATGCAGCAAGTAAAAACAGTTTTTTATTATAAAAAGGTTAAAATACACTCACATTTGAGCAGTGGTAATCGAGCGTGTCAGGGGTTGACAGGAACTTCATCCGCAGATCCTCAGGGGTGATGGTGGTTTCACGGGCAGTTGGGCTGGAGTCCTCGATCCTGTGTCTCTTCCTGCACTGGATGTTGAGCAGCGCCGGCCGGAAACTTCGATCTGGACTGTGTATGCTCCGTGCGGTCCTGGGGTCATCACTTCCGGGTCAGAGGTATGCGGGAGGTGCTTCGCGTTCGGGACATGCGTGTCCCTTCATCAGGCTTCGTCTTGTCTGTTCCAGAGCCTCTTCTAGCTTCCAATCTGAACTGGCAGCCATCTAATCAATTTCAGCAACTCTCGCCCTAAACTTTTCCTCCATACATGGACATACATATTTATTATTAATAACTGAGCTTTCACAACTCCACCCAGTGCATTACCCCTCCCCCCTCCTCTCCTTCGTTATAGATCTCTATACAGCCCTTTCCAAAGTGCGCCATACCAAACCAAACTTTGCCTAGTAAATTGACTATGCCTCAGCTTTGAATGAATAAAAAAAAAACAGAGTCAGGGATGACTCTGTGCATTAAAGCGGAGTTCCGCTCATTTTTACATTTATTAAAAGTCAGCAGCTACAAAAAGTGTAGCTGCTGACTTTTAATAAACAGTCACGCACCTGTCCCACGGTCCAGCGATGTGGCCGCCTGAAGTCTCGCTCCTCTCCCTCTCCTCTCCGTGATTGCAGTATGGACACCCAGCTGTGACAGCTTGCGGCTTCACAGCCAGGTGCGCACCGTGCATGTGCGAGTCGCGCTGCGCCTTCTTAGTGACTAATCTTCTGGGACCTGTGACGTGTACCAGGAGATTGCAGGGAGGGAGAGAGAGGTGGCCGGAGCGGAAGTGGGAGCTGGGTACCAGTCGAAACAAGGTACCCGCTTCCCCCCAAAAAAATGACATGCCAAATGTGGCATGTAAGGGGGCAAGGAGTCCTTAAAGCGGAAGTTCCACTTTTGGGTGGAACTCCGCTTTAAGAAAAGGAAGGGGCCAGTAAATGACATGTTTATCAGCCTCTTCCCCGCTCTCCATCCTGACAGATCCCCCGCAGCAGCCAGGGGGAAGGCAAAACCCGGCAGTGCCACAGGAGAGCACAGGGGACCCGGTGCAGCAGGACAGTGATAGGGAGGCGGCAGGAGCAGCATGTAAAGGAAACAATGCCCTCCATTTTCCTCCTGTGGCTGCTGAATGTCAGCAGGAGGGAGAGGAGGTGAAGCTGGCATTCAGCGGCTACATGAAGGGATTGGTTCCTCTACATGCTGCCCTCCTCCTATCCAGGTGTACAGGGGGCCACATGGGCTCCCTGGAGCAAAGGGCTAGGTCGCAATGACGACCCCCTATACCAGTGTTTCTCAACTCTAGTCCTCAAGGCACCCCAACAGGTCATGTTTTCAGGCTTTCCATTATTTTGCACAGGGGATTTGATCAGTTTCACTGCCTTAGTAGTTACCACAGCTGTTTCATCTGAGGGAAATCCTGAAAACATGACCTGTTGGGGCGCCTTGAGGACTGGAGTTGAGAAACACTGCACTATACATACGCCCCTGGATAGAGTAGGGAGGAGCATTTGACAGGTGGTGAGTAGGGATGAGCTCGGTGTTCGAGTCGAACATAGGTTCGACTCGAACATCGGCTGTTCGCAGCGTTCGGCGAACAACGAACGATTTGGGCCGTTCGCGCCAAATTCGAGTGACGCGAACAGCCCACAATACACTGCGCCATCGCAGTGTAATCCCGGCGCTGTGATTGGCCAAGCATGCACTGTGACCCTGCATGCTTGGCCAATCACAGCGCCGTCAGCGAGGAGAGCAATGATTGGCCACAGGCAGGATGCCTGTGGCCAATTATAGCTGAGGGGGTTTAGTACACGCCCCACACTATAAAAGGCCGCCAGCGCGGCGGCCTCGTGTAGTGTGTTCCGGAGCAGGGAAAGTGAAGGATAGGCAGGGACAGTGTCAAATCTTGTCAAATCTATTCTTTGCTAAACCTTGTGTGTAGGGACAGAGAAGGATAGGCAGGGAGAGTGTCAGTGTCATATTCTTTGCTAAACCTTGTGTGTAGGGAGAGAGAAGGATAGGCAGGGAGAGTGTCAGTGTCATATACTTTGATAAACCTTGTGTACAGGGAGAGAGAAGGATAGGCAGGGGACAGTGTCAGTGTCATTGTTGCCAAGCCTCCTGCACATTATACACCTGAAGTTAGCCCGTATTGCTGCTTTTTCCTGGTGTGTTACACCAACAGGATTTTGCGGCACTTACAGCGGGCGGAGTGTACCTCCTGACCATATTACACCTTAACTTAGCCCGTATTGCTGCTTTTTCCTGGTGTGTTACACCAACAGGATTTTGCGGCACTTACAGCGGGCGGAGTGTGCCTCCTGACCATATTACACCTTAACTTAGCCTGTATTGCTGCTTTTTCCTGGTGTGTTACACCAACAGGATTTTGCGGCACTTACAGCGGGCGGAGTGTGCCTCCTGACCATATTACACCTGAACTTAGCCTGTATTGCTGCTTTTCCCATTTCCCTGCAGGCCATTAGAATGTCTGGAAGGCAAACAAGGAGAGGCAGACAGTCAGGAGCCAATAAAAGAGGGCAAGCAGGCTCTGTGTCTAGAGACAACAGTGCTGGTCGTGGACGCGGTGCATCGCCATCAGCACGTGGCCATGGGACACGCTTGTCCTTCTTTTCGGCAGCTGGACGTGTTGAGCCGCATCATGCCGAAGACTTGGTAGAGTGGATGATCAAGCTCTCCTCATCCTCCTCATCCTCTCTCACCCAGGCTCAGGGTACTGGCAAAGCAGCTGCCAAAGCGTCCTCTTCCCTGGTATCAATGTCATCATCAGTCACTCCTTCCCTAGACCAACCATGTCCTCCTGAGGAGTCCCCCGAACTGTTTGAGCACAGTGTTGGGTACATGCTCCAGGAGGATGCCCAGCGTTTCAAAGGGTCTGATGATGATACCCAGCTAGAGGAAGGCAGTAGCATGAGAGCAGAGAGAGGGGATGCTCAAGAAGGACACCAATCTGGCAGTCATGTTCCAGCAGCTGCAGCATACTTCCAGATTGGCTCCAGTGATGAGGAGGGAGGAGATGATGAGGTCACTGACTCCACGTGGGTGCCTAATAGGAGAGAGGAGGAGGAGGAGGATGAGGAGGAGGCACATCTCCAACGAGGCAGGATGCCCTCGGGGGGCCAGCGTAAGGGCAGCACACCGACGGAATCACACCGCAGAGCTCCACCTGTGCAGGGCGCTGCCTTTGCCCGTTATTCAAAAAGTTCTTTGGTGTGGGCCTTTTTTGAGTCGAGTGCATCAGATCGCACAGCTGCTGTTTGCAACATATGTCTCAAGCGTATATCGCGTGGCCAAAACATCACCCGCTTGGGCACCACATGCTTGACCAGACATATGTTGACCTGCCATGCAGCTCGTTGGCAAGCCTACCTTAAAGACCCACACCAAAGAACAAAGTTGACCTCTTCTTGCACCGCATCAGCTGGGATCTCCAACCCCACTATACCTTCAGTCCTCTCTGAAACCTGCTCTGAGAGGAATGAAGGTGTAGAATTAGGTGTGTCACAGCCAAGTACTTGCGGGCACTCTGCTAGCAGTACACCGACGCAGAGGCGTTGCTAGGGGGGTGCGGGGGGTGCGGTCCGCCCCCGGGTGACACCCGCTAGAGGGGTGACACCCTCCCTTTTTTTTTTTTTTTTTTTTATTATTTTTTTTTTTTTTTACAGCTGACCCATTCATTGATTAATTTCACCCCGCTGGGCTGGAAGCCTGGAACAACACCTCCAGCGCCGCGGCCGCGCCTGGTGTGTGTCCTCCGGCTCCTTATTCTTCCTATTCCTAAATTCCAATCCTCCTCCCTACCCTACAGAGCCAGCGAGCGACTCAGCCTGTCACATCATCACACTGCACTGTGATGATGTGACGACACGTCACTGCAGCACACACACAACTTTCTCCGCCCGGGCGGCGCGGCTGCTGTGTGTGACGGTCGCTGCCCACAGTGCCCAGCCCTCCTCCTCTCCACTCTCCAGGAGTACAGACTGTCTGAGACTCCAGCTGGCGGCGGCGCGGCGCACAGAATAAGAACAGGTGGGGGGGGGGTTCTCCACCGTCGGCCCGCCGGAGCACAAGATGAGGTGTGTGTATGGGGGGGGGGGGGGTTGCCTTTGTAAGAGAGCTAGTGTGGGACAGTGGGAG
Source organism: Rana muscosa (assembly GCA_029206835.1). Taxonomy (NCBI): domain Eukaryota; kingdom Metazoa; phylum Chordata; class Amphibia; order Anura; family Ranidae; genus Rana; species Rana muscosa. The sequence continues at coordinate 701,621,817 of CM055117.1, read as the reverse complement.
GACTCAGTTTCAGTGTCTGGCGCCCTGCCCCTGACGGCCTGTATATGATATGATAAGGAAGGGGGGGGGGATGCAAGGTGGTCTGCTGCTAGACACAGCTATAGATTTTATATATATATATATATATATATATATATATATATATATATATATATATATACTATGTAATATAGCTGGTCTAGCAGCCCCTCCCCCCACCAGACCAGCTAACTCCTGTGCTACTGTGCCTATTATATGTAATATAATATATCTGTGTCCAGCAGCCCCCCCCCCCATTATCAGACAGCCAACACTCACAATATAATTTATATTAGCTGACTGAGACACCCCCAGCCTGAGCTGGTCTGATGATGATGATGATGGGGGGGGGGAATGCTGCTGGCCACAGATATATTATATTAGATATAGGCACAGTAGCTGAGTGACACACCTACCCACCCTGAGCAAGCTGGTCTCATGGGGGGGGGGGTGCTCTGTGTCACCAGGTATGATAGCTGAGCGGAGCCGCCCTAATCTGGCCTGATAAGGGGGGGGGTGTCCACAGACCACAGCACAGGTGTAGGCACACAGTGACCCACACCCACATCAGATCCATCCAGCAAGCAGAAGGTCACAGCAGCATCTTCTCGTCTTCTCTGTGGCCATCAGATCCGGTCCAAGCAAGCAACACGCCTTGTTGTCAGCAGGTCACAGCATCTTCTCATCTTCTCTGCGGCCATCAGATCCAGTCCAAGCAAGCAACACGCCTTGTTGTCAGCAGGTCACAGCATCTTCTCGTCTTCTCTGTGGCCATCAGATCCGGTCCAAGCAAGCAACACGCCTTGTTGTCAGCAGGTCACAGCATCTTCTCGTCTTCTCTGCGGCCATCAGATCCGGTCCAAGCAAGCAACACGCCTTGTTGTCAGCAGGTCACAGCATCTTCTCGTCTTCTCTGCGGCCATCAGATCCGGTCCAAGCAAGCAACACGCCTTGTTGTCAGCAGATTACAGCATCTTCTCGTCTTCTCTGCGGCCATCAGAACCGGTCCAAGCAAGCAACACGCCTTGTTGTCAGCAGATTACAGCATCTTCTCATCTTCTCTGCAGCCATCAGATCCGGTCCAGCAAACAACACACCGTTTCAGCAGGTCAGTTCCAAAATCCAAATCATGCCAATGATGCCATTATCTGCTGTCCCCAGGGACAGATCCGATCCAGAGATCACCATACAGTGGGATCTCTGGATTGGATCTGTCCCTGGGGACAGCAGATAATGAAAAGTGTGGGGGCAGAGCTGCGATGAAGTCACTCATCGTGTTGGAGCCCTCGGTTAAGCCCCTTTTACACTGGGGCAGTTGGTGCGTCGGCGGGGGGGGGGGGGTGACACCATGTTATACCGCACCAGGTGACACCAACCCTAGTGACGCCACTGCACCGACGTCCGATTCTAGCAGGCAAAATTCCCTGCCCCAGCTGCTGGACCGTCAAAAGAAGTTCACTCCCAGCCATCCACATGCCCAGCGGTTGAATGCTAGCTTGGCTAAATTGCTAGCGCTTCAACTGCTGCCTTTTCAGTTGGTAGACTCGGCCCCCTTCCGTGAGTATGTGCAATGTGCGGTTCCTCAGTGGCAGGTTCCCAAACGCCACTTTTTCTCACGGAAGGCGATTCCGGCTCTCTACCGGCATGTGGAAGGCAATGTCTTGGCCTCGCTGGACAGGGCGGTCAGTGGTAAGGTGCATATTACCGCTGACTCATGGTCCAGCAGGCATGGACAGGGACGTTACCTTTCTTTCACGGCCCATTGGGTCACTCTTGGCAGCCGGGAATAATGCAGGACAAGGTGCAGTAGTGTTGGAGGTTGTTCCACCGCCATGCCTCCAAAATGCTACTACTGGTTGTGACACACCTCTGTCCTCCACCCCCTCCTCTTCTTCTTCCTCCGTGGCCTCTTCCTGTGCTTTGTCCTCGGAACCAGCGGTGCTCCGTAGGCATTCAAGGGGCTAGGCAAGTACGCAGGCAAAAAGATGCCATGCCGTGCTTGCGCTGGTATGTTTGGGGGACAGGAGCCACACTGGGGCAGAGGTTCTGTCTGCTCTGCAGGGGCAGGCCGAGAGGTGGTTGACGCCACGCTAGCTTAAGCCAGGAATGGTAGTTTGCGACAATGGCACCAACCTCCTCTCCGCTCTCCGACAGGGACAACTGACCCATGTGCCCTGTGTGGCTCACGTCCTTAACCTGGTGGTGCAGCGGTTCTTGGGCAGGTACCCGGGCTTACAGGATGTCCTGAGGCAGGCCAGGAAAGTCTGTGTGCATTTCCGCAGATCTTATAATGCCAGTGCTCGCCTGGCTGAGCTGCAAAAGGAGTTGAACCTGCCCAAGAACCGCCTTATATGTGACATACCCACCAGGTGGAACTCAACGTTAGCCATGCTGCAGCGGCTGCACACGCAGCAGAGGGCCATCAATGAGTACCTGTGCGACTTCGGCACCAGGACAGGGTCAGGGGAGCTCTGTTTTTTTTCACCACGCCAGTGGGGCATGATCAGGGATGCATGCACTGTCCTGGCACCATTTGAGGAGGCCACGAGGATGGTGAGCAGTGACAGTGCATGCATCAGTGACACTGTACCTCTTGTCCACCTGTTGGAACATACGCTGCGTGGAATAATGGACAGGGCACTTGAGGCAGAACAGAGGCAGGAAGAGGAGGACTTCCTTGCTTCTCAAGGCCCCCTTTACCCAGACAGTGTTCCTTCTGTCCCACCCATCGCACAGGAAGAAGAGGAGGAGGAGGAGGAGGAGGAGGATTGTGTCAGCATGGAGGTGGAGCCTGGCACTCAGCATCATCAGCAGCAGTCTTTTAGGGATGATTTACAGTCCCAAGAAACCAGTGGACTTGTACGTGGCTGGGAGGAGGTGGCTGTGGATCATGTCGTCCTTAGTGACCCAGAGGACTCCGGACCGAATGCCTCAGCTAACCTACGCTGCATGGCCTCCCTGATCCTGCAAAGTCTGCGGAAGGATCCTCGTATTCTTCGGATCAAGGAGAGGGACCATTACTGGCTGGCCACTCTCCTTGATCCACGGTACAAGGGTAAGGTTGCGGACCTTATCTTACCATCGCAGAGGGAGCAGAGGATGAGACAACTCCGGGAGGCCTTGCAGAAAGGTCTGTGCAACGCGTTCCCAGAGACTGGGAGGTTACAAACTCCTGGTCCTGGACAACGAGTTGCTGAGGCTTCGGTCAGTCAAAGAAGGAGCGGTGGGGAAGGTGGCCGTATGACCGATGCGTTCAGACAATTCTTTAGTCCGCAGCCCCAAGGTATGATCGGTTCCAGCAACCATCGCCAGCGTCTGAAGCTGATATAACAGACTAATTTATTTTCAAATGTCACATCCCTTCAAGACTGATGCTGATGCTGAGAGACTGTCCTGTTATGTTGACTGACTATCCTCCTCCTCCTCAATGATCCGATTGATGATGATAGCTTGGAAAAACATTTTTGTTTCTGGGTGCCGCCACCAGTGGCTAAGGCCCAATTTTTCAGCCCCTGTTTAACAGGGGCGTGTTATTACAATTTTTTATGCAATGCTTTGCAGCAGGGCTCATTCCTGCACTCCAACTAGAGTATCTGAGAGTGGTTGCAGTGTCGTGGCACCAGCACCAGTGGCTAAGGCCCAATTTTTCAGCCCCTGTTTAACAGGGGCGTGTAATTACAATTTTTGATGCAATACTTTGCAACAGGGCTCATTGCTGTGCTCCAAGTACAGTATCTGTGAGGGGTTGCAGTGTTGTGGCACCAGTGCCTAAGGCCCAATTTTTATGCCCCTGTTTAACAGGGGCATGTAATTACAATTTTTTATGCAATGCTTTGCAGCAGGGCTCATTCCTGCACTCCAACTAGAGTATCTGGGAGAGGTTGCAGTGTCGTGGCACCAGCACCAGTGGCTAAGGCCCAATTTTTCAGCCCCTGTTTAACAGGGGCGTGTAATTAAAATTTTTGATGCAATACTTTGCAACAGGGCTCATTGCTGTGCTCCAAGTACAGTATCTGTGAGGGGTTGCAGTGTTGTGGCACCAGTGCCTAAGGCCCAATTTTTCTGCCCCTGTTTAACAGGGGCATGTAATTACAATTCTTGATCTAATAATTCACAGCAGGGCCCATTCCTGCGCCCACCAAGACTAACTGTGAGGCCTTACAGTGTTGTGTCAACACCACCACCACCAAAGGCCCAATTTTTCTGCCCCTGTTTAACAGGGGCATGTAATTACAATTCTTGATCTAATAATTCACAGCAGGGCCCATTCCTGCGCCCACCAAGACTAACTGTGAGGCCTTACAGTGTTGTGTCAACACCACCACCACCACCACCACCAAAGGCCCAATTTTTCAGCCCCTGTTCAACAGGGGCATGCAATTACAATTCTTGATCTAATAATTCACAGCAGGGCCCATTCATGCGCCCACCAAGAGTAACTGTGAGGGCTCACAGTGTTGTGGCAACACCAACATGTAAGGGGCAAATTTCAGCTGAGTATATACGGCAGGCCCCTACTTTCAAACATCCAACTTACAAACGACTCCTCCTTGCAAACGGAAGGATACAACAGAAAGTGAGAGGAAATCTACCCCTAGGAAGGCAAATTCTCTCCTGTAAGAGTTAATATGGGAAAAAAAGTGTCTCCTCTCCACTGATGCTTTATCACCAATGCTTGTTTCAATAAAAAACCCAAATTTTCAAAAAACATTTGTCATTAGGACGGAAAGTGAGGTGATCTGTTCTGAACAGGTGCACACTGCACAGACAGCAAAACAAATGTTACAGGGGTGATAACCCTTCCCTATGTTTTCCAAAAAGCTTAAAAATAGATTTTTTGCCTGGAGCTACACTTAAACAATGTACCTGTTCAAAATTACAAACAGATTCTACATAAGAACAAACCTACAGTCCCTGTCTTGTATGCACCGCCTGTATACGGCTGTTTAGAGTATATAGGGCCTTTTTTATTTTGTGTGCGGGGTTCCCCTTAATATCCATACAAGACCCAAAGGGGCTGGTAATGGGCTGGGGTAAGGGGGGGGGGGGGGTGTGATGGGGTAGCTATGTCATTTTTCTTAAAGATTTTCATCCATATTACCGGGACCAGACATTACATTAAAGCCGCAAGCAGTTTTAAATGGCTTTTTTTCCTTTAGAAATGTAATTTTGTGCAGGGACAGTTCTAAACACGGGAAACACGTGGCACTTCACAGGCATACTTTAGACACCCCCCAGGTACGATATTTAAAGGAATATTTGACTTTTTTTTTTTTTCACTTTATGCATCATTAACCACTTAAGCCCCGGACCATTTCGGGCCATTAGGACCAGGCCTGTTTTTGGGATTCGGCACTGCGCTGCTTTAACTGTAAATTGTGCGGACATGCAATGTTGTACCCAAATGAAATTTGCGTCCTTTTCTTCCCACAAATAGAGCTTTCTTTTAATGGTATTTGATTGCCTCTGCGATTTTTATTTTTTGCGATATAAACAGAAAAAGACCGAAAATTTTGAAAAAAAATGATATTTTCTACTTTTTGTTATAAGAAAAATCGAATAAACTCAATTTTAGTCATACATTTAGGCCAAAATGTATTCAGCCACATGTCTTTAGTAAAAAAAATGTCAATAAGCGTATATTTATTGGTTTGCGCAAAAGTTATAGCGTTTACAAACTAGGGTACATTTTCTGAAATTTACACAGCTTTAAATTTATGACTGCCTATCTCATTTCTTGAGGTGCTAAAATGGCAGGGCAGTACAAAACCCCCCCAAATGACCCCATTTTGGAAAGTAGACACCCCAAGGAAATTGCTGAGAGGCATGTTGAGCCCATTGAATATTTTTTTTTTTTGTCCCAAGTGATTGAATAATGACAAAAAAAAAAAAATTACAAAAAGTTGTCACTAAATGATATATTGCTCACACATGCCATGGTTATATGTGGAATTGCACCCCAAAATACATTCTGCTGCTTCTCCTGAGTACGGGGATACCACATGTGTGGGACTTTTTAGGAGCCTAGCCATGTACGGGACCCTGGAAACCAAGCACCGCCTTCAGGATTTCTAAGGGCGCAAATTTTTGATTTCACTCCTCACTACCTATCACAGTTGCGAAGGCCATAAAATGCCAAAATAGCACAAAACCCCCCCAAATGACCCCATTTTGGAAAGTAGACACCCCAAGCTATTTACTGAGAGGCATGTTCAGTCCATGGAATATTTTATATTTTGCCACAAGTTGCGGGAATATGACAAACTTTTTTTTTTTTGCACAAAGTTGTCACTAAATGATATATTGCTCACACATGCCATGGGCATATGTGAAATTACACCCCAAAATACATTCTGCTGCTTCTCCTGAGTACGGGGATACCACATGTGTGGGACTTTTTGGGAGCCTAGCCGCGTACGGGACCCCAAAAACCAAGCACCGCCTTCAAGGTTTCTAAGGGCATACATTTTTGATTTCACTCCTCACTACCTATCACAGTTTTGAAGGCCATAAAATGCCAAGATGGCACAAAACCCCCCCAAATGACCCCATTTTGGAAAGTAGACACCCCAAGCTATTTGCTGAGAGGCATGTTGACCCCATTGAATATTTTTTTTTGTCCCAAATGATTGAATAATGACAAAAAGAAAAAAAAAATGTACAAAAAGTTGTCACTAAATGATATATTGCTCACACATGCCATGGTTATATGTGGAATTGCACCCCAAAATACATTCTGCTGCTTTTCCTGAGTACGGGGATACCACATGTGTGGGACTTTTTGGGAGCCTAGCCGCGTACAGGGCCCCAAAAACCAAGCACCGCCTTCAGGATTTCTAAGGGCGTAAATTTTTGATTTCACTCCTCACTACCTATCACAGTTTCGAAGGCCATAAAATGCCAAAATAGCACAAAACCCCCCCAAATTACCCCATTTTGGAAAGTAGACACCCCAAGCTATTTGCTGAGAGGCATGTTGAGTCCATGGAATATTTTATATTTTGCCACAGGTTGCGGGAATATGACAAACTTTTTTTTTTTTGCACAAAGTTGTCACTAAATGATATATTGCTCACACATGCCATGGGCATATGTGAAATTACACCCCAAAATACATTCTGCTGCTTCTCCTGAGTACGGGGATACCACATGTGTGGGACTTTTTGGGAGCCTAGCCGCGTACGGGACCCCAAAAACCAAGCACCGCCTTCAAGGTTTCTAAGGGCATACATTTTTGATTTCGCTCCTCACTACCTATCACAGTTTTGAAGGCCATAAAATGCCAAGATGGCACAAACCCCCCCAAATGACCCCATTTTGGAAAGTAGACACCCCAAGCTATTTGCTGAGAGGCATGTTGAGCCCATTGAATATTTTTTTTTGTCCCAAATGATTGAATAATGACAAAAAGAAAAAAAAATGTACAAAAAGTTGTCACTAAATGATATATTGCTCACACATGCCATGGTTATATGTGAAATTACACCCCAAAATACATTCTGCTGCTTCTCCTGAGTACGGGGATACCACATGTGTGGGACTTTTTGGGAGCCTAGCCGCGTACGGGACCCCAAAAACCAAGCACCGCCTTCAAGGTTTCAAAGGGCATAAATTTTTGATTTCACTCCTCACTACCTATCACAGTTTTGAAGGCCATAAAATGTCAAAATAGCCCAAAACCCCCACAAATGACCCCATTTTGGAAAGTAGACACCCCAAGCTATTTGCTGAGAGGCATGGTGAGTATTTTACAGCTCTCATTTGTTTTTGAAAATTAAGAAAGACATTTTTTTTCTTTTATTTTTTCTTTTTTTACATTTTCAAAACTTTGTGACAAAAAGTGAGATCTGCAAAATACTCAACATACCTCTCAGCAAATAGCTTGGGGTGTCTACTTTCCAAAATGGGGTAATTTGGGGGGGTTTTTGCCATCTGGGCATTCCATGGCCTCCGAAACTGTGATAGGCAGTGAGGAGTGAAATCAAAAATTTACACCCATAGAAATCCTGAAGGCGGTGCTTGGTTTTTGGGGTCCCGTACGCGACTAGGCTCCCAAAAAGTCCCACACATGTGGTATCCCCGTACTCAGGAGAAGCAACAGAATGTATTTTGGGGTGTAATTCCACATATGCCCATGGCATGTTTGAGCAATATATAATTTAGTGACAACTTTTTGTACATTTTTTTTTTTTTTTGGTCATTATTCAATCACTTGGGACAAAAAAAAAAAATATTCAATGGGCTCAACATGCCTCTCAGCAAATAGCTTGAGGTGTCTACTTTACAAAATGGGGTCATTTGGGGGGTTTTGAACTGTCCTGGCATTTTATGCACAACATTAGGAAGCTTATGTCACACATCATCCACTCTTCTAACCACTTGAAGACAAAGCCCTTTCTGACACTTTTTGTTTACATGAAAAAAAAAAAATTTTTGCAAGAAAATTATGTTGAACCCCCAAACATTATATATTTTTTTAAAGCAAAGGCCCTACAGATTAAAATAGTGGGTGTTGCATTTTTTTTTTCAACACAGTATTTGCGCAGCGATTTTTCAAACGCATTTTTTGGGGGGAAAACACACTTTTTTTATTTTTAATGCACTAAAAAACACTATATTGCCCAAATGTTTGATGAAATAAAAAAGATGATCATAGGCCGAGTACATGGATACCAAACACGACATGCTTTAAAATTGCGCACAAACGCGCAGCGGCGACAAACTACATTCATTTTTAAAAGCATTTAAAAGCCTTTACAGGTTACCACGTTAGATTTACAGAGGAGGTCTACTGCTAAAATGACTGCCCTCGATCTGACCTTCGCGGTGATACCTCACATGCATGATGCAATTGCTGTTTACATATGACGCTAGACCGACGCTTGCGTACGCCTTTGCGCAAGAGCAGGGGGGGACAGCGGTGCTTTTTTTTTTTTTTTTTTTTTATTATTTATTTGGCTTTTTTATTTTATTTTTAAACTGTGCCTTCCATATTTTATTTTTTTACCATTTTTATCGTTATCTCAGGGAATGTAAATATCCCCTATGATAGCAATAAGTAGTGACAGGTACTCTTTTTTTGAAAAAAATTGGGGGGTTAGACCCTAGATCTTTCCTCTGCCCTCAAAGCATCTGACCACACCAAGATCGGTGTGATAAAATGCTTTCCCAATTTCCCAATGGCGCTTTTTATATCCGGGGGGGGGGGACATTCCCTCCCACTGCTTGTAAAAGCAGTCTAGAGGCTAATTATCTGCTAGAATTGCTTTTACATGAAAGCCGGCTGCTGGCTGAAAAGAATGATACCAAGATGATACCTAAACCCGCAGGCATCATTCTGGTATAAACATTCAAAGTCCAGCAACATACCAGTACGTTGCTGGTCCTTGTTGGACATGTATTGTAATCTTTTTTTTCATACAGCCTATTGGCTGAACGAAAAAAAGAGATTGATTGGTGGGTATGCCCACCATTAGAATACCTCCCTTCATCCACCCACTTCTAATGATGGGCATATATGCCGAAGCATGGGGGCATCCTCCCGCAAAAAAGTTATGCCGCGTACACACGGTCAAGCCTTCGTCGGAATTTCGACCGTATGTACGCGGCATAAAAGGTTATGCCGCGTACACACGGTCTGACTTTTCCACGGGCAAGCCTCCGTCGGAATTTCGACCGTATATACGCGGCATTAGGAGCAAAATCGCTCCTCCGCCCCTGCTGCCCCCATGCTTCGGCATATATGCTCTTTTTTTTAACTGTGGTGGTGAAATCACCTCCTACAGCGTTGGAGTCACGGCTTTATGTATCGTGGGAGCAAACGCTGTTGCTGTCAAGATAAATAGATCCGCGCTGCAACTGAATGGCGTACCTGCTAAGCAAATGGTGGTTAACATTAAAACAAAGTAACATTACAGTACAACAGTAAGACCTTACCATGCCATACCTGCAAAGCAAATACCAAAACAAAACCTAGTAAAAAATAAAAAAATGTTTTAACGCAACCTGTGCCTAAAATATATATATGTCGAAGCATGGGGGCATCCTCCCGCAAAAAAGTTATGCCGCGTACACACGGTCGGAATTTTCCACGGGCAGGCCTCCGTCGGAATTTCGACCGTATGTACGCGGCATTAGGAGCAAAATCGCTCCTCCGCCCCTGCTGCCCCCATGCTTCGGCATATATGCTCTTTTTTTTAACTGTGGTGGTGAAATCACCTCCTACAGCACTGGAGTCACGGCTTTATGTATCGTGGGAGCAAACGCTGTTGCTGTCAAGATAAATAATTCCGCGCTGCAGTTGAATGGCGCACCTGAAAACAAAAAATTACGTACCTGAAAAGCAAGCATGATAAAACATTGCAGAATAGAATACAGTAAAAAAGAGCAGAACAATAGAGAGAAAATAGAGAGAGAGAGAACAATAAAACGACAACTATTTTTGGTTTTTTTATTTTATATTTTTTTTGTGTTTTGTTTTTTACGTTTTTTTTTTTCTTTTTTACACTTTTTTTTGTAACTTTACAACTGTAATGGTTCGGGTCTCTCAAAATGTAATGGCATCTTGGGAGACCCTGTGTAAGTGTGTCCTTGTCTGTGAAATGCTGTACCCTACGCTAAAACTTCACTTTTGAGTGGTAGCGTTCAAAACATTCACCTTGGCAAAGACCAGGCTTGTCAGGACAGAGTGGACAAAAACTACGGGTGTCACGCCTAAATCCGCGCTTGCTACAGACACGACATCTTTTTTGGGGGGCTCGTTGGGTAGGGGTACTCGGGAGGACATACGAATAATGCCTCTCATGCAGCCGGCTTACTGCATTTGGTAGGGGATGGTGAGGTGCAGAACCGCCTGGATACAGGAGTTCTGTGACTATCTCATTCTGGAATTTTAGAAGAGATAACGTCCCGCCTGAAGCTCTGTATAGCACATGAGCGTTCAGCAAAGCCAATTGGAATAATGATAGAGACACTTTTTTGTACCAGCGTCTCGCCTTACGGTCAATTAGATACGGCGCCATCAACTGGTCGTTGAGGTCCACCCCTCCCATATTTTGGTTATATTTGTGGACACAGAGGGGTTTCTCCACAACACCAGTCGCCGTAGGAATTTGGACCGTCGTGTCTGCATGAAGGGAGGTAAGAAGGAAAACATTCTTATTGTCCCTCCACTTCATAGCGAGCAAGTTATTACACTTCAAGCAGGCTCTCTCCCCCAGCCTAAGACAGGCATCTACAAGCCGCTGGGGAAAGCCCCGGCGATTAGGTCGCACGGTGCCACATGCTCCAATCTGATGATCAAACAAGTGACTAAACAGTGGCACGCTCGTGTAATAATTGTCCACATACAAGTGGTACCCCTTTCCGAATAAGGGTGACACCAAGTTCCACACTATCTTGCCAGCGCTCCCTATGTAATCCGGGCAGTTGACCGACTCAATCTGACTATCTTTTCCCTCATAAACCGTAAAGTTCACTACATAGCCTGTTGCCCTGTCACAGAACTTGTAGAGCTTGACCCCGTATCTGGCACGCTTGCTGGGAAGGTACTGCTTGAAAGACAAGCGGCCAGAAAATTTAATCAGGGACTCATCAACGCAGACAACTTGATCGGGAGTAAACAAGGCTGCAAAACGTTCGTTGAAGTGGTTTATGAGGGGCCGAATTTTATAGAGCCGGTCGTATTCAGGGTCCCCACGTGGACGACAAAGTTCATTGTCGTTGAAGTGCATGAACCGCAAAATCTGCTCGTATCGTGCCCTGGACATGGAGGCAGAGAACACGGGCATGTGGTCAATTGGGTGCGTGGACCAATAAGCACGCAATGACGGAAATTTATGTGTGCCCATGTTCAGGGAAAGGCCCAGAAAGGTCTTAAATTCGGAAACCGTAATTGGTTTCCAATTTCTGGCAATTTTAGGCAACTGGGGGTTAGCGGCGATAAATTGACCAGCATATAAATTACTCTGGTCCACAATAGATCTATAGAGATCTTCCGTGAAAACAGCGAATAAAAATCAATTGGAATAAAATCAGCTGTTTCCACCTGAATACCGGGTTGGGCAGTGAATGGGGGAAGTACGGGTTCTGCAGAAGTGGTGGGGACCCAATCAGGATAGGCGAATTCTGCAGGAAGGGCAGTATGGGCACGACGGGCCTGCCTTTGTCTTCTTGGTGGCAGCGGGACACTACTTGTGCTTGCCACCTCGCCAGCTTGAACTGCACTTATGGGACTCGCCACGTCACCAAGTGTTACTGCAGTGCTGGATGTACATCCAGGCTGTACTAGGCCGCTGGTGCTTGCCAGTTCACCAGAAGGAATAGCGGCGCTAGTACTACTCTGCTCCATGATACGAGAGACCTGCGGTTCTTGCTCCTCAACAACCTCAGAAGATCGGGATCGGGTACACCTGACCTTAGCAGGGACCTCAACTTCGTCGTCAGAGCTATCTGACGTGGGGCCGCTGACGTCACTGTCTTCTACGGGAAGATATTCTGAGCCTGAATCTGACAGATACGTGACCTCCTCTTCACTATCTGTCATGCTCAGAATCTCGTAGGCCTCTTTACTAGTGTACCTTCGTCTTGCCATTTTGGGCTCTAAATTTAGGGGTACACTAGTAAGATTCACAGGAAAAAAAGCACCTGACTGTCGTCAGCAAATATATCAAACGCTACAAAAAAGCTGTTAGCGATCGCAGGGATCAGGCCTGTCTCTGCAAACGCTGCAGTTATGTGTGTTGTGTTTGGTAAGTGACAGTGATCGATCGATACTGCACTTGGGTGGGCTGGGCTGGGCTGGGCTGGGCGGAGGGGCTAAACGCAGGCGCTAGCAGGTATCTGGGCTGATCCCGCTAACACTGCGTTTTTGGGAACCCTAAACCGCTGGGGATGCTAGTATAGATCTGATCAGATACTATACCACTAAGGGGGGTGTATGCTTTGCGCGTGGGTGTTAGCGTTACTGGCACTAACCTAACACTGCCTGGGGCGACGCAGACCCTCTCTGGCGCTAAAACCTAATTGATCTCACCCGCCGGGCGATCAGGGGGGTTAAACCTTTATTGGGTTATATACGGCGGGTGCCCTGATGCTATAAAAAGCAAACTAATCAACCAGCGTCACCCGTAACCTTTATATGGTGATCACTGGTGAAAGGGTTAACTAGGGGCAATCAGGGGGTTAAAACCTTTATTAGGTTAAATATGGGGGTACCTGACACTATATAAAAACCTGACGGGTAACCTAAATAACTAAATAACTTACTGGCTAACCAGTGACACCAGTGACGCTTATACGGCGATCACTGGTGAAAGGGTTAACTCTAGGGGCAATCAGGGGGTTAAAATAATATATGGGGGTACCTGACACTAATAAAAACCTGCGGCGAACCTAAAAAAAAATAACTGCCTATCTAAAACACCAGCGACACGAATACAGCGATCGGAAAAACAATCGCTTAGTGACGCTGAAGTTAGGGGGTGAAAGGGTTACCTGGGGGGTGATCAAGGGGTTAAACCTTTATTAGGGGGGGTTAGGGGGCTACCCTGGACCTAAAGGGGCCTAATCCTAACTGCCCTGCAACTTTTTACAATCACAGATGACACTAAATGCAGTGATCAGTAAAATAAATGATCACTGCAATCAGTGACACTGTGATTGGGGGCTTTGGGGTGACCTGGGGGGTGATCTGGGGGTGACTGGGGGGTGATTTGTGTGCCTATGTGTACCTACGTGTCAGTGGACTGTTGGTGCACTAACCTGCTTCTTCTCTGCTCGGCGCCGGGAACGAAAAGACCGCGGCGAGGGAGATGACATCACTTCCTCCAGCCTTGTTTACATCACATGGCGGAGGAAGCATTTTCATTCGCCGGGAGCGATCGCGAGGGGGGGGGGCGGAATCGAGCGGCCGCCCCCTCATGCCTGATCGCTCCCGAACACTTAACGGCCGCTCACTGCAGTGAAGGGGGGTCCGGATGGACCCCCCAACTGCACAAAGGCGATCACGTAGATCTACGTGATTCTGCCTGTCGGTGCCATTCTGCCGACGTAAATCGGCGGTGGGCGGTCGTTAAGTGGTTAAAATGACTGCTCCCGAAAAACGGCCGTTTTTAAAACTTCTTTTTGCATTGATACATGTCCCCTGGTGCAGAACCCGGGTTCCCAAACCCTTTTTAGGACAATAACATGCATAATAGTCGTTATAATTAGCACTTTAGATTTCGAACGTTCGCATCCATTGTATTTAATAGGGTTCTAAAGTTCGTGCAAACTTTCGGTCCGTTCGCGGGTTCTGGTGCGAACCGAACCCGGGGGTGTTCGGCTCATCACTAGTGGTGAGGAAGCTGTATGGCTGCTTCAACCTCTTGGACCCTGCACAAGTGCTCCATTCATTTAAATAGGTTGGTATCGGCGGGCGCTAGGCTCACAGAAAGTGGCAGGGGGTATAATTCCTGCCACAGCTGAGAAGCAAAGCATCGCAGCCATGGAATGTGTACACCCCCGGCCTCTTAAGGTAAAGAGGGGGGTGGGGGGCAGTAAAACCATGGGCCCACCACAAGGTTTAACTGCCCCCAACCCCATATGTGAGCAGCCAGTCACATTTTCCTCAATCCCACTGTCACCATAAGGCCTCATTTACATATGTGGTGCTCTCTGAAGAGTGTCCTGTGTTTGGATTGCTCTTCAGAGAGCATTTGACAGGCGATGAAGAGGTGTTGTATCATCTCCTCTCCACCTGCTTTAACCTCTTGCAGACTGCACAACTGTCTCCATTCATTTGAATTAGTTGTGATGGGTGGGTGCTACGCCTGTGCAAAACAAGAGGGGGTATAATTCCTGCCCCGGCTGCAAAGCATAGCATTGCAGGCATGGTATATGTACACCCCTGACTGTTTCTCTGCAGCTAAAAGAGGGAGCAGTTGGGGGGTGGTAAACCCATGGCTCAGCTGAAAGGTTTTACCCCTCCCTCTTAACCTCACGTGTGAACAAGCCTTAATAGTGGAGCTAGTCACATTGCCCCCAATCACCAACACACTAGTACCAGCGTCACCATAAGGCCTCATTCACACATGTGTAGCGGGGGTCTAAATCTAGGGGGAGCACCTGGGTGGTAGTATGATCCAGGATGTACCAATCATGAGAGGGTTTAGACCATTTAAGTCGTGGAGGACTTTGGTAGTGTGCTGTTCTCCTTGACCTGTGGGTGGCGATGTTGTCCCGAGTCGAGGTAGAACCACTGCCGTAGTGCTGCATCCTTTTTGTCCTGCTCTGGCAGTGGTACAGCGGGGCGGGGAACCTGCTGTGCCGGCTGGGGGGAGGGCATAAAAGGGGGTAGACGCCCTCGCCACGAGGTCTTCTTGCTATCCCGCGCCCAGGCACCCTTGGCCTGGGTGCTGGCGGTCCGGAGTTCCGGCCCAGGTGCCCATGGCCTGGTCGGAGCAGTGTTGGCGTCCATCTCAGGCACCTTAAGCCTGGGGTGAGGTACTACACTGGAGGCCTGGGGCCCAGTGACTTTGACTGGGCTCCGCAAGGGTGGATGAGTCCGAGGGACCCTGAGGTGGATGGGGCCCGTATCTGAGGCGAGGAGGCCGGAGAGGTTACCCTTCTGAAGAGCTCGGAGCAGCATCAACCCGGTGACGGAGGGGCCTCTGGTAACTCCCTTGGAGGGACATCTTCCCCCTGACAGGGGCCGCAACGCAGCGAAGGTACTCCAGTTCATGTTCTCTAGAGTCGCTGGTAGAGACTCCAAAGATTCAAGTTCTCTCTCAAGCCGATGGCTATAGCAACCGCTGGAGAAACCACAGTGGTTTAGATTGATTGTTAGGACTGTGCCTCGACCTGCTCACCCCACCGTATTGAACTGTTTTATGGGTCTCAACCAGTCGGCTGACAAAGGACTGTTTATTCGTGTGCTATAATAAACAAGTGTTGGACCCTTATAGGTGTGTGGTACTCTGGTTAATGGGAGCAAAGGGAAGTGTCAGCACAACAGACTTGGCTTTTAAAGAAACACACAGGCCCGAGGAGAACAACAGGTACTGGCCTTCACCTCACCCGCTGCAATGGGGAGGACATGGGCCGTAGCGTATCTCACTCTTGCATACAAGATACCCATAGATAAGAGCTATCGGATAAACGATTCACGAGAGAAGGGAGTGAGGCCGCTACACATGCATTGCTTCCAGAAGGGCACTCTATGTTCATATTGCTCAAATAATTAAAGGCACACGGCACACTCACCTCAATGTACTCAAATAGTTAATTATTGGGTAGCTGCTAACTCTGATATGTGTCCCCACACCTGTGTAAAGTATAAAAGAAAGAAATGCTGTGCTGCCATTTGTAGAGAAAATCTTAACAAAAATGATTAAATATTACAGAGTAGTAACAAATAGTGGTGACACCCTCTTAATTAAGGTGACCCATTGATCTGGTGCTTACAAATACCCACCTAATTGGTGTAAATGCCAACAAATATGACCTAAACACCACATAACAATAATGGTGTCACCAGGGCCGCCATCAGGGGGGTACAGGCAGTACACCTGTAAGGGGCCCGGAGGTCCCCAGGGGCCCGGATGCCCCCCTTTTTTTTTTTTTTTGTAAGGGGCCCAGAGGTCCCCAGGGGCCCGGAGTTCCCCAGGGCCCCGAATGTCAAATCCCCTTTTTAAAAAAAAAATGTATAATTTTTTTTATTATTCATTTTTTTATTTTAATTAGTTTTTATTATTTATTTATTTATTTTATTTAATTTATTTATTTATTTTGTAAGGGGCCCAGAGGTCCCCAGGGGCCCGGAGGTCCCCAGGGCCCCGGATGGAAACCTCCATTTTTTTTATTTATTTTTTATAAAAAAAAAATAGTATACATTTTTTTATTACATTTTTTTTTTTAATTTAATTTTTTTTTTTTTTGTAAGGGGCCCAGAGGTCCCCAGGGCCCTGGATGGAAACCTCCCTTTTTTATTTATTTTTTATCATTTATTTTTATTATTATTTTTTTTATTTAATTTTAATTTTAATTTTTTTTATTTAATTTTAATTTAATTTTTTTTGTAAGGGGCCCAGAGGTCCCCAGGGCCCGGATGGAAACCTCCCTTTTTTTTTATACATTTTTTTTTATAATTTTTTTTTTGTAAGGGGCCCAGAAGTCCCCAGGGCCCTGGATGGCAACCCCCCTCAATTCGTGGCACACCCCCCCCCCCCCGCTTCTGAATTTGCGGCGGCAGCACCCCCTCCCCCGGTTCTCCTTAACTCCAGGGGGCCCATGCCTGAAGCTGTGTAAGGGGCCCCAAAATTCCTGATGGCTGCCCTGGGTGTCACCCCCTCACACAAAATATTATAGCATATGTTGAAAACATAAATCTCTATATACATAGTCCTGAAATGAACTCCAAAAAATATGGTCAAAATTCAATATAACAATAATGGTGATATCCCCTCACACAAAATATTATAACAAGTGTTATGAACATACAGCAAATCTCCATATAAACAGTTCTATAATGAACTCTTTGGTGCTGTCCTTAGTGGTTCTCTTGCTACTTCCATAAACATACAAAATCCATAAAGTACCATTCACCTTTAAATGTGCTTTGTAATTCGGTGCTGTAACTTAAAATTAAAAGACACCATGTGAATCCTCCCACTGCTATGTTTAGCAGCTCACCGTCATACGTGGACCTAAATAATCTTGGGTCAACAGCGCTTTTGCCCAGTTGGGACCAACATAAGTAATGGCTGTAGATTCTGGTAAAAGACTCCTAAAAATGATGTCCACAGCAGCCAATCTGCTTTAAAATCGACTCTTCACAATATGGAGTATAGATAGGGTTGCCACCTCATCCCTTTTAAACCCGGACACATAATAATTACACAGGTTCTGTGGCTGATTAAGGTGGTAATTAAACTCACTTGGTGCCTTATCTGCCTTTAATTAGCCTCAGAACCTGTGTAATTCATATGTGTTCGGGTTTAAAGGGATGAGGTGGCAACTCTAGGTATAGATCCTCAAAAAAACAGAGGTGGGACTCTCCAGTAATTGCTGACATCACTTCTGGTGACCTGATGACGTCATTGGCTCCGCCTGACACGTTTCGTCAGTACCATGTGACTTTATCAAGGGTCATATAAGTATCAGATCACTGGGACACCTTAAAGTGGTTGTAAATTAAAGGGGTTGTAAAGGTTTGTTTTTTATTTTCTAAATAGGTTCCTTTAAGCTAGTGCATTGTTGGTTCACTTACCTTTTCCTTTGATTTACCTTCTAAATATTTGTTTTCTTTGTTTGAATTTCTCACTTCCTGTTTCTCCTCACTAAACTTCACACCATCATCTGAGCGGTGTGGAGTCACCCAGAACAGCTTACTGAACAGCTTACTGAGGAGGAACAGGAAGTGAGAAATTCAGACAAAGAAAACAAAGAAAAAAAACATTTAGAAGGGAAATCTAAGGAAAAGGTAAGTGAACCAACAATGCACTAGCTTAAAGGAACCTATTTAGAAAATAAAAAACAAACCTTTACAACCCCTTTAAATCTGAACAAAGCACATACAGCATATATATCTGTAGTATTTACTTGTCTATCTAAAAAGCTCTAAGGCTGGGTTCACACTTGTGTGGTGCTGGATTTCAGCTCTCTTATCTCTGCAAGGAGATAAGAGAGCTGTTCAGCGTTTTGTGTGTGGTCGAACATGCAAACTTGTTGACCTGGGGGGGGGGGGGGAGTGTAGTGAGCAATGTAAACAAGTCCTGTTTAGAACGGAAGACATCTGCGAATCAGGTGCGTGCCCATAGAAGATAATGGACCTGAATTCGCACCTGAGCGGCACCGCAATGTCTAGAAGACGCACACGGTTTTTTGGTAATGCGCAGTGCGAATGCATCGCACATATGTGAACCAGCCTCATTGAAGAGAATGTATTTTTTAATGTTATGCGAATTGGATGCGGTGTAGACCGCAACCAATTCGCAAAGGTGTGAATCCGGCCTTAGTGTCATTTCTCTCTGGCGTGTCATTCCTCTGTTATCAGCATGAGTCACTTCTGAGAAGAAATATATATTATACATACAGCAGGAGATGCATGTGCCCCGGGTGTTGCATTGAGAAGGGTGACATCGTCCCCATGCTGCCTCCCTTTCACACCTGGCAGAAGGGGTGGCGGGAGTGGCATTCACTAGAAACCGATTGGCTGTATTTTCCTCCTGCAGCATCTGAAAACCAGCTTATCCTACTCTCCCTTCCGCAAGCCTTCAGTGTCTGTAGGAAGAAAATACAGCCAATTGGTTCTCGTAAATGCCGCCCCCCCCCCGCAGCCCCTCCATGTCCACTTCCTTCTGTTGCCTGGAAACACCCTCCCCTCCTCCACAGTGCTGCCAGCTTTCCTTCTCTCTTCTCCTACTGGCTGCTGCAGGGGGTAGTTTCTGGATGGAGAGCGGGGGAAGGGGCCGGTAAATATGTATTTTTACTGGCCCCTTCCTTTTTGTAATAAACACATTGAGGTATCGGTACTGATCACTTTTGTGTCCATTCATAACTGAAGCATAGTAGACTGTGTTTATTATGCTTTAGTTTGTGAATGAACAGGAAGCCGCTCAGCACAGAGCACTTTTCCATTCATTCACTGTCCAATGCAGCTGAGGCTGCAGGGAAAGGGACTGGGGAATCTCTGTCACAAAAGTGAGACATCAGGGGTCTGTTTAAGCCCCTGATATTTCACCAAAGCCCCCAGAAGGGCTCTAAAAAAAACTGTACAAAAATAATAAAAATAAAATTGTAAAAATAATAATAATATAAAACTACTGACACTATCCACTACTCTACTGACACCAACCTCTGCTCTACTGACATTGTCCTGTCTTACTGACACCAACCTCTGCTCTACTGACACCGTCCTGTCTTACTGACATGTCCACTGCTCTACTGACACCATTCACTGCTTTACTGACACCTTCCTCTGCCCTACTGACACTGTCCACTGCCATACTGACCAGTGGCGGCTGGTGCTCAAATTTTTTTGGGGGGCGCAAACAAACGAAAAAAAAAAAACAATTGCAGCCTCACTGTGCCCATCAAACGCAGCTACTGTGCCCATCAATTGCCGTCACTGTGCCCATCAAACACAGCCACTGTGCCCATCAATTGTCGCCACTGTGCCATCAAACGCAGCCACTGTGCCCATATATTGTCACCAGTGTGCCATCAATTGTCACCACTGTGCCATCAAACGCAGCCACTGTGCCCATCAATTGTCATCACTGTGCCATCAATTGACGCCACTGTGCCCATCAATTGTCGCCACTGTGCCATCAATTGTCGCCAATGTGCCATCAAACTCAGCCACTGTGCCCATCAATTGTCGCCAGTGTGCCATCAAACGCAGCCACTGTGCCCATCAATTGTCGCCACTGTGCCATCAATTGTCGCCACTGTGCCATCAATTGTCGCCACTGTGCCATCAATTGTCGCCACTGTGCCATCAAACTCAGCCACTGTGCCCATCAATTGTCGCCACTGTGCCATCAAACGCAGCCACTGTGCCCATCAATTGTCGCCACTGTGCCATCAATTGTCGCCACTGTGCCATCAATTGTTGCCACTGTGCCCATCAATTGTCGCCACTGTGCCCATCAATTGTCGCCACTGTGCCCATCAATTGTCGCCACTGTGCCATGCCATCAATTGTCGCCACTGTGCCCATCAATTGCCGCCAGTTTGCTCCCTCAAAAACCGCCAGTTTGCCCCGTAAAATGCCGCCAGATTGCCCCCTCAAATACCACCAGATTGCCCCCCCGCCCGGCACTTACCTTTCTTGTGTCAGCCATCCTTCCACACTCCCTCGATGTCTTCTCCTGCCCTCAATGTCGGTTTAGCCAATCAGGTTACCGGTAACCAGACCCGGTGAACCTGATTGGCTGAGAGGCGACCAGGGAACGCACAGCCTGTGCGCCTTCTGGTTAACTATTTGGAAGCCGATTAGAGCCCACAGGCTGTAATCGGGAAGCCTATCAGAGCCACTGGCTCTGATAGGCACTTCCAAAACACACCCACCGCTGTTATTCAGATAGCCGACCCTCACCAGGGGGCCGGACACCTGAATAGTGGGCGGCAGCGGCGTCGGCGACAATACATAGTGTGAGGGGGTTAGCTCGGCAGCGGGTGTGTGTGACCCCCGAGATGGGCTCCCCACACAAAAACAGGCCCAGCAAACGGAGGTTGTGGTTTTCAAAATCAAAAAGGTGCGGTTTATTTTCTATTTACAGTGACAAAACACAGCAAAGCAAAAGAAACATAAACAAAATAAATCCTGGTCAACTTGACCTCTGACTAAACATACAGGTTTCCTAACTAACAACTGGGATCAGCCTAGTGCTGTCCTAGTCCCTAAGTCCCTGGTTTTAAATGTCCAAGCAAATAGCCACACAGGCTTTGTCTCACCGCACAGGGGTTCACTCTCCCTAGACAGTCCACACAGGTCTGGGTCCAGGCATGAGCTAACATCTAATGAAGCTGGGAGTTCTTATAGAGGCCTAAATGAGCTGACAAGCTTCAGCTGGTCTCATCAACTCCCTGTCTGCACGACGCCCCACACTCTCCCTAGAGGTATGAGTCATCCATGAGCCCACTAGCCCCAGCTGGGCTTATACAACTCTCCACCTAGTTGTATAAGTCGGCGTAAAGCCTGAATCTGGGCGAAATATATCTACCCCCCTGGATGCAACCAGGTGACTTTACCTTCCTGCTGTCACATACCCCCCCCCTCTTGTTTTAACCTCGGGGTTGGAACACCAGCAATCAGGCATTCATGTACTCGAGACAAAGCATCCACATTCCCCATTTGAACGCCAGGGCGATGCTTTACTGTGAAGTTGAATTCCTGGAGGGCCAGGAACCACCTATTCACTCTTCTATTTGTTTCCTTGTTTTGAGCCATCCACTTTAACGGAGCGTGATCCGTAACCATATCAAAGTGCTTACCTAGCAGGTAGTACCGAAGGGAATCTAGAGCCCACTTCACCGCTAAACACTCCTTTTCAACGGTGGCGTAATTTACCTCATGGGACTTCAACTTCCTGCTGAGGTAAATGACTGGGTGCTCTTCCCCGTTCCAGACCTGGGACAATACTGCTCCTAACCCCACATCTGACGCATCACTTTGTACGACAAAGTCTTTAGAGAAGTCGGGTGAGTACAACACTGGCTGGCTACATAAGGCTTGTTTCAAGAATTGGAATGCTGCCTCAGCCTCGGGGGTCCATTTAATCATGACCGACCCTTTCCCCTTCGTCAGGTTGGTTAGGGGCACAGCCTTAGAAGCAAAGTGGGGAATGAATCGCCGATAATACCCAGCGATTCCCAGAAAGGCTCGTACCTGCTTCTTGCTGTTGGGACGTGGCCAACTCTGGATGGCCTCGACTTTGTTGAGTTGGGGTTTTATTACTCCCCTCCCAATGGTGTACCCAAGATATTTGGCCTCCTCCTGCCCAATGGTACACTTCTTGGGGTTAGCCGTAAACCCCGCTTCCCGAACAGAGTCCAGGACTGCTTGCACTTTTGGCAGATGTGAGGCCCAATCTGTGCTATGGACAATTACGTCATCCAGGTAAGCCGCAGCATACTTCCGATGGGGCCTCAGCATCTGGTCCATTTTCCGCTGGAATGTGGCCGGCGCATTCTGTAACCCGAACGGCATTCTTTTATATTGGAACGCCCCGTCTGGGGTTACAAATGCGGTTTTTTCTTTGGCCGACTTGGCCAGGGGGATTTGCCAATACCCTTTTGTGAGGTCAAGAGTCGTCATGTATCGGGCTGTTCCCAGCCGGTCGATCAACTCATCTATACGTGGCATGGGGTAGGTGTCAAATTTTGTAACTTTGTTCAACTGACGAAAATCGTTACAAAATCGCCAGCTCCCATCCGGTTTAGGCACCAACACAATGGGACTAGACCAATCACTTTGGGACTCCTCTATCACCCCTAAGTTCAGCATTTTCTGTACTTCCTCCCGTATTGCCTCCCGTCGGGCCTCTGGGATCCGATAGGGTTTTAACTTCACCCTTTCACCGGGCGGGGTAATGATGTCATGCTCTACCCCAGATGTTTGTCCCGGCAGCTCAGAGAATACCTCCTTGTTGCGAAGCACAAACTCCTTAACCTCCTGTTGTTGGGGTTGTGACAAGGTGGCTGCTATTCCAACCTCAGGAATCACGCAACCAGTTTGAGCTGGTGACCAAGTGTCTGCGACTAGGGACTCTCTATCCCTCCAGGCTTTCAACAGATTAACGTGATAGATCTGTTCGGGCTTTCGCCTTCCTGGTTGTCTGACCTTGTAATTCACTTCGCTCACTTTTTCCATTATCTCGTAGGGGCCTTGCCATTTGGCAAGGAATTTACTTTCAACCGTAGGGACAAGTACCAGTATCCTATCCCCCGGGGAAAAGGTACGGGTCTTGGCTCCACGGTTGTACACTCTCTGCTGTGCTAACTGCGCTTGGGCCAAATGTTCCTTCACGATGGGCATTACCTGTGCAATTCGGTCTTGCATCAGGGCGACATGCTCAATCACACTCCTGTGGGGAGAACTCTCACTTTCCCAAGTTTCCTTGGCAATATCCAACAGCCCTCTTGGGTGTCTCCCATACAGTAACTCAAAGGGGGAGAATCCCGTAGAGGATTGGGGCACCTCCCTAATAGCAAACATCAGATAAGGAAGTAGACAGTCCCAATCCTTTCCATCTCTATCCACCACTTTCTTCAACATTTGTTTTAGGGTTTTGTTGAATCTTTCAACCAGCCCATCGGTTTGGGGGTGATACACAGATGTACGTAATTGCGTCACTTTGAACAATTTACACAGCTCCTTCATAACCCGGGACATAAAGGGTGTACCTTGGTCCGTAAGCAGTTCTTTACAAATACCCACCCGGCTAAACACAAGAGATAGCTCTTTGGCTATGGTTTTGGCCGAGGTATTTCGGAGAGGGATCGCTTCTGGATAACGGGTGGCATAGTCCATTATAACTAATATGTACTGGTGCCCCCTAGCGGACTTGATTATAGGACCTACCAAATCCATGGCGATCCTCTCAAACGGGACCTCAATGATGGGTAGAGGGACCAGCGGGCTACGGAAATGTGGCATCGGGGCCGACCTCTGACACACAGGGCAGGAGGAACAATAATTTTCTATGTCCTTCATCACCCCCGGCCAATAGAATCTCTGTAATACCCTCTCTCGGGTTTTCTCTGTCCCCAGATGACCTCCAAGAATGTGCCCATGGGCCAACTCCAACACCAACTTCCTGTAAGGTTTGGGCACCACAAGCTGCTCAACGGTTTCTTCTGCCCTTTTTGCCACCCGATACAGTAGGTCCTTCTCTACGCTGAAGTATGGGTAAGTGCAGGTATTATCTGGGTTCACTAACTCGCCATCTATTTTCACTACGTTTTCCCATGCCTTTATTAGGGCGGGGTCTTTCAACTGTTCTGTGGCAAAGTTTTCCCTGTGAACCTCAAGATCAGAAAACTCCACAGACGGTAGGTTTTCGTCTGAGGAGGTGGGCTCCTCTCCAGTTTCTTGAGTCTCCCCTGCCAATACTGATAAGGGAAATTCCGGAGAGTCCTCACCACTCTCAGGGGAGTTCTGGCTATCACATTCCTGGTACATAGGGGCACCAGTGGGGGGCTCAGGATCATCCCACAGTTCCCAGAACTTCGGAAAATCCCTTCCCACAATGGCGTCATGCGGTAACTGAGATACTAAGCCCACTGGATGAGAGAGGGTACCTTTGGGGGTCTCGAAACACACTGTAGTCACTGGATACTCTCGGGTGTCCCCATGCACACAAATAACAGCTACCTTGCTATTCCCAGAGACCTCTGTTTTAACTAACTCAGCCTTTATCAGGGTCACAAGGCTACCTGAATCCAGCAATACCACAACATTTCTACCATTAACACACATTTTGCATAAATGTTTCTCAGTTCCTCGAATGGCAGTGCATGCGACTGTCGCACACAGCGACTGACGTCTGCCCGTCAGAAAGTCACACTGCATGGGTTCCTCCACAACCGGGCAATTGGCTGCAATATGTCTCGCTTGCCGGCAGCGGTAGCAAACGATCCTTCTTGCGGCCTCTTGAGCCGCTGATTTCCCAGGCTGTTCTCGCCAAACTTGGGGTAGAGCTCCCACCCTCTCACTCTCTCCACCCTCACCCCTTGGAATCCTCTTATCCGCCCCTGGGGATGGTCTGGTCTTAGGGTGGAAAGTCCGAGTGTCTCTGGAAGAGGCCGTCAGGTTCTCTGTAGCCAAGTATTTCTCCACACGATCCACAAGACCATCGGCCGTCTCTGGGTCTCCATGGCTTACCCACTTTTGGATGGCAGTAGGAAGAGCTCTCAAAAACCGATCCATTACAACACGTTCCACAATCTTTGGTGCGGACAAAGTCTCTGGCTGTAGCCACTTTCTGCTCAGGTGAATGAGATCATACATTTGAGACCTGGGGGGTTTTCCAGGCTGGAAAGTCCAGTTATGCACACGCTGAGCCCGGACAGCCTGGGTGACACCCAGCCTTGCCAATATTTCAGCTTTTAGCATCACATAGTCTTTTGCTTGGTTAGGCTCTAGGTCATAGTAAGCTCTCTGCGATTCACCAGTTAACAGAGGAGCCACCAGTCCAGCCCACTGCTCCTCAGGCCACTTTTCTCTTTCAGCGGTCCTTTCAAATGTGGTCAAAAATACCTCTGGATCATCCTCTCCAGTCATTTTTGTCAATAAACGACTCACCCCAAAGGACGCGGTATTAGTGGGACGGCTTTCCTCACTGGTCTGCGGACGTTGCTGCATTACTGCTTCCATCTGTTGTTGTAGTCTCTGCTCTTGCTTCTGCAACAGGTCTATGAAGCGGGCCTCAGATTGCTGCTGGGCTTGTTGCTGAGCCTCCAGACTCTGTTGCAAAGTTACGTTTGTCTGCTGCTGGGCTGCAAGGCTCTGTTGATGAGCTTGCTGCTGGGCTGCAAGGCTCTGTTGATGAGCTTGCTGCTGGGCTGCGAAGTTCTGTTGTTGAGCTGCAAGGCTCTTTTGCAAACCTGCATTTGTCTGCTGTTGATTGGCATTTGCTAGAGCCAGCTGCTTCAGTATCTCCTCCATGCTGGCTTAAAAAAAAACTGCCACTGGTTCTCCACCAACTGCGAGGGGGTTAGCTCGGCAGCGGGTGTGTGTGACCCCCGAGATGGGCTCCCCACACAAAAACAGGCCCAGCAAACGGAGGTTGTGGTTTTCAAAATCAAAAAGGTGCGGTTTATTTTCTATTTACAGTGACAAAACACAGCAAAGCAAAAGAAACATAAACAAAATAAATCCTGGTCAACTTGACCTCTGACTAAACATACAGGTTTCCTAACTAACAACTGGGATCAGCCTAGTGCTGTCCTAGTCCCTAAGTCCCTGGTTTTAAATGTCCAAGCAAATAGCCACACAGGCTTTGTCTCACCGCACAGGGGTTCAGTCTCCCTAGACAGTCCACACAGGTCTGGGTCCAGGCATGAGCTAACATCTAATGAAGCTGGGAGTTCTTATAGAGGCCTAAATGAGCTGACAAGCTTCAGCTGGTCTCATCAACTCCCTGTCTGCACGACGCCCCACACTCTCCCTAGAGGTATGAGTCATCCATGAGCCCACTAGCCCCAGCTGGGCTTATACAACTCTCCACCTAGTTGTATAAGTCGGCGTAAAGCCTGAATCTGGGCAAAATATATCTACCCCCCTGGATGCAACCAGGTGACTTTACCTTCCTGCTGTCACAATAGATTCAAGCAATGCATGAATCTATGTATTGTTGACTTGAGTGAGGGGTGCAGGGGAGAGAGGGGGCGACGCTTCTGCGCCCACTATGGCCACTGATACTGACGCTGTCCACACACCATCCACTGCCCTAATGATACTGCCCACACACTGTCCACTGCCCTACTGACACTGTCCACTGTTCTACTGACTGACACTGTCCACTTTTAAAGTGGTTGTAAACCCACTTTTCAACTTGCACCTACAGGTAAGCCTAGATTAAGGCTTACCTGTAGGTGCAAGAAATATCTCCTAAACCTACACGGTTTAGGAGATTTTTACTAAAAATAACAGGCGCCGCTGTCTACGGCGCATGCACGCCGTAGACAACGGCGTATTCATGGGGTTAATCCCATTCACAAAATCGGCTACTTCCCAGCAATAGCTGGGCGTAGCCGATTGTGACGGCTCTCGCGCGCATGCGCAGAGTGATGTCTCCGCCGCTCCGGCCAATCACAGCGCCGGAGCGGCGCTGTGATTGGCTGGTGCGGCGATACCCGGAAGTAACCTTCCGGCTATCGCCGCAGCGATGGATGCGGCTGAAGAGGGAGACGAGGACGGCTTCGGGGGCCCCGATCTAAGGTAAGTGATGCATAATGAGCTATTATGCTAGTCATATTAGCTCATTATGCTTTTCTCTTACAGGTGGTTATGGGGAAAAAAAATAAATATAGGGTTTACAACCACTTTAAGGTAGTGTGACAGCAGGAAGGTAAAGTCACCTGGTTGCATCCAGGGGGGTAGATATATTTCGCCCAGATTCAGGCTTTACGCCGACTTATACAACTAGGTGGAGAGTTGTATAAGCCCAGCTGAGGCTAGTGGGCTCATGGATGACTCATACCTCTAGGGAGAGTGTGGGGCGTCATGCAGACAGGGAGTTGATGAGACCAGCTGAAGCTTGTCAGCTCATTTAGGCCTCTATAAGAACTCCCAGCTTCATTAGATGTTAGCTCATGCCTGGACCCAGACCTGTGTGGACTGTCTAGGGAGAGTGAACCCCTGTGCGGTGAGACAAAGCCTGTGTGGCTATTTGCTTGGACATTTAAAACCAGGGACTTAGGGACTAGGACAGCACTAGGCTGATCCCAGTTGTTAGTTAGGAAACCTGTATGTTTAGTCAGAGGTCAAGTTGACCAGGATTTATTTTGTTTATGTTTCTTTTGCTTTGCTGTGTTTTGTCACTGTAAATAGAAAATAAACCGCACCTTTTTGATTTTGAAAACCACAACCTCCGTTTGCTGGGCCTGTTTTTGTGTGGGGAGCCCATCTCGGGGGTCACACACACCCGCTGCCGAGCTAACCCCCTCACAGTTGGTGGAGAACCAGGGGCAGTTTTTTTTTAAGCCAGCATGGAGGAGATACTGAAGCAGCTGGCTCTAGCAAATGCCAATCAACAGCAGACAAATGCAGGTTTGCAAAAGAGCCTTGCAGCTCATCAACAGAGCCTTGCAGCTCAACAACAGAACTTCGCAGCCCAGCAGCAAGCTCATCAACAGAGCCTTGCAGCCCAGCAGCAGACAAACGCAACTTTGCAACAGAGTCTGGAGGCTCAGCAACAAGCCCAGCAGCAATCTGAGGCCCGCTTCATAGACCTGTTGCAGAAGCAAGAGCAGAGACTACAACAACAGATGGAAGCAGTAATGCAGCAACGTCCACAGACCAGTGAGGAAAGCCGTCCCACTAATACCGCGTCCTTTGGGGTGAGTCGTTTATTGACAAAAATGACTGGAGAGGATGATCCAGAGGTATTTTTGACCACATTTGAAAGGACCGCTGAAAGAGAAAAGTGGCCTGAGGAGCAGTGGGCTGGACTGGTGGCTCCTCTGTTAACTAGTGAATCGCAGAAAGCTTACTATGACCTAGAGCCTAACCAAGCAAAAGACTATGTGATGCTAAAAGCTGAAATATTGGCAAGGCTGGGTGTCACCCAGGCTGTCCGGGCTCAGCGTGTGCATAACTGGACTTTCCAGCTTGGAAAACCCCCCAGGTCTCAAATGTATGATCTCATTCACCTGAGCAGAAAGTGGCTACAGCCAGAGACTTTGTCCGCACCAAAGATTGTGGAACGTGTTGTAATGGATCGGTTTTTGAGAGCTCTTCCTACTGCCATCCAAAAGTGGGTAAGCCATGGAGACCCAGAGACGGCCGATGGTCTTGTGGATCGTGTGGAGAAATACTTGGCTACAGAGAACCTGACGGCCTCTTCCAGAGACACTCGGACTTTCCACCCTAAGACCAGACCATCCCCAGGGGCGGATAAGAGGATTCCAAGGGGTGAGGGTGGAGAGAGTGAGAGGGTGGGATCTCTACCCCAAGTTTGGTGAGAACAGCCTGGGAAATCAGCGGCTCAAGAGGCCGCAAGAAGGATCGTTTGCTACCGCTGCCGGCAAGCGGGACATATTGCAGCCAATTGCCCGGTTGTGGAGGAACCCATGCAGTGTGACTTTCTGACGGGCAGACGTCAGTCGCTGTGTGCGACAGTCGCATGCACTGCCATTCGAGGAACTGAGAAACATTTATGCAAAATGTGTGTTAATGGTAGAAATGTTGTGGTATTGCTGGATTCAGGTAGCCTTGTGACCCTGATAAAGGCTGAGTTAGTTAAAACAGAGGTCTCTGGGAATAGCAAGGTAGCTGTTATTTGTGTGCATGGGGACACCCGAGAGTATCCAGTGACTACAGTGTGTTTCGAGACCCCCAAAGGTACCCTCTCTCATCCAGTGGGCTTAGTATCTCAGTTACCGCATGACGCCATTGTGGGAAGGGATTTTCCGAAGTTCTGGGAACTGTGGGATGATCCTGAGCCCCCCACTGGTGCCCCTATGTACCAGGAATGTGATAGCCAGAACTCCCCTGAGAGTGGTGAGGACTCTCCGGAATTTCCCTTATCAGTATTGGCAGGGGAGACTCAAGAAACTGGAGAGGAGCCCACCTCCTCAGACGAAAACCTACCGTCTGTGGAGTTTTCTGATCTTGAGGTTCACAGGGAAAACTTTGCCACAGAACAGTTGAAAGACCCCGCCCTAATAAGGGCACGGGAAAACGTAGTGAAAATAGATGGCGAGTTAGTGAACCCAGATAATACCTGCACTTACCCATACTTCAGCGTAGAGAAGGACCTACTGTATCGGGTGGCAAAAAGGGCAGAAGAAACCGTTGAGCAGCTTGTGGTGCCCAAACCTTACAGGAAGTTGGTGTTGGAGTTGGCCCATGGGCACATTCTTGGAGGTCATCTGGGGACAGAGAAAACCCGAGAGAGGGTATTACAGAGATTCTATTGGCCGGGGGTGATGAAGGACATAGAAAATTATTGTTCCTCCTGCCCTGTGTGTCAGAGGTCGGCCCCGATGCCACATTTCCGTAGCCCGCTGGTCCCTCTACCCATCATTGAGGTCCCGTTTGAGAGGATCGCCATGGATTTGGTAGGTCCTATAATCAAGTCCGCTAGGGGGCACCAGTACATATTAGTTATAATGGACTATGCCACCCGTTATCCAGAAGCGATCCCTCTCCGAAATACCTCGGCCAAAACCATAGCCAAAGAGCTATCTCTTGT
The DNA here is from genome assembly GCA_029206835.1 of Rana muscosa. Taxonomy (NCBI): domain Eukaryota; kingdom Metazoa; phylum Chordata; class Amphibia; order Anura; family Ranidae; genus Rana; species Rana muscosa. The sequence continues at coordinate 701,591,395 of CM055117.1, read as the reverse complement.
GTTTAGCCGGGTGGGTATTTGTAAAGAACTGCTTACGGACCAAGGTACACCCTTTATGTCCCGGGTTATGAAGGAGCTGTGTAAATTGTTCAAAGTGACGCAATTACGTACATCTGTGTATCACCCCCAAACCGATGGGCTGGTTGAAAGATTCAACAAAACCCTAAAACAAATGTTGAAGAAAGTGGTGGATAGAGATGGAAAGGATTGGGACTGTCTACTTCCTTATCTGATGTTTGCTATTAGGGAGGTGCCCCAATCCTCTACGGGATTCTCCCCCTTTGAGTTACTGTATGGGAGACACCCAAGAGGGCTGTTGGATATTGCCAAGGAAACTTGGGAAAGTGAGAGTTCTCCCCACAGGAGTGTGATTGAGCATGTCGCCCTGATGCAAGACCGAATTGCACAGGTAATGCCCATCGTGAAGGAACATTTGGCCCAAGCGCAGTTAGCACAGCAGAGAGTGTACAACCGTGGAGCCAAGACCCGTACCTTTTCCCCGGGGGATAGGATACTGGTACTTGTCCCTACGGTTGAAAGTAAATTCCTTGCCAAATGGCAAGGCCCCTACGAGATAATGGAAAAAGTGAGCGAAGTGAATTACAAGGTCAGACAACCAGGAAGGCGAAAGCCCGAACAGATCTATCACGTTAATCTGTTGAAAGCCTGGAGGGATAGAGAGTCCCTAGTCGCAGACACTTGGTCACCAGCTCAAACTGGTTGCGTGATTCCTGAGGTTGGAATAGCAGCCACCTTGTCACAACCCCAACAACAGGAGGTTAAGGAGTTTGTGCTTCGCAACAAGGAGGTATTCTCTGAGCTGCCGGGACAAACATCTGGGGTAGAGCATGACATCATTACCCCGCCCGGTGAAAGGGTGAAGTTAAAACCCTATCGGATCCCAGAGGCCCGACGGGAGGCAATACGGGAGGAAGTACAGAAAATGCTGAACTTAGGGGTGATAGAGGAGTCCCAAAGTGATTGGTCTAGTCCCATTGTGTTGGTGCCTAAACCGGATGGGAGCTGGCGATTTTGTAACGATTTTCGTCAGTTGAACAAAGTTACAAAATTTGACACCTACCCCATGCCACGTATAGATGAGTTGATCGACCGGCTGGGAACAGCCCGATACATGACGACTCTTGACCTCACAAAAGGGTATTGGCAAATCCCCCTGGCCAAGTCGGCCAAAGAGAAAACCGCATTTGTAACCCCAGACGGGGCGTTCCAATATAAAAGAATGCCGTTCGGGTTACAGAATGCGCCGGCCACATTCCAGCGGAAAATGGACCAGATGCTGAGGCCCCATCGGAAGTATGCTGCGGCTTACCTGGATGACGTAATTGTCCATAGCACAGATTGGGCCTCACATCTGCCAAAAGTGCAAGCAGTCCTGGACTCTGTTCGGGAAGCGGGGTTTACGGCTAACCCCAAGAAGTGTACCATTGGGCAGGAGGAGGCCAAATATCTTGGGTACACCATTGGGAGGGGAGTAATAAAACCCCAACTCAACAAAGTCGAGGCCATCCAGAGTTGGCCACGTCCCAACAGCAAGAAGCAGGTACGAGCCTTTCTGGGAATCGCTGGGTATTATCGGCGATTCATTCCCCACTTTGCTTCTAAGGCTGTGCCCCTAACCAACCTGACGAAGGGGAAAGGGTCGGTCATGATTAAATGGACCCCCGAGGCTGAGGCAGCATTCCAATTCTTGAAACAAGCCTTATGTAGCCAGCCAGTGTTGTACTCACCCGACTTCTCTAAAGACTTTGTCGTACAAAGTGATGCGTCAGATGTGGGGTTAGGAGCAGTATTGTCCCAGGTCTGGAACGGGGAAGAGCACCCAGTCATTTACCTCAGCAGGAAGTTGAAGTCCCATGAGGTAAATTACGCCACCGTTGAAAAGGAGTGTGTAGCGGTGAAGTGGGCTCTAGATTCCCTTCGGTACTACCTGCTAGGTAGGCACTTTGACATGGTTACGGATCACGCTCCGTTAAAGTGGATGGCTCAAAACAAGGAAACAAATAGAAGAGTGAATAGGTGGTTCCTGGCCCTCCAGGAATTCAACTTCACAGTAAAGCATCGCCCTGGCGTTCAAATGGGGAATGTGGATGCTTTGTCTCGAGTACATGAATGCCTGATTGCTGGTGTTCCAACCCCGAGGTTAAAACAAGAGGGGGGGGGTATGTGACAGCAGGAAGGTAAAGTCACCTGGTTGCATCCAGGGGGGTAGATATATTTCGCCCAGATTCAGGCTTTACGCCGACTTATACAACTAGGTGGAGAGTTGTATAAGCCCAGCTGAGGCTAGTGGGCTCATGGATGACTCATACCTCTAGGGAGAGTGTGGGGCGTCGTGCAGACAGGGAGTTGATGAGACCAGCTGAAGCTTGTCAGCTCATTTAGGCCTCTATAAGAACTCCCAGCTTCATTAGATGTTAGCTCATGCCTGGACCCAGACCTGTGTGGACTGTCTAGGGAGACTGAACCCCTGTGCGGTGAGACAAAGCCTGTGTGGCTATTTGCTTGGACATTTAAAACCAGGGACTTAGGGACTAGGACAGCACTAGGCTGATCCCAGTTGTTAGTTAGGAAACCTGTATGTTTAGTCAGAGGTCAAGTTGACCAGGATTTATTTTGTTTATGTTTCTTTTGCTTTGCTGTGTTTTGTCACTGTAAATAGAAAATAAACCGCACCTTTTTGATTTTGAAAACCACAACCTCCGTTTGCTGGGCCTGTTTTTGTGTGGGGAGCCCATCTCGGGGGTCACACACACCCGCTGCCGAGCTAACCCCCTCACAGTAGGCTAAGTTTATATGTATACAGTGACATTTGTTTTATTAATTTAAGCATATGTTATGGGTACAATAATGCTTTTGTTTTATTTAAACATGCCCCTTTAAGCACCTTCCACTAACACAATTTGGCCACAACCACTGTTCACTGCGGTGCACGTAATGTGTCAAATTACTACTCTCCCTGGGCACCCAAAGGTGCCCCAGGTCTTTTACAATCATATAGTGGTATACTCAGGGCTTTTTTTCTCAGAGAATAGGTACAGGACACCCCCCATTCTCCAAGTCACCCCTTGTCTCTGCCCCTACCCACCTTTGCGCTTCGACCCTTGGTTCCACCACCTACCCACCTCCCAGTACTACCCTTTTTAGGGGAATACAGAACCAAATATCATTTGTGGTGCTAAGTAATTTTTATGGAATTTGTTAATGATAACAAGATAAGCAGTAAAATTGATCCCCTGCAGCCAACAACAATAGACCCCCCAGCAACAATAGATCTCCCGCAGCAATAATGGACCACCAGCAACATAAGACCCACCCCAAGCAACAATATATTCCCCACCAGCAACAACAGACTTTCCCAGCAACAATAAACCCACCTGCAAAAAATAGATCACCTCCAGCAGTAGGTGTACCTCCGACAATAGATCCCCCAACAGCTTCATCAACACACCCAAGCACCATATGACATTACATACATTCAGTGGGAGAGGTGCTGGAACTGCGTTCCCCCGCATTCCCGCTGAAAAAAATCCCTGGGTATACTACAAAACAAAATTGCTGTGCTCTGCTAAAATGTTGGGATTTGGCTTGAAGAAAAGGTGGCAAACCTAGCCGCTGCACTAGAAGAAAGCAGCAATGCTTTAGAAAGGCGATTATGAGGGGTGCCGCCACTACAAAAGAAGAAGCCCAGAAGTGGGTGTTTAATAATTCACTTCTTTTTTCTGTAGCACTACCCCCGTAGGAGCTGCTGGTTAGTTTTGGGTTTTGCACGTTACCTCTTCAGCTTCGTTGTCCGGGTAGGAAAGTCTGTAGTAATGCAATGTCCACACAGATGTAAAACCTTCAACAGTCAGGCTTTATTTTCTTCTGCATGTATAACTTCGAGAGAAAGTAGAAGGTAGGAGAAAGCAGGGGAAGGTTCAGGCACTCGCCACAAAAACGCAAAACATCAGTCCAAAGTCACTCACCACTCTCAATGTTAGAGTGGGTATTGGTCACCCGGATAGTCCCCTCTCACATGGCCAAGCAGCCGGAGTGACACACGAACCAGCAACAGGGCAGTCTCTGCCACAGACTGCCCAAGATGAAATGGGTCTCTGCCACAGACCTTTTGAAATGAACAAAGTCTCTTTCACAGACCTTTTGGAATTGAGCAAACGGATAGTCCAGGAATCCTCTGCCACAGGATTTAAAAGTCCCAAACTTCCAGCCGTGCAGTGAAAAGAGCCTTTAAGTCAATCCGGCGAACTGCAGGGCTTGTGATCTGATGGATCCCTCCTCAATAAAGTTACCAGGCCTCACCCAAGATGTCAGCACTCTGCCGGTCTCCTCCAGGGCAGGTCCTCCCCTGGTCTCCTTCATTAAGACAGCTTCCTCCCCATTTGGACGGACAGCTTGGGATCCCCTCTCAGAATGTAGGCCCCAGCCAGACTAACTGGGCTTACTATGTAGCGATGCAGCCTTGGGCCAACGTGGCCCAGAACCTGGAACCACACACACACACCTCGCGCCTGGAGGGCCACGAGGCGAAAACGAACCCCAAATAATGGCGTCTGCCCCTTAAGTATCCCCTCCCAGCAGGCCAACCACTCCCACTGTACCGTTGCCGAGAAGGGTCACTCAATGCACCATGGTTTGCCCGTGTTCCAACAGGTGCCTGAAGTGGTAACGCCACCTACAGGCAATAAGGGAAATTACTATCATGCAAACCACAGCCAGAGTGTATATATATGAAAAAGGGGGCGCTCAAATACTCTTAAACTTAATTAATAAGTGATAACTTATCTAATAAATTATTGTGTGAATAATTCTTAAATATAAACACCAACACAATCCTGTGATGCCTATATACAAAAAGGTGAATTGAAAGTCACCATATATAAATCGATTAGTCCCAATCGTAATAATAGCGTGCTGTCAAGCCCACAACAATCAAAGAAATCTATAACACTCAATTATAAAAAAGTCTCATAGATTAAGTTAATGAAAAATCAAATGTGTAACAAATCCAAAAAGTGAAAAATTGTTTCAACAAATAATGTTCATAATATATTGAAGTTAATTTCTTCAGAATAGTGCAACCTGGTCACGTGGTATACACACGCAGCGCTCCATCCTGGGTCCCTGACTGCAGCGAACGGTGGCTTCGGTGCACGCCGTTTCTAGGAGTCCATGAGCCGTGAGCTCCCTATTGTCTGCCTGCAGCCCCAGTGCCGGGATGGGCACTTTTTAATGTAAGAGGCCACCTAGGCCACATACGTTTTTTACATTATTTTTATTGCCTTTTTATAAATAAATACGGGTTACACTATGGAGTCCTTTTGCTTGTATTTCACATGTTCCGCCTAATAACCGAGGGAGGAGTTTCCAACATTTCTCTACCAGCATTGTCCATATGTGTGCAGGCACAATCCTGCTCAAGCTGTTAAATACCTTCTTTTTAACTAAAGAGGTCCACATCCTTTGGTAAGCGCAATCTACTATTTGTGCACTTCGGGTGTTAGCTTCATATGAAGATTTGGTGAAGGATTAACTCTTTGCACTACTTTGAAGAAAACAATCACAATATATCATGAACATTATTTGTTGAAGATTTGTTCTAGCTTCACATGAAGATTTGGTGAAGGATTAACTCTTTGCACTATTCTGAAGAAATTAACTTCAATATATTATGAACATTATTTGTTGAAACAATTTTTCACTTTTTGGATTTGTTACACATTTGATTTTTCATTAACTTAATCTATGAGACTTTTTTATAATTGAGTGTTATAGATTTCTTTGATTGTTGTGGGCTTGACAGCACGCTATTATTACGATTGGGACTAATCGATTTATATATGGTGACTTTCAATTCACCTTTTTGTATATAGGCATCACAGGATTGTGTTGGTGTTTATATTTAAGAATTATTCACACAATATTTTATTAGATAAGTTATCACTTATTAATTAAGTTTAAGAGTATTTGAGCGCCCCCTTTTTCATATATATACACTCATTCAGATAGGAGCATAAGACTCCATCCGCAGGGGAGCAGCCGTTATATATAATTTGTATATTTATTTATATATAATTTTTTTCACATAATTTTGTATATATTAATTGGCGCTGAATCACAGCAATAGAAACCACAGCCAGAACAGAGGCAAATCTCAATATAATTCAACAGACTGAGCCCAACTATTGGCTCAGACATCCCTATAAATTTGAGATAGCGTCCCAACCTTTTGGGGAGGGTGCTACATTTCTCTGCATTGTTTATACTAATTTGCACCAGAGCCAGTGAGGTTTGAAATCACTTTATTCAATCCTCACCACTGCTGCAGATTAAAAGGGGTGCCACTACAATAAAAAAAAAAAAAACCAGCTCATTGAGACGGCCCTGTAATAAACCAGCCATGACCGTAGAATGAGGCAATTTCAAGCCTCACCTCTGCAGCAGATTAGGAGGGTCACTGCTGGGAAGGAAGAAGAGTGCACAGAAGCAGGCCTTATTAAAGACCCGCTTCTTGGTTCACTTCTTTCCTTATTGCACCCCTCCTAATCCACCCCTTCAAACCCACCTACACAGTGATTGTGTAGGCCTTCACGCTACATGTGTACTATTATGAAAACTGTGAAATGACTAGTATATGTATTAACCACTTCAGCCCCCGACCATTTGGCTGCCAAATAACCGGGCCACTTTTCTTTTTCGTACATCACGGGACACAGAGCGACTTAGTCATTACTAATGGGTTATATAGATTACCTTCAGGTGTTGGCACTGGCCAATTCCAAACCGGAAGTACCCTCCCCTATATAAGCCCCTCCCATCCGGGAGCACCTCAGTTTTTTGCCAGTGTCTAAGGTGTTGGCCAAAGAGTAACATGTGTTTTCACTGGGCTTGCGTACAGGTTCTTTTGGGCCTTAGTAAGCTGTTCCGGATCCCACCAAAAAAGCTTCATAGCTAAACGGTCGGTACCCGGGCCTTGCAGCAGAAGAGCAAGGTTTTGCCTGTAATGCCTCTCTTAGGAGGGCTGGACCCTGGGATCCAGAGCTCTGGTCATACCCACGACCAAGATGTTGTCTGTGCAGGGTGCTATACAGGTCCAGGGGAGTGGAATCCTTGGGAACCCGGTCCCTGAAGGTTTAATTACAATGCCTGCCGTGATAGGTGAAGTTTGGACTTCTGTGGACCAAACAAAGTCCTGCGGCGGGGATCAGGTAAGTGGGGGCCCCCAGGAACTTGGTTCTATTGGGGGACCCCCAAGCCTAATTTGTCTTTCTGTCTGTTACCTAACGGTATTCCTGCTAAATATCTGTGTTTGCCTGTAACTACTGAAAATCTAAAATTTTAATAGTAGTCAAGAAAAAAAAAAAAAAAAGGGACCGCGGTACCTGTGTTAAACCACTAGAGGCCGCTGTAGTCCATTTTTCTTGTCATGTGGATCTTTGGTTTTCTCAAGTCAAAAGATCCAGGCAGTTGGTAAGTTTCTCTGTGGGAATCCACTTCCTCTGCCCTGTTGCTGCGCTCATCCACCACACAGGCCCTCCGGCAAAAAGGGCCCTGGCTCCTAGTCCCTGTTTGATGTCGAAAATGGCGCCAATGGCGCACGGGCGCGCGCGCGGGCGCGTGCACGCGCCTCCTATGAAAAAAAAGGGGCGGGGCGGGTGGATGACGCTCGATGCGCGCCGCGGCGCTTCTGCGCATGTGCAGGCGTCCCAGCATGGATAAAAGACACAGTACAAGTGTCAGCTGGATGCAAACAGAGCTAGCAACAAACAGTGGCACACAGAGGCGGTTGATGCAGGCATCCCCATAGAAAGGCACTTTAGTGGACACCAGCTGGTATATAGCAGCAACTGTGTTAGACTATTACCAGCAAAAATTGGTGTATGACGACGGGAATACCTCAGCTTTGTGCTTAAAGGATATGTCGTCCAGACACTCCGGAAATAGGTCTTCCAGGAAGCCAAAGGGGTCTCCATCGGGCTCTGAGGATATTGGGCATGCTTGTACTGCACCAATCTCCCCTGAGAATTCAGAGGTCAGTAGCCGTAGAAACCCCGCAGGAATGCCTGGTGCTGCGGCTGTCCCCAGTCCACCTGCTCCTGTATATATAACAGAGGAGGTTTTATCCTCAACTCTGGGAGGATTGGAAGAGAGATTAACAGCATTGATCGCTGCTTCCCTTTCACAGGAAAAGCGCGTCCGATCTCCGTCTCCTCCTTCAGAGTGCCTGTTAGTGGAGGAACAGCCCCACACAGAGATCGACCTACCTGAAGGGGATCAGGATGAGGTTGATTCAGTTATGGAGGAATCAACAGTGGAAGAACCTTTCTCAGCATCTCAGGCTGAAAGATTATGGGTTCAGTCTCTGACTAACATGGTCCGATCAGCATTTAAAATGCCTCTGGCGGAACCACCATCCACTACGGTTTCCTCGCTGGGGTCGCTAAAAGCTCCCCAGGCTGTCTGTTCCTTCCCAATCCACCCTTTATTAGAAGGGCTTATTTACCAGGATTGGGAGCATCCTGATAAAATATTTGCTCCCCCCAAGAGATTTCCGGTGATCTATCCCATGGAGGATAAGTTCATAAAAAAATGGAGGGTCCCTACAGTGGACGCAGCCATCTCTTCTGTTAACAAATCACTGACATGTCCAGTAGATAATGTTCCAATGTTCAAAGACCCAATAGATAAAAAATTGGAGTCTTTACTAAAATCTGCTTTCTCTACAGCAAGCATGGTGACACAACCTGCGGTAGCAGCGATTGGAGTCTGCCAAGCAGTGAAAGATCAGTTGAAACAAGTCTTAAGGGACTTACCAGATCAGCAGGCTCTTGCCCTAGCTGACCTGCCTAGAGCCTTGTGTTTTGCGGTGGACGCCATAAAGGATACAATCCAACAGGCCTCCCGCTTTACGCTGTCTATAGTACATATGCGTAGGCTTCTGTGGCTCAAAAACTGGTCTGCTGAAGCTCCCTGTAAAAAAACGGTTAAGAACAAGGGTAGAAGTCCTTCTTTTAAGAGGCCTACTTCTCCAGTCCCGGGCACATCGGCTGTGAAGCAGTTCCGACGGCCTCCGTGGTCAAATTCAGGGGGCAGAAATCAGGGACAATCACAGGGTAACAAGAAGCCCTGGATCAAGAGAGGTACAAAACCTCCCCCCAAGGCATGAAGCGTTGCCCCCACTCAATCGGGTGGGGGGAAGACTTCAGTTGTTCACAGAGACCTGGCGGGACACCATCAGAGACAGATGGGTGCTCTCCGCAGTAAGTCTGGGATACAAGCTGGAGTTAAAAGGCACTCCTCCTGCCCAATTTATGAGGTCAAACGTGCCAAGAGATCCCCAGAAGAGAGGATCCCTCCTTCTGGCACTAGAACAACTATTGCTCCAAGGTGTAATCATGAAGGTTCCCCTGGAAGAAAGCGGATTCGGGTTTTACTCGAACCTTTTCACAGTCCCCAAACCAAATGGGGACGTGAGGCCCATATTAAATCTAAAAGGGCTAAACAAGTTCCTAAATATCAGGACTTTTCGGATGGAGTCGATCCGATTGGTGGCCACCGCCCTACAAGGGCAGGAATGGTTAGCCTCGATCGACATAAAGGATGCTTATCTGCATATTCCCATCTTTCCGGCCCACCAGAAATTTCTACGCTTTGCAGTAGAAGGGCGCCATTTTCAGTTCAGAGCCTTACCTTTCGGTCTGGCCACAGCACCACGAGTGTTCACAAAAATTCTGGCCCCATTATTGGCCAATCTAAGAACACAGGGTGTAACGATAATGGCATATCTAGACGACCTGCTACTAATAGACCACTCAGTGGAAAAGCTGGAAGTAGCTATTCACAAGACAATCAAGTATCTGGAATATCACGGTTGGATTATCAACCGGGACAAGTCAGCTCTAAGACCAGTCAAAAGTCTGGAATACTTAGGGCTAAGGCTGGATTCAAATCAGAGAAAGATTTTCTTACCTCCAGAGAAGGTGTCATCTTTAAAAGATTTGACCCACTTAGTGGGTACAAAAAGAAAACCATCCATACGCCTCTGCATGAGGCTGCTGGGAAAAATGGTGGCTTCATTCGAAGCGGTACCCTACGGTCAATTCCATTCAAGGAATTTGCAAAGGGCCATACTGTCAGCCTGGAACAAAAAAGTTCAGGCTTTAGACTTACCAATGTCCCTGTCCCCTTCCGTTCGCAAGAGTCTCCATTGGTGGTTGGTGCCCCAGAATCTGGAAAAAGGGAAACCCTTCAGTCCGGTTTCTTGGAAGGTAGTCACTACAGATGCTAGCCTCATAGGCTGGGGGGCAGTACTGGAGCAATAGTCTCTCCAGGGCAAGTGGTCAGAAGCAGAAAAGGCCCTGCCCATCAATCTCTTAGAGATACGAGCAGCCCGGTATGCCCTAGTAGCATGGACATCCAAACTCCAAGGGTACCCTGTCAGAATTCAATCAGACAATGCCACAGCAGTGGCATATATCAATCACCAGGGTGGCACCAGGAGTCGTGCAGCCCAGAGGGAAGCAAATTGCATCCTGGAGTGGGCAGAAAAATATGTCCCAGCCATATCCGCGGTTTTCATCCCAGGAGTGGAAAATTGGAGAGCGGACTTTTTAAGTCGCCAACAATTATGCCCGGGGGAATGGTCTCTTCACCCCGAGGTTTTCCAGGCAATATGCCAGCGGTGGGGAACACCGGATGTAGATCTGCTAGCATCCAGATTCAACGCAAAGGTGGACAGATTTGTGTCTCGCACAAGGGATCCTCTAGCTTGCGGCTCGGATGCCCTAGTGTTCCCTTGGGATCAGTTCAAGCTGATATATGCATTCCCACCGCCACAATTGTTGCCGCGATTACTCCGCAGAATCAGGGTAGAAAAGAAACCAGTGATTCTGGTGGCTCCAGCGTGGCCCCGAAGGGCATGGTATGCGGAGATTGTAAAAATGTCAGTGAGGAGTCCTTGGACCCTCCCACATCGTCCGGACCTGCTGTCGCAGGGACCGATATACCACCCTTCCTTACCAGCCCTAGGTTTGACGGCCTGGCTATTGAAGCCCACATTCTGAAAAAGAGAGGGCTCTCTAATTCTGTGGTATCTACCATGATCAATGCCAGGAAGCCGGTATCCAGGCAGATCTATTATAGGATCTGGAAAGCGTACATTACGTGGTGTGAGGCCAAGAAATGGCATCCACGTAAGTACGTGATAGGGAGGATTTTGGACTTCCTACAGTGGGCTGTAGATAGGAAGCTGGCCTTGAGTACTATCAAGGGTCAGATTTCGGCCTTGTCAATATTTTTTCAAAGGCCCTTGGCTTCGCATTCACTAGTCAAAGCTTTCATACAAGGAGTGATGCGTATTAGCCCTCCGGTTAGTATTCCCATATGTCCTTGGGACTTAAACCTGGTTCTGTCAGTTCTACAGAAACAACCGTTTGAACCATTGCAACACATTCCTTGGTTCTTCTCACCAGGAAATTGATTTTCTTAGTAGCCGTTTGTTCGGCTAAAAGAGTATCGGAATTAGCCGCCTTGTCCTGTAAGGAGCCATATCTGGTTGTCCATAAGGACAGAGTAGTATTACGTCCTCATCCAGCCTTTCTTCCTAAGGTGGTATCGAGGTTTCATTTGAACCAAGATGTGGTTCTTCCTTCTTTTTTCCCCAAACCTAGCTCGGTAGAGGAAAAGTTATTACATTCCTTGGATGTAGTAAGAGCAGTTAAAGCTTATCTAAAAGCCACTGCTCAGATTCGCAGAACGGATACTTTGTTTATTCTGCCGGAAGGCCCTAAAAAGGGTCAGGCAGCATCAAAATCCACTTTAGCCAAGTGGATTCGACAGGTCATAATACAAGCCTATGGCTTGAGAAAGAGACCGCCTCCGTTCAAAGTTAGGGCGCACTCCACAAGAGCAGTTGGAACTTCATGGGCAGTGCATCACCAGGCCTCCCTGGCTCAAGTATGTAAGGCCGCAACATGGTCTTCGGTACACACGTTTACTAGATTCTACCAGGTAGACGTTAGAAGTCAGGAGGATGTCGCCTTTGGGCGCAGTGTGTTGCAGGCCGCAAAAGATCCTCATGCCTGATGGCGCCCAGCTTATGTATCCCTCCCCTCATTTGGCATTGCTTTGGGACGTCCCATTAGTAATGACCAAGTCGCTCTGTGTCCCGTGATGTACGAAAAAGAAAAAGGGATTTTTATAACAGCTTACCTGTAAAATCCTTTTCTTGGAGTACATCACGGGACACAGAGCTCCCACCCCTCTTTTTGGGACACTTATTGCTTGGCTACAAAACTGAGGTGCTCCCGGATGGGAGGGGCTTATATAGGGGAGGGTACTTCCGGTTTGGAATTGGCCAGTGCCAACACCTGAAGGTAATCTATATAACCCATTAGTAATGACTAAGTCGCTCTGTGTCCCGTGATGTACTCCAAGAAAAGGATTTTACAGGTAAGCTGTTATAAAAATCCCTTTTTTGCGATTCGGCACTGCGTCGCTTTAACTGACAATTGCGCGGTCGTGCAACGTGGCTCCCAAACAAAATTGACGTCCTTTTTTTCCCACAAATAGAGCTTTCTTTTGGTGGTATTTGATCACCTCTGCGGTTTTTATTTTTTGCGCTATAAACAAAAATAGAGCGACAACTTTGAAAAAAATTCAATATTTTTTACTTTTTGTTATAATAAATATCCCCCAAAAATATATAAAAATATATATTTTTCCTCAGTTTAGGCCGATACGTATTCTTCTACATATTTTTGGTAAAAAAAATCGCAATAAGCGTTTATTGATTGGTTTGCGCAAAAGTTATAGCGTCTACAAAATAGGGGATAGTTTTATGGCATTTTTATTAATTATTATTTTTTTTTTACTAGTAATTGCGGTGATCAGTGATTTTTACCGTGACTGCGACATTATGGCGGACATATCGGACACTTTTAAAGCTATTTTGAGACCATTCACATTTATACAGCGATCAGTGCTATAAAAATGCACTGATTACTGTATAAATGTGACTGGCAGGGAAGGTGTTACCCACTAGGGGGCTAGGAAGGGGTTAAGTGTGTCCTAGGGAGTGATTCTAACTGTTAGGGGGCGTGGCTACGAGTAACACATCACTGATCAATGCTCCTGATGAGAGGGTGCAGACGATCAGTGTCACTAGGCAGAATGGGGAGAGGCTTGTTTACACTAGCCTCTCCTTGTTCTGCAGCTCTGTGACCTGATCGTGAGACACCGGCGGACATCGAGTCTGCGGGTCCCGCGGGCACGGTCACGGAGCTCGCGGCAGGGGCGCACGAGCACCTGCACGGCGGGAAATTCAAAGTGACGTAAATATACGTCACTTTGCCCAGCCGTGCCATTCTGCCGACGTATATGTTCGTGAGTCGGTCGTTAACCGGTTAATATTACCATCCTATGGCCTATTTATTTATTACACTTAAACTTCTCTCTCTCTGGGCAGGGGGTGTGTGGATGGAGAAATTCTCTCTTGGGTGGTGGGGCGCTGATCTGAATCTTGCCATGGGTGAAAGCTTCCTGGGTGTCACATAAGAAGTTTATTAGAGTGATTAGGTTGCTTATATAGATATGGGGTTTTGCTAATTTGAATAAGGAGTTTGGCTTGTGTGACTAGAAAAAAGTGACATTTTCTGTTTAACAAAAAAAAGATGGTCAAGGACTACAAATCAGAGGCTGCAGACACTGTAGTTGATGGTCAGAGACTACGGACATTGTACAGGAGATGGTCAGAGACTGCAGACACTGTAGTTGATGGTCAGAGACTACGGACATTGTACAGGAGATGGTCAGAGACTGCGGACATTGTACAGGAGATGGTCAGAGACTGCAGACATTGTACAAGAGATGGTCAGAGACTGCGGACATTGTATAGGAGATAAACAGAGACTGTGGACATTGTACAGGAGATAATCAGAGACTGCAGATATTATACAGGAGTGTCAGGGCGGGGCTCAGCCCTTCCTTCTCAGAGCTCTGTGCTCAGCTGTCGGCTAATTGCCAAAGACTCTTCATTCCACAGTGACTCGCCTAGTTTTAATTTCCTGCTCGTCTGCTAGAGCTGCTGGTTATATAAACTCCCTGGATCAGATCATCTGTGCCTTTGCCTTCGTCAACATATCCGGATGCTTTCTGCTGTGTTTTCCTGTGATAGACTTTTGCTTGGCTGACTTCTCTTCTGGTTCCTGATCCTGTTTGCTGCACCCGACTACGCTGATCTCTGGACCCCTGTTTCTCTGGCTTGTTCCGACTACCCGTCCTGGTTACCAAACTCTGGCTATGTTTTGACTACATTTGCTCTGTTTTTACCATTTTATTAAATAGTGTAATTTTTACTGCATTTCTGTCTCAGTCTGATTCATGGTTGCCGACAGGGAGATATTCAAAGACTGCAAACATTGTACAGGAGATGGTCAGAGATTGTGGACATTCTATAGGAGATCAGAGACTGTGGACATTGCACAGGAGACCGTTAGAGACTGCAGACATTTTACAGGAGATGGTCAGAGACTGCAGACATTTTACAGGAGATGGTCAGAGACTGCAAACATTGTACAGGAGATGGTCAGAGACTGCAAACATTGTACAGGAGATGGTCAGAGACTGCGGACATTGTACAGGAGATGGTCAGAGACTGCGGACATTGTACAGGAGATGGTCAGAGACTACGGACATTGTACATGAGATGGTCAGAGACTGCGGACATTGTACAGGAGATGGTCAGAGACTGCGGACATTGTACAGGAGATGGTCAGAGACTGCGGACATTGTACAGGAGATGGTCAGAGACTGCAGACATTGTACAGGAGATGGTCAGAGACTGCGGACATTGTACAGGAGATGGTCAGAGACTGCGGACATTGTACAGGAGATGGTCAGAGACTGCGGACATTGTACAGGAGATGGTCAGAGACTGCGAACATTGTACAGGAGATGGTCAAAGGCTGTGCACATTGTACAGGAGATGATCAGAGACTGCGGATATTGTACAGGATTTGAAAAAAAAATTAAACCCGCCCCGTTCCGCCGAGCTCGCAAGCAGAAATGAACACATACATGAGCAGCGCCCGCATATGAAAACGGTGTTCAAACCACACATGTGAGGTATCGCCGCGATCGTTGGAGCAAGAGCAATAATTCTAGCACTAGCCCTCCTCTGTAACTCATAACCTGTAGGATTTTTTAAACGTCACCTATGGAGATTTTTAAGGGTAAAGCCTCGTACACACGGCCGAGAATCTCGTCAGGAAAAAACTTGTCGTTTTTCCTGACGAGATTCTTGGACAAGAATCTTGTTCCGGCCGAGTGTACACACGTATCTTTCAAAAGAACCGCTCATCACATTCGATGCCGTCGCCGCCATCTTGCTACACCCTACCTATGCCTAGGAAGCTATCGCGCATGCGTCAGTCATTTCGAGCATGCGCAGGTTTTCACGGCGACAGGTAAGTGTACACACACTCGGGTTTCTCGTCCAGAAACAGGCCGACGAGAATCCAGACGAGAAAATAGAGAGCAGGTTCTCTATTTTTCTCGTCGAGATTCTTGCCTGTTTTCTTGACGAGAAACCTGAAAGCCACGTACACACGACCGATTTACTCGGCAAGAAAGCTCTGCCAGCAAGTTTCTTGCTGGTTCTTGCCGAGAAAATCGGTCGTGTGTACGAGGCATCAAAGTTTGTCGTCATTCCACGAGTGGGCGCAATTTGGAAGTGTGACATGTTGGGTATCAATTTACTTGGCGTAACATTATCTTTCACAATATCAAAAAATAAATTGGGCTAACTTTACTGTTGTCTTATTTTTTAATTCAAATAAGTGTATTTTTTCCGAAAAAAATGCGCTTGTAAGCCTGCTTGAGCAAATACAGTGTGACAGAGAGTATTGCAACAACCGCCATTTTATTCTGTAGGGCGTTAGAAAAAAAAATCTATATTGTTTGGGGGTTCTAAGTAATTTTCTAGCAAAAAAATTGTTTTTAACTTGTAAACACCAAATTTCAGAGAGGCTCGGTCCTTAAAGCAGAGTTCCACCCAAAATTGGAACTTCTGCTTAAACCACTCCTCGCCCCCCTTACATGCCACATTTGGCATGTCATTTTTTTTGGGGGGGGAGTGGGAGCTTCAGTAGGAGTGGGACTTCCTGTCCCACTTCCTCCTTCCGCCCAGGGCCCGCTTAAGCGGCTCGTCATATCGCCTAAGGCAGGCCCCTCCCTGTAGGCGATCACCTGGGACACGTGACAGGTCCCAGGCGATCGCCTGTCCACTCAGATTGCGCAGTGAGTGCCCGGCCGTGAAGCCGAAAGCTGTCACGGCCAGATGCCCACAGTAGAAATGGAGGCGCTGGCGGAGAAGGAGGGGGAGAGGAGCGAAGCTCTGTTCGGCCGCGTCGCTGGACAGTGGAACAGGTAAGTGTATGTTTATTAAAAGCCAGCAGCTACACTTTTTGTAGCTGCTGAGTGTTGACTTTTAATAAACATACAAAAAGGCTGGAACTCCCCTTTAAGTGGTTAACTTGTAAACACCAAATCTCAGAAAGAGGCTGGGGGCTGAAGTGGTGTATTTTCTAATTCGGGGCATGTAAATCCAGAGTATTCTTTGCGGCACTTTGTTTCCTGAACAATAAAGTTTATACAGAAGGAAAAAAAAGAGCAGTTCACCCCCCCTGCACCGCGCCGCACATTTGTGCTGGAGTTTGTGGAGCTCGGCAGAGGGACGGACAGCTCGTCATCCCGGAAGGAGATTGATAAGGAGAGCATGAGAAGGCTGCCGGCCGGGGACTGACACCACACCAGGGATGGACACAGAGCCTGAGTTGCCCCTGCTGGGGCTGAGTGTGGCGCTCTTCTCCAGCCTGCTCAATGGCTCCACGTTTGTGCTGCAGAAGAAAGGCATCCTGAGAGCCCGCACCAGAGGTAAGGGAGAGAGAGAGAGAGAGAGAGAGAGAGAGAGAGAGGGAGGGAGGGCAGGGTGCCAGCTACATGACACATGTGACTACTGCACCCTGGGAGTGCTATTGGCAACAATAGACTGGTGCAGTCATGCCTGTTCCCTGCAGCATCACAACTATCGATGTCATTGATAGGACAAGGGACAATGCTGCCTTAGAAGAAGCTTTATTGCTAAAGTCATTGTGGACAGGACATGTCATTTCTATTCATGTCAGAAGAAGGGCATGCTCGCATCATGTGCCCAGATCAACACAAGCCATTGTTATCTCTGTGCCCTGTTCATGTCTGTTGTTTTTATTACACACACTCGAATGGAAGGTCATTTTGTGACCCCTCAATTAGGTGAGAAGTAAACAGTGCAATGCGTTTATAATGGTGCATCCCCCTACACAATGGACACCGGGCGTGAAGGACCCCTAAATATCTATTTATTTTTATTTTTTCTGGCATTTACAACAAGCCACCCATTTTTGAAACACTAATCAGTCTAGTGCATTCATTCTAAATGAACGGTTCTCCAAAGTGCAGCTAAACTCAGCGATACTTACCGTTTTCTTCAACGATTCAATGTCCATCACTGGGACCAGTGTCTTCTACTTGGCTTCTTCTGGGTGCCAGGCTGCAGCTGTCTTTATTGACTGGCGTGGAATGCCACTTCTGCAAGGAATGGATCCATGTCAGATCCGGTATCCATGCCGGAATATACACTGAGCTGCGGTTGTGCAGCTCAGTGCCCATTCTAAAGAAGACTGCAAGCAGGTAGGTTTCTTTTATTGCAGAAGAGACATTGCATGACACTTCTGCAATAAAGAACCTGCCTCGTCATATTTAAATTTGTGACTTTAGTTCTCACTGTGACCAGAAGTGAAAAAAATAACGCCGCTCAAACGCATCCTTCCATCAGTTCTCCTTAAAAGGATAAGTTCACTTTTTGGGAAAAAAATAATAAATGCACATTTTTTTGAAGGTAAAAAAAGTGCTTTTTTTTTTTTTTTGGAGCCTGTAAAGCATTGCACCAGCGATCAGCAGATCACTGATGCCATGCAGGGCTCCTGCAGATCTGCCTGTGTATCTGCTTCCCCGTGCATCCCGTATGGGCAAGCAGATACAACCTGATAGGAAGCATGAATGAACTACCATGGCGCTTCACAGCGCCGTGGTAGTTCGTTGAAAACTACAAGCCGACACATGCAAAGGCTGCAGGACCTTGTTGTTTTCAATGCACATAGCCCTATCATTCCGTGACACGGCCTGGCGGGGGCGGAGCCCTGCCTAGCCACGTTTCTTTCAAATAGTGACAGCTAGCGGGGAGGGAGAAGAACTCTGCTAGCTGTCACAGCGGGAATCGGGGAGGTGCGGGGGTAGGTCCGTTCGTAAAATGTTACACCCTGAATATGGGTGTAACATGTTACGAAAAGGTTAAAGTCACACTAGGTTCAATTTTTTTTTTGTTTTTTTGTTATGTCATACTTACCTCCACTGTGCAGCTTGTTTTGCACAGAGTGGCCCCAAAAGCTGTTTTTTGGGGTCCCCCGGCAGCTCTCTCGGCTCCTCCCCGCATCAGATAACCCCCTCTGGGAAGCGCTATCCCAAGGGGTTACCTTGCGGGCGTGCTCCTGAGTCCAGCATTCGGCGTCCATAGCCGCCGAATGCAGGACTCGGCCCCTGCGCCCGCGTCATTGGATTTGATTGACAGCAGCGGGAGCCAATGGCTGCGCTGCTATCAATCTATCCAATCAAAAGCCGAGAACCCCGGGCAAAGATGCAGCGTGTCCTCGTCGTGGGACATTCCAGGGCTCAGGTAAGTAAAACGGGGGGGCTGGGTGGCCGGTAATTGTCAGATGTTTTTTCACCTTAATGCATAGGATGCATTAAGGTGAAAAAACAGGAGGGTTTACAACCCCTTTAACATTTTCTTTTGTCTGTAAAGCTGAACTTTCACTTTAATCTGTAAGGTGACCTTACACTGGACCCCCCCCCCCCCCGGTACCGCTGTACTGTAGTCCCACGATTCTGCTGTCAGGGACCAGAACGCTGCTTCACCAGTCCAGGGATTTGAAATCCTCCTGGCTTTCTCTCCTCGCTGCGCTAACAGTTCAGCCTACATGGATTCTGATTGGACAGTGCTGTCCATGTGATGGTGCTGACCAATTGGAATGCTTCTTGTCCGTACACGCTGAGAGCTACGGAAAGGAGATTAAGTCGTGGGGATTTGAAATCCCAGACTGGTGAAGTGGCGTTTCGATCCCTGACAGCATCATCATGGGACTATTGTACAGGTCAACTTGCACTTTAAACAGTGGGTGACAGACCTTCTAAGAGCACGTCTCACTCTGTGGAACAGCCACAATAGCAAATTTAGGGGGAGCACACCCACATCCACTGGTAAACTAGTAAAGGCTTCTGCTACAGTCCCTACATCACGGCTATGCACCACTGACACGTTTCACCCTGATTGGGCTTAATCATAGAGGTCCTCTACGATTAAGCCCAATCGGGCTGAAACGCATTAGAGGTGCATGGGCTAAATGCGGGGACGGTAGCTGAAGCCTTTACTAATTTACCAAGGGATGTGTTTGATATATGTGGTGTGCTCCCCCTAATTTTTGTCATTGTGGGACTTTAGTTGTGCTTCAAGCTGTCCATAGGGGGATCAAAATTTGGCCAGTCTATGCTGAACTAGCCTGAATTTCAATATGTCTATATGTGTGGCCGTCATTGATCAACTTCAGTTTAAAGACATTCTGAAAAACCTTTTTCAATCTGGGGGCTGCAACTGCTAATCAGTGCATTATAGAAATAGCGCCTGAAAATTGCCTCCCAAGCCACCCAAATGTGAAAGCCAGATTGGTTTCACACTGGGGCTGTGCACTTGTGGAACGCTAGAAAAAATCCTGCAAGCAGCGTCTTTGGGGCCCCTGCCTATTGAAATGAATGGGCAGCGTGTCTGAAGCACCTGAAAAGAGATTCAAAAGCGCTGCAACAGGGGCGTTTTTAACCCCTTCTTTGGCCGCTAGCGGGGCGTTTTTAAACAGCGCTAAAGCGCTGCTAAAATGAGCGTCGCTTTAGCACTGACACACGGGCGGCTCCAGTGTGAAAGGGGCCTAAGTCCTCATTCACATACAGTGCCTTGCGAAAGTATTCGGCCCCCTTGAACTTTTCATCATTTTGCCACATTTCAGGCTTCAAACATAAAGATATAAAATTTAATTTTTTTGTGAAGAATCACCAACAAGTGGGACACAATTGTGAAGTGGAACAAAATCTATTGGATATTTTAAACTTTTTTAGCAAATAAAAAACTGAAAAGTGGTGCGTGCAAAATTATTCGGCCCCTTTACTTTCAGTGCAGCAAACTCACTCCAGAAGTTCAGCGAGGATCTCTTAATGATCCAATGTTGTCCTAAATGACTGATGGTGATAAATAGAATCCACCTGTGTGTAATCAAGTCTCTGTATAAATGCACCTGCTCTGTGATAGTCTCAGGGTTCTGTTGAAAGCGCAGAGAGCATCATGAAGACCAAGGAACACACCAGGCAGGTCCGTAATACTGTTGTGGAGAAGTTTAAAGCCGGATTTGGATACAAAAAGATTTCCCAAGCTTTAAACATCCCAAGGAGCACTGTGCAAGCGATCATTTTGAAATGGAAGGAGTATCAGACCACTGCAAATCTACCAAGACCTGGCTGTCCCTCTAAACTTTCAGCTCAGACAAGGAGAAGACTGATCAGAGATGCAGCCAAGAGGCCCATGATCACTCTGGATGAACTGCAGAGAACTACAGCTGAGGTGGGAGAGTCTGTCCACAGGACAACAATCAGTCGTACACTGCACAAATCTGGCCTTTATGGAAGAGTGGCAAGAAGAAAGCCATTTCTCAAAGATATCCATAAAAAGTCTCGTCTAAAGTTTGCCACAAGCCACCTGGGAGACACACCAAACATGTGGAAGAAGGTGCTATGGTCCGATGAAACCAAAATCAAACTTTTTGGCCACAATGCAAAACGATATGTTTGGCGTAAAAGCAACACAGCTCATCACCCTCAACACACCATCCCCACTGTCAAACATGGTGGTGGCAGCATCATGGTTTGGGCCTGCTTTTCTTCAGCAGGGACAGGGAAGATGGTTAAAATTGAGGGGAAGATGGATGCAGCCAAATACAGGACCATTCTGGATGAAAACCTTTTTGGAGTCTGCAAAAGACCTGAGACTGGGACGGAGATTTATCTTCCAACAAGACAATGATCCCAAACATACAGCAAAATCTACAAAGGAATGGTTCACAAATAAACGTATCCAGGTGTTAGAATGGCCAAGTCAAAGTCCAGACCTGAATCCAATCGAGAATCTGTGGAAAGAGCTGAAAACTGCTGTTCACAAACGCTCTCCATCCAACCTCACTGAGCTTGAGCTGTTTTGCAAGGAAGAATGGGCAAGAATTTCAGTCTCTCGATGTGCAAAACTGATAGAGACATACCCCAAGCGACTTGCAGCTGTAATTGCAGCAAAAGGTGGCTCTACAAAGTATTAACGCAAGGGGGCCGAATAATTTTGCACGCCCCACTTTTCATTTTTTTCTTAGTTAAAAAAGTTTAAAAAAAAACAATAGATTTCGTTCCACTTCACAATTTTGTGTCCCACTTGTTGGTGATTCTTCACAAAAAATAAAAATTTGATATCTTTATGTTTGAAGCCTGAAATGTGGCAAAAGGATGAAAAGTTCAAGGGGGCCGAATACTTTCGCAAGGCACTGTAGACAAGGCAAAAATAGGCAGTTGGGTTGTGGTTTTAACATCTCCTGACTACCTATCAATGCCACTTAAAATTGTTAAACTAGGGAGCAGATGGAGGTGTACACATGGCATGGCAGCGTTGGCATTGCCTTACTTTGCTGAAAGGCAAGAAAACTTGCCTATGGCGTTTAGAGTGCCGTTAAGTCTTGGGTGCAAAGCCTCAGAAGTGATCATTTCCCATTTCAGCATTGTGAAAAAAAAATTAAAAATCTCAGAGCCACTGGCTGCCAGCGCTGATCGGCTGCTGGTCAGATGCCTGTTTTCCAGTAAGCCTGTTTGACAGAAGCACATTCATGAGACCAGCTGCTGTTGGATAGGCAGCTGTACACATTGGGGGTTATTTACGAAAGGCAAATCCACTTTTCACTACAAGTGCAGTCACTGTAGATCCGAGGGGGACCTGCAAGGAAAATAAAAACATAAAATTTTTGCTTGTACATGATTGGATGATAAAATCAGCAGAGCTTCCCCTCATTTCAGATCTTTCCCTCAGATCTAAAGCGACTGCACTTCCAAGTGCACTTGCAGTGCACTTCTAGTGCAATGTGAATTTGCTTTCAGTAAATCAACCCCATTATGTCATACATGTGACATAGCACGCAAACGTCAGAGTGAGCGCAATAATTCTATCATTTACAGGTTAACGTTTAACTGATGAGCTTTTGAAGTGTCACCTAAGGACAATTTTGGTACCATTGTTTGCTATTTCACTGGCGCACCCAATTTTAAATCTTTTTATTGGAATCAACCCCATATTTTATATTTTACCAAATGGAAATTATATTGCGTGTGCTAAAATAAATTTTAGTGTAATTTTTACCAAAAATATGCAGTGCATTTATGCAAATATTGTGCAACACAAAGATCGCAGCTACCACAATTTTATTCTACAGGGCCTCTGCTTTCAGAAATTATATAATTGTTTTAAGTAATTTCCTAGCAAAAAAAATGTGATTTTTACCATAAATTGGTTGGGAAAAGTTTAGTCACGCACAAGCTTTTATTACTTTGTCCCCATTGGGTCCATTTCCCCTCCGTTCCGTGCACTCAAGTGGTAGTAAAGGCTTTTTTTTAAAATTTATACCTACAGGTAAATATCTCCTAAATCTGCACCGTTTAGGAGATTTTTAGTTTAGCAGCCTGGTGATGTCACGAGTGCATGAGCACTGCGCTCTCAATGGTCTGAATGGTTTCCATAGAGAGAGCCGTGCCGCAGCCGTGACTCCCGCGTGCAAGAACGGGAGTGATGCTATCGTGGCCCGGCCAGTCAAATGGCAGCTGCCCGCGAACCTGGAAGGAAGACCAGGTGAAGATGAAATCCATGTCAGCGCGCCGCTGTAGGGCTTAGTTTTTGGGTAAGTCTTTCATAATGTGCTAGTATTTGATGCATATTAGCACAATATGACATTCATTTGCAGGGACAATATTTTTATATATAATTGTATGATATTTGCCTTTTTAATAATATTATGAATTTAAATGAAATGTAATTTTGTTGTCGGCCATTATTGGCACCTTTTAGCACAATAAAAGCTCAAGAAAATGTATCCCTTTAAATTCTATGTATGTCTTCACACTAGTCCATTGCGCTTCCGTGGTGTTCAAAATCCTTGCTTGCTGCATTTTTGGTCAGTTAAAAAAGCACCAAAAACACATCTCCCTGTTGCAATGCATTTTAAATGCAGCAAGAATGCATTATTAATGCACCCGTGTTACATTTTTGATGCAGTTTTCAAGTCACATGACCTATAAAAAAACAGTAAAATCGCTATGAATTTGCAGTAAAATCACTGCGAATGCGCAGCAAACTTGCATGCCTGCATTTTCGGCACCATTATCGGCACTTTTTTTTTTTTTTTTTTTTTTCTCTTATCTGCAAATTGCCGATAACACAATTTTCCCCAGTCGTCTTCCAGAACAGCCCTTGAGAGATGGAGTCCCTCCCATCGACACAGGAAACACATTACCAACAGTTCAAAAGGCGGTCCCTCAGGTCCCTGGTCAGTCATTTTGTGTTTCCTCCGTCGGAGGAACATGTTGCCGGAGGAACCAGGAGAAGGACTTGATCTCTCAGGGGCTGCCTGCAGGGAATGGAGACAGCACAGGGGGACTGGGTCCTATCCGTTCGGCTCCAGTGAAGTCTCACCTTGTGTGCTGGGGCTCGGGTACCGTCCAGCAAAACCGGAGCAGACCCGTTTCCCTCTTCCTTCCAGTGCCGAGGTTGTGCCAGTGGCAGAATGGCGCGGTTCCCCCTGGAGCTGGTAAGTGGATTCGTCCATCCCAGCTCCTGGCTGCAGCCGTGGTGGGGGCCGGAGATGCTGGTCATTTCCGGCGGAATCGCGTCATCACTGTGCGCCGAGACTTCCGGGTCTGGCTCTCCATGGTGCAAGGAGAGGAGAAAAAGCCCACGCTGGGCCTACTAATCCCAGACCTGCGTCCAGCAATACCTGACTAGTGGCGGTGTACGGAGTGGCAAGGGGGGACCATGGAGGCGAATCCCCAGAACACTCCGGTGGATGTAGGCACCAGCCAGAACCAGGTAGGCTTCTGGGCAAGACCTGTACTGGTTGTTTGTGTATGCTGGTAGTGGTGGCTGGGACTAGTGTTACCCCATGGTGGTGGATGCACTGTCCCGGGAATAGCAGCAGTGGTGGTTGCAGCACTGGTGCTGTTTTAGAGGGACAAAAGGTTGATACTAAGTCCATCTACCTTTTTTTTTTTTTTTTTTTTTTGTTTTTTTTTTTTTTTTTTTTTTGTTTTAGGCTAAGGAGGCTTCAAGGGAAGACAAGTTAGGCCGCAGAAAGTGCCCTAACTGTGGAAACAAATTATCCTTGGGCTCTAACAAAGCCTTATGCAGACAATGTATTGCAGGCTTATTAAAATCGGAGGCAGACTCTCCTTTAGCTAAATTCCTTAGCTCATTTAAGGATGACCTTTAAATCCCTTAGGGACTTAATTTCAGATGTAAACGCATCTGCTTCCACCAGTAGCGCAGCTGCAGTTTCCCCCTCACCAAGCCCCACAATACCCAGCTCCGGGGAGCCCCGTAGAGTCAGGGAGCATAGCCCTGTCTTAGTTAGGCCTGAATCTTCTGACTCAGACTCTGACCAGGAGGAAGATCAGACCGCAGCTAACAAAGTCGCAAAATACAAACGTCTCTTGAGGAAGTAGACGAGTTGTTGAGCACGATTTATGACATGCTGGAAATTGAGGAAGAAGCAGCTCAATTATCCAGGCATGACAAAATGTATGCAGCCCTGGGTAAAAAAAAAAGGCCAGAGTGTTCCCTATACATAGCGTACTCTCTGATCTTGTCCGCAAAGAATGGGCTGAACCGGATAAGAAAGCTTTCTTCCCAAATTCTCTCAAAAGAAGATTTCCCTTTGACGAGAACCCAGAGGCAGTCTGGAATAAAAATCCAAAACTGGACGCCCCTCTGTCCAAGGTATCGAAGCAGTCTGACCTGGCCTTCGAGGATATGGGACATTTAAAGGACCCAATGGACAGAAAGACAGGATTGAAGCCAGCCTTAGCCACTTCCTGTGTAGCTAGAAATTTGGAGTTCTGGTTATCACAGTTACAAGAACATTTACAGGCAGGCACTCCTAGAGAGGAGCTCTTAAACTTTTCCAATGCTTTTCAAGGCGACTAGTTTCATCTCGGACGCTTCAACTGACGCTGTTAAATTTGCAGCTAAGTCTGCGGCTCTGTCAGTCACAGCCAGAAGGTCTGTCTGGATGAAAACTTGGGGAGGTGACACAGCGTCCAAAACACGTTTGTGCAGTGTCCCCTTTACTGGAGACTTAATCTTTGGGCCTGAATTGGATACTGCCTTGGAACGAACAGCAGACAAAAATAAGTCTTTCCCTCCTAAAAAAAAAAAAAAAAAAAAAAAAAAAAAAAAAACTTTCAGAGTTTTTTCGTCCCTCAAAGGAACCCTCAAAAACAGAAAAGGAGTTCAAACCCAAAAAACACTGGACAGGGCAAAAAGTGAAAGGGGGCATACTTTTTAACCACCCCAATCGGAACCCCAAGCCCCAGTGACATCAGGGTCCCTGTGGGAGGAGGACTAAAGAATTTTCTCCCGCAATGGGAAAAGAGAACCTCAACTGAATTTGTTCTAAACATAATCAAAAGAGGTTATGCGCTGGAATTTCACAGCAAACCACCCTCCAAGTTTCTGGTGACAAAACTTCCAAGTCACTCAGAAAAGGCCAGGGCTTTACCTTTACTAATAGGAGAAATGGTGGATCAAGAGGTATTGACACCAGTTCCTATTTAGGAACAGGGGGACGGTTTTTACTCGCACATTTTTGTGGTAAAAAAGCTGTCAGGGAAGTTCAGACTAATCATGGACCTCCGACCGCTGAACCTCTCCATTTGTTACAAAAAATTTCGGATGGAGTCAATTTACTCAATAAAGAATCTTCTTCAAAAAGAAGTATTTATGGCTACCCTAGATTTTAAGGGACGCTTATCTGCATATCCCAATAAGGAAGGAATGCCAGAAATTTCTTCCTATGGCGATTCAGAGAGACACCAAGATTTATCATTTTCAGTGCAGAGCCCTGCCCTTCGGTCTGTCGTTTGTCTCCAATATTTTTTCCAAAGTTCTCGGAGAGGCATTGGTTCCATTGAGACTTCAGTCAGTCTCAATCATTCCATATCTAGACGACCTACTCCTCACAGCCCACTCGGAGAAACAACTCTGTCAGGACTTGGAGTTAACACAACTCACCCTGAGTCAATTGGGGTGGATCGTCAGTTTGGAGAAATCCAAAACAACTCCAACACAGAATATTCTGTATTTGGGGTTACAAGATTCTGTCTGTAGAGCAAAGGATAGTTTTGCCGGAAGAAAAGATATTGAATCTGAAACGGAGCATGTCTTTTCTTCAAACCAGCTCCTATTGTACAATAAGGGAGGTCAGGTCAGCACTAGGTCTAATGACTGCAGCCATCCCGTCCGTACAATGGCCCAGGTTCCACCAGAGAGACCTGCAGAGGTTTCTTTTGGAACGGGTGAAAGACAGAGATCTAGAAGAATACATATCAATCCCCACCACCAAACGTTCCCTCTGGTGGGCGAAGGACACGGAAAACCTAAACAAAGGGGTTCTCTGGGTACTGCCGATCACATCCACACTGACCACGGATACGAGCAGTTGGGGTTGCGGAGCTCATCTCAACTCGTACTGGGACCAGGGCAGGTGGACACCAGAAGAAAAGTTCTCTTCCAATTGGAAGGAGTTAACAGCTCAATGCAAAAGTCCCCAGTTTCTGCTCTTTATGTCCAGGAGATCAATCCTTGGTGGTAGATGCCTTACAAATTCCCTGGACCTTCAGTCTGGCCTATGCTTTTCCACCGCTTCACCTCATTCCGAGAGTCCTGGCAAAGTTTCTTGCAGAAGAAACATGTTTAATTCTAGTGGCACCTTTTTGGCGGACCAACCTCCTCTGAGGCTCCCCTGCAGACAAGACCTCCTGTCACAGGGACCCCTCTTGCATCCTCAAGTAACCATGCTGAAGCTGTCTGCATGGTTGCTGAGGAAGAGATTCTGAGAAACAAAGGTTTATCAGAGAAAGCGATTCAAACCTTACTTCAGAGCTGGAAACCAGTCACCCGAACTATTTACATAAAAATTTGGATTTTTTTTTTTCTGGTTGGTGGATCGGGGTAAGGCTAACAAGGATATAACAAATACCCTACAGTTTCTCCAAGAAGGTGTAGACAAGGGGTTGTCTCCTAGTACTATAAAAGTCCAGAGCGCGGCCTTAAGTGTGTACTTAGAAAAATGCTTACAGGATGATCCCCTTATCGCTAGGTTCTGTAAGGCAATCACTAGACATAAACCAGTCAGAATCAAGATAGATCCAACTTGGGACCTTTCGGTCATCCTCAAAGCCTTTTTGGGGACACCGTTTGAACTTATCTCGGAGGCCTCTTTAAGACTACTTACATTCAAAACGGTACTACTTGTGGCAATCACTTCAGCCCGTAGGGTCAGTGAGATCCAAGCTCTCACTGTTAGAGAGCCTTTTCTTCAAATCCTTGAAGACAGAGTCCTCCTAAAAACAGACCCTGGGTTCTTGCCTAAGGTGGCATCCAAATTCCATAGGTCTCAAAACATTGTTCTCTCTTCATTCTGCCAGAACGCCTCAAACGAAAAAGAGAAGCAATTTAATTTATTAGATGTGAGAAGGTGTATCTTGGAGTACCTAGATGCAACCAAATCTTTTAGAATTGCAGATTCCTTGTTTTGTGCTTTTTTTTCTGGGCAACGCGTGGTCCCCCCCCCCCCCCTAATCTGGTGAGTACTTGGGGATTCTCTCAAGGGCTGTCCTGGAAGAAGCCTGGGGAAAACCGGAGTTAGTACTTACCGGTAACTCCTTTTCCAGTAGTCTTCCAGGACCGCACGATCCCACCCTTGAATTATGTTGATGCATTAATGTTATTACCTGTTATGGTTATGTTTTTCAGTTCCATCCTTCGGTTCTTGTTAAATGACTGACAAGGAACCTGAAGGACCGCCTTTTGAACTGTTGGCAATGTGTTTCCTGTGTCGATGGGAGGGACTCCATCTCTCAAGGGCTGTCCTGGAAGACTACTGGAAAAGGAGTTACCGGTAAATACTAACTCTGGTTTTCGGTGGCCGAAATTTCAGTGCATCTCAAAAAACTATATCTAGGATATGTTCTAGTGATTTATAATCCAATCATTAGAATATCTTGTACAGCTGTTTATTTTGGATTGTTTAATGTGTTTTAAAGTATATGTAAACCCATAAATGAATGATATTTAGTTTGCTAAAGCCCTTTGTATCAGAGAGTTGTCACCCTATAACAGGAAGTGCCTGAACATTTGCATGGTAAAGCTTATAGTGAAAATGCATTTAAATCCTAATTAAATGGCATTTAGTTTGTTAAAGCGCGTCATAAAAAACTGTCATGTGTTTCCACATTTATTGTAGGTACATCTTACCTTACAGACTTTATATGGTGGATTGGCACTATTACAAGTAAGTGACAATCATGTTTGTTTTTTATATTTATTATTTAGAGAGTTATACAGTTTGGCCCTTTTTCTCATGTGCTGTCCGATCAGATCACATTGGGAGCCTCAGTTTTTCAGGGGGATTTGATCGGACCTTGCAGTCTCCTCTATGGAGCGGCGAATGTCAGCAGACACATGTCTGCTGATATCCGTCGCTATCCGATCCGATTCTGCCCACAAAATTTATAAAGTAAAAAAATATTATAGCAAGCAATCTAGCCAGGGTGCCTGACAAATTAATACAAGCCTAGTATTCTACTACTACTACTACTACGCTAGTTTTCATTTTTGTCAGGAACCCTGACTAGATTGCTTCATACAATATTATTTTTGACTTTATATATTTGTGTTTTTTCACAGATATTTAATGCATTTGCCCCTGAAGAGTGGAATAGATTCACAAAACGCATAGGACTTATTAGATGCATCTCATCTTCATTGGATGGTTTAGACCAGTTTTATTTATACAGATTTTATCTTTATACTGTTTCTGAGGTGGTCCGTGTCAGCTAGGATGGCTGTTATATATTTACCCTATAATGTATTATCTTGATGCAGCGGTCATATGTTTATTATACAATGTATAATTTATTGTTGTTGCCAGTTTTTTACATACTATGTTTGTTACATGTTGTTATTATAGACACAAACCTATGAATGAATTTTCCTACAACATGTATTATGCCATTATTATTTAGCAATAAACATTGGGGGTGATTTACTAACAACACTGCGCTGCGCCGGTTCATACCTTAATTGGTGCGCCGGATAAATCATTAATTGGGCGCGTGATCCGGCGTCGCAATGTGATAGTAAATAAAAATATCAGTGGCGTTTCTGTCTCTATTCAAAATCAATGGTTCCCTATGGGAGCCCATTGATTTGAATAGAGGTTGCACCAGATGTCTGATAGAGATTATCCGACTTGCGGGGCGACTCGTGTGCCGGTTCACACAGGGGCAGCGCGACTTTGCGGGGCAACTTGGACACTACTTGAGCGTGAACCACGCGCTCAAGTCATGTCCTGGAGGCGGCTTGAAGTCGCCTCCAGGACGGGCTTCTTTGCCAGTACCTGCCCGCGAGAATGTTTCCAGCGCGATCCCTGGTTCTCGGCGACAGGATACTGCACACCTCGCGCTCGCTGTCCCCTGTGTTTGGTATGAATCATGAGGGGGAACTCCATGCCAAATTAAAAAACAAAACAAAACGGCATGGGTTCCCCTCCAAGAGCATACCAGGCCCTTAGATCTGGTATGGATTTCAAGGGGAACCCCCTACGCTGAAAAAAAGGCGTGGGGGTCCCCCAAAATCCATACCGGACCCTTATCCGAGCACGCAGCCTGGTCGGTCAGGAAAGGGAGTGGGGACGAGCGAGCGCCTATCCCCCCCCCCTCCTGAACTGTACCAGGCACGAGTATGGGGTAAATCGTACCCCTTCCCATTCACCTGGTTGAAAAAAAAAGTCAATAAAAACACTACACAGGTTTTTAAAGTAATTTATTAGGCAGCTTCGGGGGTCTTCTTCTGACTTTGGGGGTCTTCTCCCACTCTCCGGTGCCTTCTCTACGCTCTCCGGTTCTTTCTGCCAGGCACCTCCGCTATCTTCTTCCAGCTCTTTTGCTAGCAGGGGCCCTGTCTTCATCGTCTTCTTCCCTCTTCTCTCTGCCTGATGACTTGTCGCTCTCTGCCGCTATAATGCCGGAGCACAACGACTTATATAGGCATGGGGCATGGTCACCGGGTGATGCCACCCGGTGACCCCGCCCCCGTATGACGTGACAGTCCCGGGGAATGATGGGACTGTGACGTCATGCGGGGTCACCGGGTGGCATCATCCGGTGACCACGCCCCATGCCTATATAAGCCGTTGCACGCCACGCACACAGCATTATAGCGGCAGAGAGCATCGAGGCAACATCGGGAGGAGAGAAGAGGGAAGAAGACGACATTGAAGACCGGGCCCCCTCTAGCAAAAGAGCTGGAAGAAGATAGCGGAGGCGCCCGGCAAAAGGCAGAAAGCACCAGAGAGCGCGGAGACTACACCGAGAGCAGAAGAGACCCCCGAAGTCGCCTAATAAATTACTTAAATACCTGTGTAGTGTGTGTGTGTTTGTTTGTTTGTTTTTATTGCCATTTTTTTTTTTTTTCCACCAGGTGAATGGGTAGGAGTACGATACCCCATACTCATTCACATAGGGTGGGGGCCGGGATCTGGGGGCCCCCTTATTAAAAGGGGCTCGCAGATTCCGATAAGCCCCCCGCCCGCAGACCCCGACAACCAACGGCCAGGGTTGTCTGGAAGAGGCCCTTTCCCCCACCAACATTGGGACAAGGTGCTTTGGGGTTGGGGGCGCAGTGCCAAAGCACCAACCCCCCCCCCCCATGTTGAGGGCATGTGACTCGGTATGGTCTAGGAGGGGGGGCGCTCGCTCGCCCCCCTTTCCTGACCTGCCGGGCTGCGTGCTCGGATAAGGGTCTAGTATGGATCCTGGGGGAACCCCCACACTTTTTTTTTTTTGTGGGGGCTTCCCCTCAAGATCCATACCAGACCCTTCAGTTTGGTATCGTCCTGGGGGAAACCTCACGCAATTTATTTATTTATTTATTTTTTTCGCGGGGTTCCTCTTCAAGGTTCTCCGCACACGCGTCGCCCCCGCAAGTCGGATCATCTTGAGCCGACTTCTGGTGCAACCTCTATTCAAATCAATGGGCTCCCATAGGGAACCATTGATTTTGAATAGAGAAACAAAAACGCGGCTGAAAGCTAGCACGGGGAAACGTGCATTGAATTCCATGTAAAACGCAAAAAAAAATTGCGTTTTAAAAACGCCGCTTTTTTTCCTGGCGTCTGTACTAGCTTTACAGCCCATTTTTTAAAACGTCTGTGGGCATGAGGCCTAAGAAAAAGGGGGGGAAAATGCATGCAGAAAAGCACCTGGAACGCATCCGGACTGCGTTTCCAACGTGTGATCTGGCCCAGTTGCGTTTTAACCTTGTTTTTCAGAAAGCAGAAAAATGCGTTCAGACGCCAAAGATTTCCACGTTTCAGATGCTAAACGCGGTACCGGCGTTTAGCCGCGTTTTCGTTTATAACCGTTTTTAAAGGAGACCTATTTTTTTACATTGAAAAACCATTTATTTATATATATATATTGCTTGCATTGCATTGTGGACAATACACAACTTGTGGCAGGTGACGTGGCAAGTGGACAATCCACAACTTGTGGCACGCTAAATACAAGTACACTGCTGCTGCTACTCACTCTGGTCTCACAAACTGGCTGAAATAGTTAATAATACTGTTTTTTGAGCTTAGGGAGGGTCCTTATGATGTTTCCTAACTAAATGCTTATAGACGAAAACGCAGCTAAACGCGCGTTTATAAACGCCGGTTTCAACCTTGGTTCAGAAGACTTTGCACCAGCGTCCCATGTACATGGGGCCTAAAAACGGCTATGCCATTTACAGCTCAAAAACGCCATGGTGGGCATGAGGCCATAGGCTAACATGGAGAGCTGTTTTTAAGCTGCAAAAAACGCTCAAACAAGCGGCTGGAAAAACGTCCGTGTGCATGTAGCATTATATTAACCACTTGCTTACTGGGCACTTAAACCCCCTTCCTGCCCAGACCTATTTTTAACTTTCAGCGCTGATGCATTTTGAATGAGAATTGCGCGGTCATACAACACTAACAAATTAAATTTTAAACATTTTTTTCACACAAATAGAGCTTTCTTTTGGTGCTATTTGATCACCTCTGCGTTAATGTTTTTTTTTTTTTCTATAAAGACCGAATGAAAAAAAAATAGGATATTTTAATATTTAGGTCAAAAATGTTGAAAAAAGGTTATTTGTCTCCTTCATTGATGGGCACCGATAAGGCGGCAAGGGTGGGCACAGATGTGGCACTGGTGGGCACTGAGAAGTGGCACTGCTAGGTGGCAATGATAGTTGGCAGTGATGGGCACTGATAGGTGGGACTGATTGGCACCAGTGGTGGGCATTGATGGGTGGTACTGGCAGGGGCTACTAATTGTCACAGATGATGCAGAATTGCCTCTTCCTCATCGGGCCCGATGTCCCTTGCACATAAGCCAGTGATTGCCTTTTTTTATACTCACGCTGTCAGCACAAGAAAACAAAAACCATTACCGAGCTTTTGTTTACATCACTTGATCAGCTGTCATTGGCTGACAGCTGATCACGTGTTAAGGGGCAGGGATGGGCCCCTTACTCGGATCTGTCTATTGACCGACTCCCGGCAATTGACCGTGCTGTGGCTGTCGATCAGCTATAGGGCTTATCTCAAGTGGTTAAAGAGGGTCTAAATGGGCCATTGACATGCATCACAATTCAACTTAGGAATGTGTCTTTGCAAAGTTAAACTAAATGAAATCCTTTCTTATTTTTGCTTAGGGATAGAGTGCAGAGGGATTAGAAGTCTGGACAGTTTTTGGGGATGTCTGCACTCCTGATAGGGTGAAGACAACTCCCAAATTTGGCCACTTTATCCTTCCAAATGACTCACTTCCTGTCACATAGCCACACAGGAAGTGAGGGTAAATCCCTACCAATGTCTTTCCTTGGGGACACACAGGTCATTCTAAATAGTTTCCCCATTATGTCAATTGCACTCCAGCATTTTGCTGGGTACACCCCAAATTATTAGGTATTTTGGACTTTGGGGTTTATTTACTAAAGGCAAATCCACTTTGCACTACAAGTGCACTTGCTGGATATCCGAGGGGGACATGCAAGGAAACAAAAAAAAAAAAAAACACCATCTTTGCTTCTACATGATTGGATGTTAAAATCACCAGTGCTTCCCCTCAGATTTTCAGCAACTTTACTTGTACTGCAGAGTGGATTTGCCTTTACTAAACCCCAAACTACCCAATGATTTGGGGTGTACACAACAAAGTGCTAGAGTGCAATTTGCTTAATGGGGACACTAGTTAGATTGATCTGTGTGTCCCCAAGAAAAGACATTGGTAGGGTTTTACCTTCACTTCCTGTTTAGCTGTGTGACAGGAAGTGAAGCAAATTTTACTAAAAGGGTCACAAAGCCCAACCTAAAAAAAACAAACAAGCAGGGGTTCTAACACTTACTTGGTTTCCCTCAAAATGCCCACAATTAGAATCGTATTGTCTTGAGCTATATTTAAGTGCAGTGCTTCTCAAGTACCCCCAACAGGCCATTTTTGCAGGTTTTCCTTCATCTTGCACATGTGCTTTAAATCAGTCGGTGGTTTGGTATTTTGGACAGCAATTCTCGATAAGAAGATACATTCACAAAACATGTCCTGTTGGGGGTACTTGAGGACTGAGGCTGAGAACCACTGCAGTAAAAAGGAAAATTGAATACTTACCGCTGCTGTATTTTTCATTTCCTGGTGACTATCCATGGCAGCACACAATCCATGCATATGCTACCATGAAGGCACCAGGTTAGACAAATTACACCTGTTTTGTTTTGACATGCCAATCAGCATAGTTAAAGCGGAAGTAAACCCTTGTATATTTTTTTTCTTTTTTTAAATAACCTGCAGGATAAAGGCATAATGAGCTAGTATGCACAGCATACTAGCTCATTATGTGTCACTTACCTCAGATCGAAGTCCGCCTCGGTCCTGTCCACCGACGCCATGTCCCCCTCGTCGCTAGTTCCTGTTTTCGCCGCTCCGACTGCGCGCGGGATCTGTCAAATCCGTCATTGCCAGATTCATGAATGGAAGCTCTGTGAGTCTGCGCCGTTGACCAACCACTTTAAGCTGCAGCTGTCACATTTGTTGCATAGAAAACAAAAAAAAAACATCAAACTTTGCATCAAATTTTATTGGTCAACAAAACAGGACTTGGGGGGGGGGGGGGGGGAGAAAGGGAAGCAAAAACAAAACAAAAAACATGAAGGTAAATTTGAAACATTAGTCACAACATCTTGAGAAAGATTTAGCAAAATAATGCAACACAGACAGTTAAATCAAAGTGAACAAACGACACACATTAACAACATCAAAAATATTTCAGGAGAACATACCCCCCCCAACCCAAAAAAATACAATCAACAAAAGTAAAACAAACATCTGTTTTGCAAATACATAACAAATAAAATGCATGTGTTACAAACTCGATAAGGACACCAAAATTTACTTTTTTGCTGGCCACACACACAATCTTGCCTCTTTTCAGGGCAAGGGAGAGAATGCTATCTGCAAGCTTTATATAACCTAGGTTTGTGTGCTAGTGAGGCAATTGAAAACGCATGCACAGTCCATGAAACGCCCAAAATGCAAGTTTACACAATGTAGAGACTGAACTTCAAAGTGGCTACACCTGTTAAGGATGTCCTTCAATTACTAACCCAAAAAAGACGCTCTCTGAGCATGCCCAGAAACATCCAGGTGCTGTTCACACACAAAGCACCAAAAAAAAGCATGCTCAGACCAACACAAATGCAGCTAGCAGAAAATAAGCCCCCCCCCCCCCTTCAAAATTAAGCACATCATCCAGCATGCTACAAAATTAAAGATGGGACAAACACCCCCCGGTCCGGGGGGGCAAACAAAGAGCCTAACATGGGCAAAAGTTATACAACAAATACCATTGCAGTCCATGGGAACTGACTTGTTAATTTTGCTAGTCCTCACTTGGCTGGCTTATCTTCTAGTTCTTGGCCTTAAAATTGGTATGGGGGCCCAGGTCCCACCCTAAGGGACATATATCAATGTCACCTATTTGGACAACACCAAAAACAAAACAAGTTGGTTATATGGTTCTAAATGGCAGTGTTTGTTCTAGTGCGTTACAGTTACACAAAAAATGTAGAACATGCTGCATTTTACCTGCACTGGACTGTACTGGAACGCTGCAAAACGCACCTAAATGCACTGGAACACCCTTGTCTTTATGGTTAATGAAAAAGAGGGGTGAAAAAAAAGCACTGGACTGCATCAAAAATGCGCATGCAAAAGAGCACCTGGAACGCATGCGGATTGCGTTTCTATGGTGTCAACTGGCCCTAAGGTCCAGTTGACACCATAGAAACGCAGTCTGGATGTGTTCCAGGTGCTTTTCCGCATGCACATTTTTGATGCGTTTTTTGGTGCGTTTTTGATGCAGTCCAGTGCTTATTTCCCTTTCTTCTCACTTAACCTTAAGGGCCAGTTCACACAAGACGCAGTTCCGTTCAGTTTCGTGCGCATTTTTTCGGCACTAAAAATGCATGCACAGTGTTTTCCATGTATTCCAATGGCTCTTGTTGGCTCTAGTTCACACCATACAGTCAGTTTCCGGTGCAGAAACTAACCGGAAACTGACTGCATGGTGTAAACTAGAGCCATTGGAATACATGGAAAATACTGTGCATGCATTTTGTGCAGGAAAAAAAGCACACGGAACTGAACGGGACTGCGTCTGATGTGAACTGGCCCTAATAAGGACAAGTGTGTGTTGTGGTGCGTTTTTGGTACGTTCCGGTGCATTTTTGATGCGTTTTACTGCGGTCCAGTACAGTTCTGTACATAAGAGAAAATTGGTCATGCTGCATTTTTTTTTTTTTATCGTCCATGGACTGACACAGCTCTAATACTGAAACACGTGGGTATATGTCCCTGCTCGCAGGAGAAGATCTAGGCAGAATGTTAGATGTTAGAAACATACATTCTAGAAAAAACCAGAGCTGAACAGCCCCGCCCAGGGGGGCGGTCCCTCCAGACATAACCCTCCTACCTGCAGCTAGCAGCCTCAGTTTTTTTTTCTGCCTAGCAGAAGGAGAAGACGTGGCTCTCTCAGGAGCCAGTCTCCTGGAAGATTTTATTTTTATTCCTTTGGGAATTTTATTTATTTTTGAGACCTTCAATCAACTGTCGGCTGGGCAACAGGTTGGGTACACTGGTATCCTCGTAGTCTTCCCTGTCCGACCATCGAGTGTGCTGATCCTCACCTTGTGTGCGTGAGACTCAGTTTACGACATGCCCCATGACTCCAGGGGTGGCCGGGTGGCTTTCATGCTCCTGCGGTCCTCTCAAGATTGAACAGTACCATGCTGTATCTTTCCCGGTGGACCGGGCCGACAGCTACTCAGTACTACTCTGTGATAGGTCTGTCTGAAACAAGCCAGTGGGTCCCTCAGGGACGGGTAAATAGTCTCTCCTGCTGCAGGTGAGTACATTCTGGCTGTGTTTCTCTATATGGGGGGTTTCTCCCTGTCTCCCCCTGTTATGCTGCTCTCTGCACCCTGTACTGGTGCTGTGCTGTGTGAGGGTACTTAGCCTGGCGGGGGGCGCTCATGTCTGTACTGCCCTGGTGTGAGTTTTTTTTGAGACACTGTGTGTGTTTGGAGATGCCATTAGCACTGTGTGGTGTTTTACACTGCGCTCGGCGGCCATAGTTCAATGGCGCAGTAATACATGCGGCCGGCGGCAATTTTCTTGGAGCTGCGGCGCGTTCACCTTCGGTTTCGGCCTCTATCGCTGCTGCTGCGGCGTGACTCTCCTCACACTCTCCTCACACTCTCCTCACACTCTCCTCACACTCTCCTCACACTCTCCTCACACTCTCCTCACACTCTCCTCACACTCTCCTCGCGCTGCAGCGAGGTTACATACAGCAGAACTGAGCGGTCCTTTATATGGGTTGGTGAGTCCTCTGGGTATCCCCTCCTCAGCCTCAGCGCAGCCAGTGGGTGGACTGTATTATTCACTGTAATTGTGTATAAGGTCTCAGAGGGTGGCAGTATGGAGTCTGGTTCACCTGCTTCCCCACACTTGTCAGAGGCAACTGGCAGTGCTCCTGCACCTGCGGTCCCTATGGACCAGTTGTCGGCAGTCCTGGGGAAAAAATGTCTTGTCAGGATGGAAGCGCCCTCTCCCCATACAATCTCACACATGGGGAGTGCTCTGATTCAGATATGGGCCTAGCTGCTGCTGCTCAGGACCCTAGCTCTGAATATTTTAATGTTTTTGAACAGGACATTCCTTGTGAGGAAGACTCCAGTTCTGAGTCAGTAAATGGCAGGGTGCTTGTAAGTGAACTCATTGATGCTGTGAGGGACACTCTCAAGCTGGATGCTGTGGCTGTGGTACCTCAGGCGGACACTTTCTCCTTTGGTTCTTTTCAAGCTTTTCTATTACACAGCTTCCTCACTGTTTTCCTCACACGCTGCGTCGAGAGCAGCATGGATGATACAGTGGTACACAGTGCCCCCCCTGGTCGGTGCAGCATGGTGGGGGGGCACTTTATTAATTTATTTCTATAATCCCTGTGAGCCTTCTGTGTGATGTCTCTGAGGCAACAACAGGGTCTCTGCACCTGTGGTTTCCCGCCATTTCCTGGAGAACGCTCTGAGCTCTGACAGGACCACGGTCTGCGGTGTCTGAGGTTATTTTTTACCTTCATGCTGCTTCGGCAGCACATGTAAGCAGGTTGGAACGATAACAGAGAAGATTATGCGCCTCAGCGCCATAATTACCTTCTCCTATAACTCTACACTGGATACATTCACAGTGTAGGTATGTGTTATTGATCTCTGTGTCTGCGTGGGTTTCCTCCCACGTTCCAATGCTGTGTCTTCAGTGCCATACATGATATAAACATACACAATATGTTTATACACGACTCTAAATACATTCACAGTATATGTATGTATTATACTCTCTGGGTCGGCGTGGGTGTCCTCCCGGGTGCTACGGTGTCCTCTCACGATCTCAAGGTATGTGCGCTTCGGCTCTCTGCACAGTATAAACATGTTCAATATGTTTATTGCACATGCTATAAATACTTAAAGTATGTGTATGCTGTCTGCGTGGGTTTCCTTCGGGTGCTCCGGTTTCCTCCCACACTCCAAGGGTAATGAACAGCATAACCATGTGCAATATGTTTATTCACATGCTATCATTCCTACACTGTATCTGTGTGCTGTCTGCGTGGGTTGCTTCCGGGTGTTCCGGTTTCCTCCCTCGCTCAGACGGTATGTGCGCCTTTGGCTCTCTGCACAGTTTAAACATGTTCCATATGTTTATCACGCATACTATAATACCTACGCTGTATGTGAATGCAGTCTGAAACCTGTGCGATTTGATTATCCACATGCTAACATACCTACACGGTATGTGTGTGCAGTCTGTGTGGGTTTCCTCCGGTATCCGCCCACGCTACATGACATGCGCGCCTTCGGTGCCATACACAGTATAAACATACACATTACGTTTATACACAACACCTAAATACATTCACAGTAGATGTATGTATTGTATTCTCTGGGTCTGTGTGGGGTTCCTCCGGGTACTCCAGTTTCCTCCCACACGCCGGCGGTGTGCGCGCCTTCGGCGCTATGCACACATAGACATGTTCAAAATTATCACACATACTATAGTACCTACACGGTATGCGGTCTGCGTGGGTTTCATCCGGGTTCTCCAGTTTTTTCCCCCACGCTCCAATGGTGTGCGCATTTTGAGCGCTGTGCACAGCTTGAACATGTGCAATTTGTTTATTTGCATGCTAACATGCCTACACACTTGTGTACGCAGTCTGCATGGCTGGTTTCCGCCTATGCCCCAATGACGTGCGCACCTTCTTCGCCGGCACAGTATAAACGTGTTTAATATGTTTATCCACACATACTAAACTACATACGCCGTATGTGGTTGTACTATGCTCTTTGGGGCTGAGGGGGTTTCCTCCCACGCTGTAATTGCACGTTTTGATGCAATACACAGTATAAACTATGTGTTTGTACAGTCAGCACTTATCAATGAAGCAGAAGCGCTGGCTTGGACTGGGTTCGCCATGCTGAGGTTAGCGTTACACCCGGTAGTGGCTGCGTCTCTGGCGTTCCTGAAGCTCAATGACTGGGCAAAAGCCTCTGCTTCATTTATCAGTCGACCAGCAGGTGCACTGCAACTGCTTTAGCCTCTAGGGTCTCTGTGTCCGGGGTGGGTCTGTGCCACCTGTTGAGGCGGAGTTGCTGGTCCTCTGACTGAGTTTATAGGGAAGCTCTGTCAGGTTGCCTTTCTTGGCCAACAATTGAGGCACCCCGTAAGCCAGGGCCTCCCTTCTACCATACATTGCGAGGTCTCCTTGGGTTTATCATACCCATCCCACTGCAGGACGGTCCTGTCGGCCGTGTGCATTCCAGGGGAAGGGTTCTTACGTCCGAAGGTGTTTTCACCTCCTTTACCAGAGGTGGGGCACCGGATGTGGACCTTTTGGCCTCTCGACTCACTCGCAAGATGTAGAGATTCGTGGCCAGGTCCAGGGATCCCTGGGCAGACGCGCCAGACGATGTATGCTTACCCTTCGCTACTGTTGTTGCTTTGCCTTTTTCGCAGAGTAGTGGTCGAGGCCATTCCGGTGATCCTCATTGCTCCGAGACGGCGACATTGGTATGCCGATATAGTTCGGCTAGTCGCAGACGTTCCTTGGTGACTGCCTATTTGGGTGGACCTTCTGTCTCATGGTCCCATACCTCATCCTGCTTTACAGTCCTTGGCTTTGGCACGGCTGTTAAAGCCAGGTGCTGAGGGACCGAGGTCTCTCGGATTCGGTCATCCCATCTATGTTGTGGCACGGACATCTTCCTCCAGAAAGATCTATCACCGTACCTGGAAGGCTTACATCGCTATGTGCGAGGGAGCTTGATGGCGTCCACGGACGTATTCCGTTCCCAAGATTTTGCTGTTCTTACAGCGTGGTGTGACCCAAAAGCTGGCCTTGCGTGCCATCGAGGGT
The DNA here is from genome assembly GCA_029206835.1 of Rana muscosa. NCBI lineage: Eukaryota > Metazoa > Chordata > Amphibia > Anura > Ranidae > Rana > Rana muscosa. The sequence continues at coordinate 701,550,828 of CM055117.1, read as the reverse complement.
CAGATTTCGGCCCGGGCTGTCTTTTTTTTTTTTTTTTTTCTTTTCAACGACTGCTAGCGGGCCATTCCTTGATTACCACCTTTGTGCAGAAGGGTTCGCCATGTGATCCCCCCTGTCAAGCCTCCTCCCCCTCCTTGGGATCTGAATTTGGTGCTCTCGGTTCTCCAAGAACATCCCTTTGACAATATCAGGGAGTTTCCTCTGTTGACCTTGTCCCAGAAGGTGGCTTTCTTAGTGGCCATTACTTCTGTTCGACGGGTGTCTGAGTTGGCAGCCTTGTCCCGCAAGTCGCCTTACTTGGTCCTTCATAAGGATAAGGCGGTGTTGCTCCCACGACCGTCTTTCCTTTCAAAGGTGGTCTCGGCCTTTCACCTTAATGAGGACATTGTTCTTCCGTCCTTGTGTCCTCACCCATCGCATCCCTGAGAGTTTGCGCTTCATACATTGGATGTGGTACGAGCCTTACGGGTATTCCTGTCTGCTACTGTTTCCATTCGGAAATCTGACTCACTGTTTGTGTCTGTCTCTGGTCCAAAACAGGGCCAAGCGGTGTCGTCTGCCACCTTTTTCTAGGTGGATCAGACAGACCATTATACAGGCCTATGCCCTTAGGGGTGGGCGCCTCCCTTTCCGGTTACGGCGCATTCCACCAGGGCAATTGGTGCTTCCTGGGCTTTCCGACATCAAGCGTCGGTTGCACATCTGTGCAAGGCGGCGACCTGGTCGTCCATTCATACCTTTTCTAAGTTCTATAAGGTTGATGTGGCTGCATCTTCGGATGCTTCCTTCGGCCGCAAGGGTTGCAGGCCGCTTTTTAAAGTTGCAACTCCTCCGTTGAGGAGTTCTGCTTGTTTGGAGTGGAGTTTGGTTTTTCCTTTACTACGGCTCCCACCCTTTTCTGATACTGCTTTGGGACGTCCCACGTGTTTCAGTATTAGAGCTGTGTCAGTCCATGGACGATAAGAGAAAATGGGATTTTTGTACTCGCCATAAAATCCTTTTCTCTGACGTCCATGGACTGACGCAGCACCCACCCTTCTTTAAGGTTTGTACTGCTTTGTTACGAACTGAGTCTGCTAGCTGCAGGTAGGAGGGTTATGTCTGGAGGGACCGCCCCCCTGGGCGGGGCTGTTGAGCTGCTTTTTTTTTTTTTCTAGAATGTATGTTTCTAACATTCTGCCTAGATCTTCTCCTGCGAGCAGGGACATATACCCACGTGTTTCAGTATTAGAGCTGTGTCAGTCCATGGACGTCAGAGAAAAGGATTTTACGGTGAGTACAAAAATCCCATTTTTAATTTTTTTTTTTAATTTCTGAAACGCACTGGAACGGACTGCAGTGGTGTGAACTATACCATTGACATTAATGTGATCAACATTATTTGCGTTTTTCATGCATCAAAATAACGCACTGCATCGCATCTGGTGTGAACTGGGCCTAAATATCATACCTGGGGGGTGTCTATAGTATGCCTGTAAAGTAGCGGATGTTTATAACAGTCCGAGAGCAAAATTACATTTCTAAAATAAAAAAAAATTGTAATTTAAAAGTACTCGCGGCTGTAATGAATTGCCGGTTCCCATTAAAACAGATAAGACATTGAAAGTCTTTGAAAAAAAAAAATGCGTGGGGGGTCCCCCAAAATTCCATTACCAGGCCCTTCAGGTCTGGTATGGATATTAAGGGGAACTCCGCGCCAAATTAAAAAAAAAATGGCATGGGGGTCCCCCTAACAATCCACACCAGACCCTTATTTCAGCACGCAACCTGGTAGGCCGCAGGAAAAGAGGGGGGGGAGAGCGCCCCCCCCCTCCTGAACCGTACCAGGCTACATGCCCTCAACATGGGGCGGATGCTTTGGGGTCTGGACCCCAAAGCACCATGTCCCCATGTTGATGGGGACAAGGGCCTCATCCCCACAACCCTTGCCCGGTGGTGGTGGGGGTCTGCGGGCGGGGGGCTTATCGGAATCTGGAAGCCCCCTTTAACAAAGGGGACCCCCAGATCCCGGCCCCCCCCCCCCCGTGTAAAATGGTAATGTTCTTCCTCTTCATCTTCCTTCTTCCATCGGGTGTTCTCGTCCGCATCTTGCTCCGGCTTCTTGTTCCCCCGCTCCGTTCTCTGGACGATCCGCTTGCATTGGAGGTTCCCGCTGTGTGAAGCTTCTGTTCTTCTGACAGTTCTCTGAGTCCGGGGCACCCGGTGACCCCGCCCCCCTCTGACACACATGGACTTCACAGGGACTGACCTATGGCTTTCCCTGTGGTGTCAGAGGGGGGCAGGGTCACCGGGTGGCTCCGGACTCAGAGGAGAACTGTCAGAAGAACAGAAGCGTCACACAGCGGGAACCTCCAATGCAAGCGGATCGTCCGGAGAACGGAGCGGGGAACAAGAAGCCGGAGCAAGATGCGGACGAGAACACAGATGGAAGAAGGAAGATGAAGAGGAAGAACATTACCATTTTACACAGGGGGGGGGGGGGGTGCCAGGATCTGGGAGTGCCCTTTGTTAAAGCGGATCGTCCGGAGAAAGACGCGGGGAACAAGAAGCCGGAGCAAGATGCGGACGAGAACACCGAAGGAAGATGAAGAGGAAGAACAAGATGAAGGAAGAAACCCGAATGGAGAAAAGAAGATGGAAGAAGAAGCAGCGGAGAAAGAAGAAGACATTAATAAAGGAATTGTCAAGAACCGGCTATTGTAATTTTTAACATTTTTGACACTTTTTTTTGTGAAATGGTAGGGGTACATTTGTACCCCATTACCATTTCACACAGGGGGGGTTTGTTAAAGGGGCTTCCAGATTCCGATAAGCCCCCCGCCCGCAGATCCCCACAACCACCGGGCAAGGGTTGTGGGGATGAGGCCCTTGTCCCCATCAACGTGGGGACATGGTGCTTTGGGGTCCAGACGGAAGTTCACGTTCAAGGTCAGTGGCCTCATAGGGCCGTGCCCTATTCACCAAGTCAGTAGCAGTGACTTTATTCACCCAGTCTGTGGCAGAGATCGTGTGCCAAAGCTGTTTGTGAAACCTAAACAGTCAAAGAGTCTGATTCAAGTTTGTGCCTGGACCTCCTCCCACCTAAGCTGTCCTGTGTCTTGCTCCAACCTGTCTGCTGTTAAAGAGGCATATTTATTATCCGTGTGAAATAAATATAGAAGTTGGACTTTCAGTTGGTGTGGACAGTTACATTACTGGGGAAAACATAACGACTTGCCTCTACCTAAGGTAGAGTTGGGAATCGTCCTTGGGAGGATTCAACTCCAGCCGCAGGCAGGCCCGAAAATCAACACCGCTCAACCTCCTTACTCAGGAGGGGTAGGGGCTTGTGGTGCGGTGTGCCTCTCCCCTCCCTGCGAGGAGCCGAAACGAAATAAAAAGGCAGGCAGGGGGAGAGGTGAGGGCGCTACATCTCTCTATCTCATCTACACACATTAAACTTCTATTGCTGAGGCATTTAAACTAATTTCAAACCTTCACATGTCTAACCTACACTTATACCTGGTAAAAGGGATTGTTGTATAAATTGTACAGCTTTGAGCCAAGTTCTTTGGGTTAATGGTGGACTGATGTCTGAATGTCAAAATCTCCTCCTTTAACCCTTTTTCTGTATTCAAGAGGAGAGAAAAAAAATCATAGGGGTGGGCTGTACAGTGACTGATCATTGTGATCACTGTGATAGCCAGTCACAGCTTATCACAGCGATCAGGTAATTGGGAACCTTGCCTGTTCTGATCGTTAGTATGAGATACGTAGCTGTCCGGGACTGTGCTGTGCAAGTGCTCTCAGCACAAACACAAAAGCGCATATATGCAGCTTCAGATAAAGACCCACTTCCATTAGGCTGCATAACTCGGCAAGAAGGGTTTAAACTTTAAATAGAGAGAGATAAATAGGCTTCTGTTGACCTCCACCTAAGAAATGTTAGTTGCCTGGCAGTGATGCTGACCTGGCTTGTTTCAGGACTCTGGAACTAGCATTTTCAGAAGGATAACAATAGCAGCCTGCATATCTTTTACATGACAGATAGTGGCTTTACTGTGTTTTATTGTGTTCCACCACTTTAGGCTTCTCTAAGCCTTTACCTACACTCTGCCCATGTAGAGAGGGTAGAGGTTGATATTCATATTTAACTGAATAGTCGGTATACCAGTTACATATTTGCAGGTGAGAAAACTCCTAGATTTGGCACATTTATATAGGTTGTTTGTTATACTTTCATATTGTAAGTATTTAATATTATCACTTAAGTGTATCTATGGTCAAAACGTAAAATAATAATATATTCATTTCCATTTTGAAATTGTTTAGATTAATAGGGTTAGGTTAGAAATAATTCAATCTGGACATTTGTAAACTTAATTTGTGAAGCTCCCCACACATGTACTTCCTTTAATTCCGTGACACATATTTCACTATGCCCTGACGTGTCACAGAATTCACAGAGCCTGCCTTCTGAACTGCATAGGTGCTGAAGGGAAGAGTTTCATGAGGCGCAGTCAGTACAGAAATCATTGATTGCAGGTAGCAAGGTACTGTTGGATATGTAGTGATTAGAAATAGTAAACCGCAGAGGAGAAGCTGAGAAGCATGCAGTCAAAAATTACTATTGTTTGTATTGCTATTAAAAAATGTTGATGTTATGAAATAGTTGTATGCTGTGACCATAGATTTCATGTAATCTGAATCCCAGACATGTTACTTGGAGTAAATGTGTTTAATTTTAGTTTCATGTGGCTCTATTCTATAGATTTCTGATATTCTTACTTTTTTGGTAGTGGCTTTGGGGCAGATTGGAAATTTCCTAGCATATACTGCTGCACCAGCTGTGCTTGTGACTCCTCTGGGTGCCCTGGGCATTCCATGTGGGTAGGTAACGCACTATATTGTATACATTTATGGCAAATAACCAATACATTATGTATTTTTCTTTATCATGTTAAAATGGCTGTATATATAAATGAAATCAAAAGCAATTTGAATAAAGCATCTCCTTTTTGAGGCAGTTATAATTTACATTATCCTACTCCTGAAGCTGTAGAACTGTATTGGAGCAAATTCCATATACCTCACTTGCAAGGAGGTGTTTCTAACCTGATTGATGCAGTACTTTCTTCCATGCATTGGAATGATCAGCCTGCTGTTCTAAGTTGAGGGTCTTTTATAGCTGTCACAACTGCAAAGACCTTCCCAATACATTCTGGTAAGTCAATATTTGGTCTCTGCCTTCGCTAGGCACTCCAGTCATTCACCTGAACAAGGTTAACTTTAGGGATTTCCCAAAAAAGAAAATCCACTCCTTAAGTTTTATGTTTCAGCTTGGGTTAACTCAAGTGACTCTCCATCCTATGTTGGTGGTGACTTGAATTTGTAAAACCATTTCACTATGGATCAAATCCCTTAATGCACACCCTTTCATCACAAACATGAACCTGCAAGTCCTGGAGATTTTTGTAAAAATTTATGGAGTTCTATGCTTCGGCTGGGATTTTTGCAAGCATCTAAGCTTGTGTCTCACACAGGGGTGATGTCTGTTCATAGACTTAGTGGTTTTGGACTAATTGCTTGGAAGGTAGAGTATATGCTCAAGGAACATCTGATTTACTTGCCCTTTAAGGGAAAGCATCTCTTTGGACCTGCTCTTTACAATGTTATTTTCTTCGGTAATTTTTATTAAAGCGGCGCTCCACCCAAAATGGGGAAAGTCCGCTTTAAGAGCAGGTACCTGATTTTGACATTTACCCACTTTCGCTTTAATTGCCTTAGGCTCCTTCCCCCCCCCCCTCCCAAAGTCTTCTGGGGCACATGACAGGTCCCAGAAGACTGCCGGACCAGTCATAGAGTGCAGCGCCGCTCGCGAATGTGCAGAGTGGGCACCCAGCTGTGAAGCCACAAGTTGTCACAACCGGGTGCCCATATTATAGATGCAGGCGCAGCCGAGGGAGGACACCGGAAGAAAACGGCTGGGGTGAGCACACAGCGGGATCGTGGGACAGGTGAATGGTGGATAAAAGTCAGCAGCTACAGTTTTTGCAGCTGCTTACTTTTAGTTTTCACCTAAGAGACAAAAGCTCTGCTTTAAGCCTCAAAAAGACTAGTGACAAAGCGTACATAACATTTTGGTTCAGTAATAATATACAGATTTTGTATAAAATATAAATGCTTGAGACATCATACAGTGGTAAGCCAACTTAATGGTGGGCTAAAAGCTGAAGAGATTTAATGACTTCAGTATTAAGTAGTCTGTGGAAGTATGTGTATTAGTTCTATACTTGGATAAGAAGGGGAAAAAAGAAGAAAGGATGATGTGGGGGATGGGAGCGAGAGTGGAGGTGGCTTGGAAAGGGTAGGGAGAAAGTAGTAGGTTAAGGGGGGACTGAAGGGGACCCTTTAAAGGTCCAATAAGGGGGGCGTGGCCAGGCAGCAGATGTAGCCGGACGCACCTTCAGTTCTCTCTGCCGAAAATCCGCTCTTTTATCCTGAACAATTGCCCTATACCTCAGCAAGCACGGCTCACCGGTTGTCGGAAGGTCCCCCGAGTACCATCCTACCTGTAACGGCTCGATACCCGCCCAATTTCCGCCGCAAGAAGACAGAATGCGGACTGGACCACGGACAGCATGGCCCAAAATGGTGCCCTGGCACAGCGCTCTGCTAAGGAGAGACACAGGGAGGCAGCGGAGAAGTTGTTCTCTATGCCTCTTGTCACGGAGCCCGCTACTTCATCTGGCACACGGGAGGATTCGTCCGGAGGTACATCCGAGGCTGATGACAGTGCCCCTGGAGGATGCCAGCGGATCGGTGTTTGCTTGGGGTGCAGTGAGCACTCCAGAGGGTGGCTCCATTAGGCCTCACGTCCCCATCAGCCCCAATACTGATGGTGAACCCTCACTCAGAGACATCCTTGCTGCAGTAAACACTTGCAACGTCTCTTTGGCAGCCCTCACAGCTGAGCTAAAAAAAAGGGGTAAAAGCGGAAATTACTTTCCTGCGGCAGGATACCCAAAAGCTGAGGGAGAGGACCTCTGCATTAGACATGGCACCCATGCAAAGGGATCTCACATACAACAATCATCTCCTCACACAACATTCCTCTCGTTTTAGAGGAATTGGAGAACAGGATGACAAGAAACAATGTCAGAGTGATTGGGCTGCCTGAAAGAATAGAAGGAAAGAATCCGGTGGAGTTCATTGAAAAACGGTTGGTTGCTGCATTTGGCAAGGAGGTGTTCACCCCCATGGTCTCCGTGGAGCGGGCACACAGAGTCCCAGCTAGGCCTCTGCAGCCGGGAGCTCCTCCAAGACCCTTTCTATTCAAGCTCCTTCACTATAAAGACAGAGATGCAATACTGCACAATGCCAGGATCAAACCAGAGGCCCTAAAAATTGATAATGCCAAAATATCGTTTTTTCCAGACTTCTCTGCTGAGTTGCAGAGACAAAGCGCAAAATTTATGGATGTTAAACGTCGCCTCAGGACCCTTGATTTGAAATACGCTATGCTATACCCTGCCTGCCTTGGGGTGGAAGCACTGAGATCCGTGCATTTCTTTGATTTACAATCTGCGGCTGCACAATGGTTGGACCGGGAAGAACAATCAATTCGGGAAGCTCGCAACCGGCGCCCTGCGCCTCCCTGATGGGTAAAGTACCACTTCACTAGGCATCCTATTGTTCTTCCACTACTAAATGCCAAGGCGGAGAAAACTGATGTATGGACCTCCTATTTACCACCAGGGCTCCTTGTTCTAGCTGTTGAGAAGTTGTTAAGACACTAATGTCCACTTCCACTATTGCCCCCAAGATGGTCTGGTCCAGACCTCCCATTGCCTTTTGGCGACTCAGTTTGGCCTTGTTTGCCAGTTACTTATTATTTTCTTACTTTTTTGACTACTCCACCACGAGATCTCCACTATTGTTACCCCTTTTGCTTCTTACGGATCCTGATCCTCGCATGACTAACTCGTACCTCTTTTCATTACCACGATGCTCATTAGGACTGTTGACACCCTATTGTTTGTTTTCTTCAGGACACTGGAGCACGATTTCCTACCCAGTTTGCTCTCACCTTTTGATCTCTAGTCATACAACATTATTTAAAGATATCCTTGTTATTCTTGTTATAGCAATGCAATGTCTAAGATAACCAGAATTTTTGTCCTGGAATGTCCGGGGTTTGAATAATCCTGTCAACGTTTGGCCGTGCTTTGCACGATCAAGCGTGTGAACGCGGATGTAATTTGCCTACAGGAGACACACTTTCCCCCGTCTTCCACCCCTCAATTTGCTGTACGACAGTTTTGTCATCAATACTATGCTACTTATTCGGTGTACTCGAGGGGAGAGAGTCTCCTGGTAAAACGTGATACGCAGTTCTCTGCTATAGAGGTTAAAATTGATCCAGATGGTCGTTATATTTTTCTTTTGTGTTCCCTTTATGGGACAAAATGTATACTGACAGGGTTGTACATCCCTCCCCAATTCTCAGCCAGTCTCCTTAAAATTTTAGCAGACTTCATGTCCTGCTTTCTGGGCATGCCGGTATTGACCATGAGAAGGACAAGCTTCATGCCCGGACAGGGGATAGACCACAGGGGCCTACCACGTTTGCTCGCCTTCTCTTAGAGATGGGTCTTGCGGATGTCTGGAGGATGCGCAACCCAGAAGCCAGGGTGTACTCATGCCAGTCAGCCTCGATAGGGGGTCTATCCAGAATTGATTTGGGCCTGGGGAATGACCTTCCTCTGCCATTATTCGAATCCTCGCAATATCACCCTAGACAGATCTCGGATCATTCCCCACTCTCAAAAGATATATGGTTGGGGGCGGTTAGAGGTAATACACTGGAAACGTAACCCTTTCTGGATGTCACTTATTCTGAACCCTGATACGATACCAGAACTCCTCACAAACTTTTTCAGACATAATATAGACTTAACTATAGGCACGGTTTGGGAGACCGCAAAGGCAAACCTATGCAGACAGTTTATCAGAGTGATATCCCAGATTAAAACTTCCCCTAAAGAATGGGAGGTGTCAGTCTTGGAGGAAGCGCAGCGCTCAGAGGCAAGTTATGTTGCTGACCCCACTGATGATACAAAAAGGTCATGGTTGGCAGCCCAATCCATGCTTAGGGACTTGTCTCTACAGTTGGCAGAGAACAAAATATTTTTCTTACAACAGAGTCACTTTGAGGAAGGGGAAAATACGGCACTGCTGGCCAAATCACAACAATTGTCCTCACATATAGTGGCAGTGGCTGATGCACATGGTGCACCATGTTACTCCACTCAAGCCATCATAGATGTCTTTAAGCAATTTTTTCAAGATGTTTATTCATCTAAAGTCCGACCTTCCCAGGAGGATATCTGCTCGTTCTTAGATAAATATCCCATGCCCTGCTTGTCCGCTTCGGACTCGGCCCTGCTTAATGCCCCTTTAACGGAAGATGAATTCTTAGAAGCGCTGGCTCATGCACAGAACGGTCGGGCACCTGGGGCTGACGGCCTACCGTCTGAAGTGTATAAGTGCTACACTGCACAACTCGTCCCAACACTCCTAAAGGTTTACAATAAGGCTTTCGAGACCGGGACTCTTCCTCCTTCTATGAACAAGGCTCTTATAGTGGTACTGTTGAAGCCCGGTAAGGACGCTTTGTCGCCGGACTCGTACAGGCCTATGTCAAATTGCTGGCCAGGGTACGGGCGAACAGATTGGCCAAATGTATTCAACAGGTGATCCACAAGGATCAGTCCCGTTTTTTTTTATTCCAACAAGATCTACATCTCAAAACCTGCGTAGACTATTTCTTAACCTATAGGTTCCCACTGACAACCCAGGTAATAGGGCCATCTTCTCTTTGGATGCTGCTATAGCGTTAGACAGAGTTTGAATGGCCCTATTTATGGGAAGTATTAGCCAGATTTGGGGTAGGTCCATCCTTTTTAAAATGGGTTCAGCTGCTATATAACTCCCCATCGGTGAGTGCGCATTAACGGGGACGTGTCAGATTCTTTCAGGCTTCATAGGGGCACGTGTCAGGTGTACCCATCATCGCCCCTTTTGTTTGCCCTTGCCTTGGAACCCTTAGCCATACATATCAGAGCCTCGCAAGACATCACAGGATTTCGACTGGGATCTAGGCAAGATGTCGTATCCTTATACGCAGATGACACACTGATTTACCTGGGAGACACTGACGGTTCCTTGCAGAATGTGATGAGCCTGATAGCTGACTTTGGACAGCTGTCGGGTTTTAGCATTAACTGGAATAAGTTGGTGCTTATGCCCCTAGACCCCTTCCCGAGGCCCCTACCTGACTGTGTAAAAGACATTGTCGTGGTTGAGGAATTCTCCTATTTAGGCATACAAGTGACCCCGGACCCTACTCAATACCTTGATCTGAACATGGTTCCATTGCTTCGCAAATTCAGATTGAAATGCTCTGCATGGAAAAAGTTACCCCTTTCAGTTACCGGGAGGGTAAATGAAATTAATGGTTTGGGCACCCCAGCTTCTTTATATATTTCACAATACCCCCAAATGGATAACGCACAAATGGTTCACCCAAATAGATGCTCAGTTTAGAGACTTAATCTGGGGTAACAAACCGGCGCGAATCAGTCTACGTTCCTTTAAAACTGGCTAAAGACCAGGGTGGCATGGCGGTACCACACGCCAGATATTATTTCGTAGCCTCCCAGCTGCAACACCTAAGTAATTAGGGGGGGGGGGTGGACACATCAGACCCAATTAGATCCTTGCTGGTTTCCAATGAATCCAGTCTTCCAGCTCTGGCCCAGTTAGAAGCAGGATTCGCACATTTGCCAAATACTCTTCCCACTATCATATTACTGAACACCCTATGGAAATATATACGATCCCTGCTAAAAATAAGGGGGTTTTGTCCATTTACTCCCATATGGAGGAATAAGTACTTTAAGGAGCTTCTCAAGCTTGAGGACTTTCGCCCTTGGGAGAAAGCAGGCGTTCACTATATTACTCAGTTGTATACTGGAACCATTCTTAAATCCTTTGCAGATATCAGAGAGGAATTCTCCCTTCACAGAACTCAATTTTATAAATACCTCCAACTGAGGCATGCAATTCAATGTGAGGGTAGAATATCTCCACTGGCGCCGATAGCGCATCCTCTGATGAATGATGTACTATTGACGGATGAGAGGAAAGGCACGATATCAAGGGTGTATATTAAACTGCTTAACTCCACGCATGAAGCTAGTACACTTCCCTGCAGAAAGGGGTGGGAACGAGACTTGGGACCTATAGACGGGGACACTTGGGAGCTATGTCTGACATCTGCACCATTAGTGTCCGTATCTGCATCGCAGAGACTATCTCATCTTTATCTATTACATAGGGTATACAGGACTCCAGGTCGCTTACATAAAAGGGGACTTAGAGAAACACCGTTATGCCCGAAATGCAGTAGCCACAATGGCGATCTATTAGATATGATGGGGAAGTGCCCAAAACTTCAGATATTTGCAATATGTTCTTAATACTATCTCACAAGTATACCAGTTCCCGATCCTGCAGGATCCAGTTGTGTGCCTACTTGGTGCCTTGGAAATACTCTCACCCAACGGTCATATTGCTGTATTACGCTTATTATATGTGGCCCGCAAGGCAATTGCAAGGCTCTGGATAACTCTGAGGGTACCAACGGGTGGACAATGGGTGGAGCTGGTGAATAGTTTGCTAATATGTGAAAAACTTACCTATCAACACCATAATGTCCTGAAGAAATTCTATTCAATGTGGCAACCATGGTTGGATACTCCGGGTCTGGGTCCAATTCAGTTAGTCAAAGACAGACTGTTACAAATGTGATGTGGTGAGTAGAGCGGTTCGGGTGAGATGTGATATGGTATATGTCTGGAGTGGACTGAGTTAGGTATCGTGGTGGACGGACTACACTTAAAGTGGTTGTAAACCCCGCTGTGCTTTTTTTTTTTTTTTTTTTTTTTTTTAAATTATACTACCTGCAAAACAGACATAATGAGCTAGTATGCATAGCATACTAGCTCATTATGAATCACTTACCTGAGATCGAAGCCCTCGCAGCGGTGCTCTGACACCACCGCCATCTTGCTCCCCTCTGCCTTCCGTGTATCGCCGCTCCGGCGCTGTGATTGGCCCCGGAGCGGTGATGACGTCACACGCATGCGCGCTCGGGCCGGCTAACTCCATTCAGAAATCCGGCTACTAAGCCGGCCTGCTAGTGCGCATGCGTGTGACGTCAGCGGCGCCGGTTTTAAATGCAAATATCTCCTTAACCGTGTAGGTTAAGGAGATTTCATGCACCTACAGGTAAGCCTTAACCACTTGACAACTGGGCACATAACCCCCTTCCTGCCTAGGCGAAATATCAGGTTTCAGCGCCGTCACGCTTTGAATGACAATTGCGCGGTCGTGCGACGTGACTCCCAAACAAAATTGACGTCCTTTTTTTCCCACAAATAGAGCTTTCTTTTAGTGGTATTTGATCATTTCTGCGGTTTTTATTTTTTGCGCTATAAACAAAAATAGAGCGACAATTTTGAAAAAAACATTAGTATTATTATTAATATTTTTTAATTTTTGCTATAATTAATATCCCATTTTTATTTTATTTTTTTTAAACTATTTTTTTCCTCAGTTTAGACCGATGCATATTCTACATATTTTAGGTATAAAAAAAAAAATCGCAATAAGCGTATAGTGATTGGTTTGCGCAAAAGTGATAGCGCCTACAAAATAGGGAATAGAATTATGATTTTTTTTTTTTTTTTTACTAGTAATGGCGTCGATCTGCGATTTTTTTTTTTTTTTTTTTTTTTTTTTTTTTTTTTTTTTTTTTTTTTTTTTTTTAATTTTATTTAATTTATTTTTTGACTGTGACATTATGGCGGACACATCGGACACTTTTGACACATTTTTGGGACCATTCATATTTATACAGCGAACAGTGCTATAAATATGCACTGTCTACTGTATAAATGTGACTGGCAGGGAAGGGGTTAACCACTAGGGGCGATCAAGGAGTTAATACGTTCCCTGCTAGATGTTCTTACTGTGGGGGGAGGGGACTGACTGGGGGAGGTGACTGATGGTTGTCCCTATGTACAAGGGACACTCCATCCGTCTCCTCTTCCTCACAGGACGTGGATCTCTGTGTTTACACACAGAGATCCACGTCCCTGGCTCTGGGACAGCCGATTGCTCGTACCTGGAGGACATTGCGGCCGCCAGGCACGCGCATCGGCACCCGCCTGACACGGCGGGCAGAGCTTTTCCCCGATGCGCGCCCGGGGTGGCGCGCATCGCGGAAGTAAATGGGAGGACGTCTATATCAGCAATTGACGACCGCTTTGCGGACATCTTTTTCATATAGCCCGGGCGCGAAGTGGTTAATCTAGGCTTACCTGTAGGTGTTTGTTTACAAAGTGGGTTTACAACCACTTTAATTATATATGTTTGGTAGTTAAGATAACCTTATACCCTCTAGGGGTATAGTTGTTTTATTTATTTTTATTTTTCGATTTATTAAAATATATGTTTGTTATTCGATACTCAATACACTCAGGGAATACTGTCCAGTTTAATACTTTCTCAATTTAATCGTCGACAAGCAGCACAGTATAATACATTGCTCTTATGCTTGTATCAGCCTAAGTTATTATATACTTGTGAATGCATAACCTTACAGAATGTCATGGATACTGTATTTGAATTTCTTGCTGCACATGTCTTATGACTGTATGTATATCTGATTGTTTGTTTGTTTTTTTCCAATAAACTTGTTTTTTTATAAAAAAAAAAAAAAAAGGTCCGATTAAGCAGTGGTTGAAATTGGAAAGAAGAAAGGAGCCAGTTTCGAGGCAGCCACCAAAAGAGCACAATGTTATTTTTGATGCTACTGGTGTTCAGACACCTGCCTTAACTCGGGAGATCTGTGGACGGGGAGGAGAAACCCAAACCTTCATTTACTACTGCAGTATCTTGTAGGCCACAAGAGTGTACCTTACACTCAAGCTACAGATCTCAAAACCAGAAGACCTCTGTCTCTTATGCTCACTCTTCTGAATGAAGGTGCGTCCCCACTTTTGCAAGTGGAAACCTGTTTGGTCATTCTACTGGGGTCCTTTGTACTTTACCTCCTCATTTTGGATGCTCAGGCCCTTGAATCTGGCATCTCCTTTAGCTGCTCCTCCTCACCCTTCAGGTATTACTGCACCCCAGTGTGCTTTTTCCCAGGTTTGTTTAGGTTACCTAAATCCTGGGATCTGATTCCTACTCTGGTAGACACATACAGTGGGTACGGAAAGTATTCAGACCCCCTTAAATTTTTCACTCTTTGTTATATTGCAGCCATTTGCTAAAATCATTTAAGTTCATTTCATTTTTTTTTTTTCCTCAATGTACACACCGCACCCCATATTGACAGAAAAACACAGAATTGTTGACATTTTTACAGATTTATTAAAAAAGAAAAACTGAAATATGACATGGTTCTAAATATTCAGACCCTTTGCTCAGTATTTAGTAGAAGCACCCTTTTGATCTAATACAGCCATGAGTCTTTTTGGGAAAGATGCAACAAGTTTTTCACGCCTGGATTTGGGGATCCTCTGCCATTCCTCCTTGCAGATCCTCTCCCGTTCTGTCAGGTTGGATGGTAAACGTTGGTGGACAGCCATTTTTAGGTCTCTCCAGAGATGCTCAATTGGGTTTAAGTCAGGGCTCTGGCTGGGCCATTCAAGAACAGTCAGAGTTGTTGTGAAGCCACTCCTTCGTTATTTTAGCTGTGTACTTAGGGTTATTGTCTTGTTCGAAGGTAAACCTTCGGCCCAGTCTGAGGTCCTGAGCACTCTGGAGAAGGTTTTCAACCAGGATATCCCTGTACTTGGCCGCATTCATCTTTCCCTCAATTACAACCAGTCGTCCTGTCCCTTCAGCTGAAAAACACCCCACAGCATGATGCGGCCACCACCATGCTTCACTGTTGGGACTGTCTTGGACGGGTGATGAGCAGTGCCTGGTTTTCTCCACACATACCACTTAGAATTAAGGCCAAAAAGTTCTATCTTGGTCTCATCAGACCAGAGAATCTTATTTCTCACCATCTTGGAGTCCTTCAGGTGTTTTTTAGCAAACTCTATGCAGGCTTTCATGTGTCTTGCACTGAGAGGCTTCCGTCGGGCCACTCTGCCATTAAGCCATGACTGGTGTAGGGCTGCAGTGATGGTTTACTTTTTTTGCAACTTTCTCCCATCTCCCGACTGCATCTCTGGAGCTCAGTCACCGTGATCTTTGGGTTCTTCTTCTTTACCTCTCTCACCAATGCTCTTCTCCCCCGATGGCTCAGTTTGGCCAGATGGCCAGCTCTAGGAAGGGTTCTGGTCGTCCCAAACGTCTTCCATTTAAGGATTATGGAGGCCACTGTGCTCTTAGGAACCTTAAGTGCAGCAGAAATTTGTTTTTGTAATCTTGGCCAGATCTGTGCCTTGCCACAATTCTGTCTCTGAGCACTTCAGGCAGTTCCTTTGACCTCATGATTCTCATTTTCTCTGAAATGCACTGTGAGCTGTAAGGTCTTATATAGACAGGTGTGTGGCTTTCCTAATCCAGTCCAATCAGTATAATCAAACACAGCTGGACTAAAATGAAGGCGTAGAACCATCTCAAGGATGATCAGAAGAAATGGACAGCACCTGAGTTAAATATGAGTGTCAGCAAAGGGTCTGAATACTTAGAACCATGTGATATTTCAGTTTTTCTTTTTTAATAAGACTGTATCTTTGGGCATGGTAATTCACTCAAATTTGCTGCTTCCATAATGGGGACCTGACTCTTTAGTGTCCTCCAGTAGTTTATAGACTTTTGCAGATTTTGCACTTCAGGGAATGTTATTTAACTCAAATTCACATTCTGTCCTGAAGAAGTCTTTTTTTCTTTAGAGGTGATTACATCCCTTGTGAAGCTTGATACTCCTCAGCCATATCCCTCTCTTAAGGGACCTCTATAAGGTTGACAGGTATGAGTCCTTATTGCTCCCTTCCATAACAAGGACCTGACTGTTCAGTGTCCTCCTCCCGTTCCTAGTCTTTTGCAGATTGTGCAAAGCCAAGAGCCCTGTCATTTTGCAATATTTGTCTAGATATGATTTAACAACTTGCCAGTGCTAGTAATCTTGGGTCATGTATAAGTGGCACTCCCCAGCTCAAATACTGTCTAAAAGAAGTCCAATACCTTTGCCCCTTTTCTGGTGTGTAGAAGATTTCTTCTTCTTCTTCACCTCTTTGCGGTTTATGGCATTGTTATGGAATTCTCTTTTAGCATGTCCCCTCTTCTCATGCAGTTTCCCAAGCCTTTTCAATCTCTCCCTCCAGAGTTATGCCTGGTACACACTAAGAGAAAATAGGGCGAAACATATGGCTTTCGGAGCGATTGTGTAATAATCTGTTCGTATACAGCTTTCAAGATCCGCTCACGACAGTCTATGCAAAATTATCTGTGATGTCACAAGTGGCGAGCTCTCTGGGTGACGTCATCAGATGGCCATACCCTATGGCTACATAAGAGATGTCAGACAGCGGGGGACATCACAACGGAGGAAGACGGCATCAGGACAAGAGCAGACTTTTTTTTTTTTTTTTTTTTTTACGGGTATCTGGCAGCGAGGAAGAAGACAGCTTGAGGAGAAGACTGAGCCTTTTTTTTTTTTTTTTTTTTTTTTTTTTTTTAATAAAGGACTTGTCAAAAACCGACTTATTTAATTTTTTTACATCTCGTTGCTTTTTTGGTGAATGGGTAGGGGTACGATGTACCCAATACCCATTCACATAGGGGGGCCAGGATCTGGGGGCCCCAGATTCCGATAAGCTCCCTCCACCCGCAGACCCCGACAACCACCGGCCAGGGTTGTCAGGAAGAGGTCCTTGTCCCCATCAACACGGGAGCAAGGTGCTTTGGGGTGGGGGGCGCAGAGCCCCCCTTCAAAGCACCCATCCCCCATGTTGAGGGCATGCGGCCTGGTATGGTTCAGGCCGGCAATTTTAATTTTAATTTTTTTTACACTTGGCTGTCTGCGGGGAAGCCCGCTGACAGCTGATGACTCATCTGTTGCTAAGGACGTGTTGGCCGGCTTCCCGACCTGCTCCTTTGCAACCATTTATACAGTGAATGAAGAAAAAAAAACTGAAATTGCCAATCGTGGCAAAATATTGTACATTGTTTCAAAGTAAAGAGATCTTACGGTAAGTAAAAACAAATCTTATCTTAATGGTGCAGTACACAATACAGGGCTCATATTCATAGACCATTAGATATATGCAAGCTACCATCAGGTGATTGGATACTGGAAAAAACTTTGCTAGGGACTTCTCCTTTGGAGAAATTGTATTCCTTTTATTTTCAGCAGACATTGCTATCGAGATTTAACTGCTCACTGTTCAAGCTGTCTGCCAGTTTCCAGATCCATTTTCTTGGAGCCGCGGCGCTTTCACTTTCGGTTTCGGTCTCTAGCGGCACGAATTTCCTCAGTCTCCTCACAGATTCTTCACACTACTCAGGCTTCACTCGCGCGGCAGTGCAGCTCATACAGTGGAACTGAGTGGTCCCTAAGGGTTGGTGAGTCCTCCGGGTATCCCCTCCTCAGCCTCAGCGCAGCCAGTGGGTGGACTGTATTATTCACTGTAATAGTGAATAAGGTCTCAGAGGGTGGCAGTATGGAGTCTGGTTCACCTGCTTCTCCACACTTGTCAGAGGCAACTGGCAGTGCTCCTGCACCTGCGGTCCCTATGGACCAGTTGTCGGCAGTCCTGGAATCATTCCTTGTTAGAATGGAAGCGGTGTGCGAGCGCAAGGGAGCTGTAAAGCGCCCCCTCTCCACACAATCCCTGTAGGGGAGTGCTCTGTCTCAGATATGGGCCTAGCTACTGTTGCTCAGGACCCTAGATCTGAGGATTTTGATGTGTTTGGACAGGACATTCCTTGTGAGGAAGACCCCAGTTCTGAACCAGTAACTGACAGGGTGCCTGTTAGTGAACTCATTGATGCTGTGAGGGACACTCTCTCAAGCTGAATGTTGAGGCTGAGGAACCTCAGGTGGAAGCTGTATCCTTTGGTTCCTTCAAAAAAGGTTTTTCCATATGTGCCTTTTTTTTTTTATACATTCATTGACCAAGTCTGGGATAAGCCGCAGAAGACTTTGACGGTCCCGTGGCGCCTAGCCATAAGGTAACCCTTTGAGGAAGACCTGGTTAAGAAGTGGACTCTCCCCCCCAGTGGTCGACCCCCCCGGTCGCCCGTTTGAATAAGTCTACCACGCTCCCAATGTAAGGGACTCATTCATTTAAGGATCCCACTGACAGGAGGTCAGAAGTGGTGAGTAGAACTATGTTTACTTTATTGGGATCTGCTTTATGCCCTATAGTGGCAGCGACGCTTGTGTCTCAGAAACTCACAGGATGGGCAAAGATATTGCACCAGACAGTGCAGGAGCACAATCTCCCTCCTGAGACCATTGCCCTGGCTCACCAACTTGCGCAGGGTTTAGTCTTTGTGTGCAATGCCACTTTGGATG
Source organism: Rana muscosa (assembly GCA_029206835.1). Lineage (NCBI taxonomy): Eukaryota > Metazoa > Chordata > Amphibia > Anura > Ranidae > Rana > Rana muscosa. Next base: position 701,532,239 of record CM055117.1, on the reverse strand, counting down.
CGGCCCCTCTAATATCCGGGGCCTCTATCTCTACTGTGGTGCTGCGTCGCCTTATCTGGCTGAAATGCTGGTCGGCCGACCTAGCTTCCAAAAGGCTCCTGGCTGACTTGCCCTTTAAGGGCGGTAGACTGTTTGGGGCCGCCCTGGATGACATTATTAAGTATGTCACAAAGGGGTAAGAGCACCTTCCTTCCTCAGTCTATTAAGGGAAAGGAGCCCCACCGCAGGCCGGGCCCTTCCTTTCCGGCGAAGATGTTTTTTCATCAGTCAGAATCCACGGGTAAGCCCGCCCAGACTAAAAAAAAGTGCGGCTGGGGGACAAAGGTGTCCCTGGGTGCGTAAGCCTACCAAGCAGGCTCCCAAGCCCACCATTGCATGAAGTCTTGCCCCTGCCCGACTCTGGGGTGGGGGGACGTCTTCGCAGGTTCACGGTGCGGTGGACCTCCCGGATCTCCGACCGGTGGGTGTGCGAGGTGGTCATCTCGGGATACGGGATAGAGTTCCGCTCGTGGCCCCCAAACAGGTTCTTTCCCTCGAACCTTCCTGCCCGCCAGGCGGCCCTCTTGGGGGCCGTACAGGATTTGCTCAGGTGCGGAGTAATTGTGCCGGTTCCGTCACGAGAGGTTTCAGGGGTTTTACTCGAACCTGTTTGTTGTCCCGAAGGACGACGGGGTCCGGCCAATCCTGGACCTCAAGGCCCTGAATGCCTATGTAAAAGGTACTAAAATTCCGGATGAAATACATTCGCACGGTGATTGCGACACTCCACCAAGGGGATTTTTTGGCATCCTTGGATATCAAGGACGCTTACTTGCACGTTCCAATCTACGCAAGCCACCAGAGGTTTCTGCGCTTTGCCATAGGCGAAGTCCACTATCAGTTCGTGGCTCTTCCCTTCGGCCTAATATTGGCACCACGGGTTTTCACCAAAGTGCTTGCCCCGGTTCTAGCTTTGCTGAGACAGCGAGGAATTGTTATCGTGGGCTATCTGGACGATCTCCTTCTCAGAGCAGAAAATAGCTCAGAATTGGAGGAAAATGTGACGATAGTCAGACCCTCCGGGACTTCGGATGGCTTCTGAACATGCAGAAGTCGGTTCTAGTCCCGACTCAACGATTGGAGTATCTGGGTCTGATCCTGGACACTTCGGCAGCGAAGAAGTTACTGACACTTCAGTCGGCAGTGCGGGTTCTGACATCCCGAAAATGGTTGTCAATTCGCTTCTGCATGAGAGTCCTGGGACTAATGGTGGCCTCCTTCGAGGTGGTTCCGTATGCCCAATCACACACTCGGGCATTGCAGAAGGGAATTCTGTCTATTTGGGACAAGTCCCTATTGTCATTGGATCTTCAGATCCAGGTGAGTCACTCTGTCAAGGCGTCCCTGACGTGTTGGCTGAGATCCCCGGCTCTTCGGGCCGGGAAGTCGTTCCTCCCCATCCAGTGGACGGTGGTCACGACGGACGCCAGCCTGACGGGCTGGGGAGAAGTGTGGGGAGTCCTGTCAGCTCAAGGGCTCTGGACTCAGGACGAATCTTGTCTACCAATCAACGTCCTGGAATTGCGGGCGATCAGACTGTGTGTCTCTCCGCATGGTCGAAGAGGCTACAGGGCCGCTCGATCAGGTTTCAGTCGGACAACGCCACGGCCGTGGCGCATGTCAACCATCGGGGGCACTCGGAGCTCGGCTGCGGCATCTGAGGTCGCCCACATCCTGAGGTGGGCGGAAAGAAGCGTGCCGGCGCTGTCGGCCGTCTACATTCTGGGCGTAGAAAACTGGCAGGCGGACTATCAGGGGGGAGTGGTCCTTGCATCCGGAGGTGTTTCAACTCCTTTGTCGGCGGTGGGGCACACCGGATGTGGACCTGATGGCATCTCAACTCAATCACAAGGTGTCAAGGTTTGTGGCCAGGTCCAGGGACCCCTGGGCGCATGCCTCGGATGCGCTGGTGGCCCCGTGGGGTCAGTATCGCTTAATGTATGCTTACCCTCCGCTGCAGTTGATTCCTTGTCTGCTGCGCAGGGTAGCGGCCGAGGGCATTCCGGTGATCCTCATTGCCCCGGACTGGCCTCTGCGTCACTGGTACGTCTCATTGCGGACGTCCCTTTGCGCCTGCCCTTGAGGGAGGACCTTCTGTCTCAAGGTCCTATCTCTTATCCTGCTTTACAGTCTCTGGCTTTAACGGCATGGCTATTGAGAGCCAGGTGCTGAAGGACCGAGGCCTGTCGGATTTGGTAATTTCAACCATGCTTAGGGCACGGAAGTCCTCTTCTAGAAAGATCTATCACCGTACCTGGAGAGCTTACATCGCTATGTGCGAAGAGCTAGACTGGCGTCCACGGACGTACTCTGTCCCCAGAATCCTGCGGTTCTTGCAGCGTGGTGTGGCACAAAGGCTAGCTTTGAGCACAATTAAGGGTCAGATTTCACCTCAGCCTTGGCCGTTTTCTTTTAAAGACCCCTAGCAGGTCATTCCTTAGTTGGCACTTTTGTACAGGGGACCGCCATGTTGTTCCACCTGCCAAGCCTCCGCTCCCTCCTTGGGATTTGAACTTAGTGCTCTTGGTTCTTCAGGAACCTCCTTTTAAAAATATCAGAGATATTCCTCTTTTAACTTTGTCTCAGAAGGTGGCTTTCTTAGTGGCCATCACTTCTGTTAGACGGGTGTCGGCTCTGTCATGCAAGTCTCCTTACCTGGCCCTCCGTAAGGATAAGGCGGTGTTGCGACCGTTTTCTTCCAAAGGTAGTTTCGGCTTTTCACCTTAATGAGGACATTGTCCTTCCGTCCTTGTGCCCTCACCCATCGCATCCTAGAGAGGTTGCGCTTCACAACTTGGATGTGGTGCGAGCCTTACGGGTGTACGTAGCGGCTACTGCTTCTATTCGGAAATCGGACTCACTGTTTGTGTCTGTCTCTGGTCCAAAACAGGGCCAAGCGGTGTCGTCTGCCACCATTTCTAGGTGGATCAGACAGACGGTTATACAGGCCTATGCCATTAAGGGGCGGGTGCCTCCCTTTTCGGTTACGGCACATTCCACCAGGGCAATTGGTGCTTCCTGGGCTTTCCGACATCAAGCGTCGGTTGCACAAGTGTACAAGGCGGCGACCTGGTTGTCGGGTCATACCTTTTCCAAATTCTATAAGGTTGATGTGGCTGCATCTTCGGATGCTTCCTTCGGCCGCAAAGTGTTGCAGGCCGCTGTTTAATGTTGCAACTCTTCCGTTGAGGAGCTCTGCTGGTTTGGAGTGAAGTTTTGGTTGTTCCTTTACTATTTGCTCCCACCCTTTTCTTATACTGTTTTGGGACGTCCCACACGTAAACAGTATGAGAGCTGTGTCAGTCCATGGACGATGAGAGAAAATAGGATTTTTGTACTCGCCGTAAAATCCGTTTCTCTGACGTCCATGGACTGACACAGCACCCACCCTTCTTTTAAGGTTTGTACTGCTTTGTTACGAACTGAGGCTGCAGGTAGGAGGGTTATGTCCGGAGGGACCGCCCCCCTGGGCGGGGCTGTTCAGCTCTGGTTTTGTTCTAGAATGTATGTTTCTAACATCCAACATTCTGCCTAGATCTTCTCCTGCTCGATGTTGGAAACATACATTCTAGAACAAAACCAGAGCTGAACAGCCCCGCCCAGGGGGGCGGTCCCTCCAGACATAACCCTCCTACCTGCAGCCTCAGTTCGTAATAAAGCAGTACAAACCTTAAAAGAAGGGTGGGTGCTGTGTCAGTCCATGGACGTCAGAGAAACTGATTTTACGGTGAGTACAAAAAATCCTAATTTTTTTTTTTTTTTTTTTTTTTTAGTACTTTCTAGCTTCCCAGTCCTTGTTCAAGACTTTTCTTCAGGGTGTTGCTCATAAATTTTTCATTTCTACCTGTGGTGTCACCTTGGGATCTAAACCTGATGCTGTCTGTACCCCAGAGACCCCCCCCCCCTCTTAAGCTGATTAGAGATGCACCTCTGGGAAGCATCAACTAATAAGGTGTTCTTCCTGGTGGCCATTACATCTGTTATTTGAATTATGTATAAAATATTATTTTGTGATATTTTTTTTTTTTTTTTTTTTTTTGTGTAGCATTATAGAATAATGGTCAAAGGTTTCCAGCTTGTGAAATGTAAACATACTGAATATTACTATGTAGACCAGAGATGGGGGAAAAAGACAAGAGCCAGATGGCTAATAATTATCAGCTGGTGTCTTTTCCTACTGATTGTCTGCTGGCTTTTTAAGCCTCATATACATAAGCATATCGGCCGAATGATCGTCTGTTTTTTTTTTTTGGGTTGTTTTTTTATATGTTAATCTTATATTGAAATTATATGTTACTAAAGTTATGAAAATTCTCATAAGGCAGAATACAACTTCGGAAGTGATGTGTAATGTATTGTATTCTTTTGTTTCTGAGCATGCGTGGTCTTGGTCACACAATTTTTTTTTTTTGTGCCAATACTATACTAATCACACAAACGTTCATTCTGTTACCGATGCGAGAAATATTTTTGTGCTTGTCCCTTTTTGGATATTTTTGCATGAACTGTCATAATGGGATTTTGAAAGCTGTATATTAACGAACAGATTATCGGACGATTCTTTTTAAATGTTTTTTTTTTTTTTTTCTGTTCATACGGGTCTTTGGAATGGACTGATTCTGGTAATACACACTGAGTTTAAACTGAAATGTGAAAAAAATGTACGATGTTCTTACTGACTTTATTTTATGATGGTGCTAGTTCCTTTATCGTCCATTGAAGAATACATTCTGTAACAGTCGGTAATACTGCTGCTTACAGGAGGTTGGGACACTGACAAAAAATAAAATAAATTTATGCCAGCCCCCATAGAACGCCTATACCTAGCATTCCACAGTTTGCTAATGTCCCAGGAGGTTGTATGGTTGTATGTTTTTTTTCTAGCTAAAATTTTCCTTGCCTTTTTCCTTCTGACCTATTTACTGTTTAACCTCAGTACACCACAGATATAATTTCCTCTGTCACTTTAATCAAGATTTCCACATTGCTGTCTGAGCTGGTTTCAATTGGAGTTGGGCTCGGTGTTTGAAATCCTACGTTCCCGCCAGGAAGCCGACACTGCACACGGCTAATTACAGGCAGTGAGACATTTCCGGTTTGCAGCTGCACAGATTGGGAAATGTCTCACTGCCTGTGATTAGCCATGTGCAGTGTCAGCTTCCTGGTGGGATCGGTACATGAGATTTCGAACACACCCAAGCCCATCTCTAGTCTCCATATAGCAGCTGCCTGGGTTAGTGTTCTCAGCAACAGGCTTAGAGACTATGATTTGACTGAAAGATTGCTGGGCTATCCCGAAACATGACGTTCGGGCATTGCGGTGCTTTCCAGATCTTTGTGTACTGTGTTAGCCGCAGAGCTCTTTCTGTGTCCAGTGCCATGGCACAGCTTCAGGTGTGAACCTGTGATTAAAGACTCAGTAAAAAGGTGCCAGTCGAGCTTAGGCATTGGAAGCTACCTTACTGTTGTGTTGGGAGCCTTTCAAATCTATCATACAGAACCTGGAATCTCTTATTGGCTTAGGGTAGTCCTCAAATTAAAGAAAATGAAAAAAGAAAAAGAAAGCTGGGAACCCCGAGGGATAGGTGGATGGTGCTGCCCAACATGCGGGCAGGGTGTGTAACACAGCAAATAACTATAGAAACTGTGTACACCCAAAAGGCTACCTCCTCACATTTATTAATCGTAGGCAAAAATGGTACATATAAAAACAGCACAGACCATATAATGAACACTTCCCTATCCCTCCCCACCTCCCTCTCAGAAAACCCTACAAACCCCACCAATTCCCTCACCCCCTAGACCTATCCACCCCCCCCCAGGTGCAGCGGTCTGTCAGATTGCACTGCATTCACCCATAGTGACTTTAAGGTGCAGTGCTATCCTCTCAGCTACTTGAGTGGATGTATGAATCTCTATTATTTAAGTAACTATCTTTGCAGGTGTAGTCACCAGGGGTTTGTTTAATCTCTGAGTGGTTAGCGGCATAGCCGCACATTTTCAGCTCCTTGGGGAAATCCCGGTGAGGCACTATTACTCTACTATTTTTGCATATGATTAATAAATGTAAGGAGGTAGCCTTTTGGGTGTACGCAATGTTTCTTTTTTTTCGTTACTATAATCCTCATCAAAGGCTACATCTGTTCCATCAGGTGAGGCCAAGACATCAGTAATATTCCTGAGTTCCTTTTGTCCTTTAGCTGCGGCCGAGGCTCACAGCAGGGTGTCCGGTGCGTTCCTGTTCTCCGTTTTCAGGTGCGAATCGGGTCCGAATTTTTGGCTGAATTCGCACCTGAGACAGATCAGAAGACACACAGGACCCTTTACCAGTCTGGACCATGGCCCCCCAGAGCTGTGTGGACCATGGCCCCCCAGAGCTGTGGGAACCGGCTCCATTGAGAGCCAGGCACACGCTCCTTTCATGCGAATTGGATGCAGGAAAACCGCATCCAATTGGCATCAGTGTGAACCCAGCCTAAAAGAATGTCAAGAACAAGCAGTCAACATATATTCCTTTTAGATTTCATTTTACTTTCTGATATCTCTGATGTACTGTTTTTATAATTTTTGTTTTCTATTTTATAGGTCTCTCTTGGCTTCATATGTACTAAAAGAAAGGCTCAACTTCTTGGGTAAATTGGGATGTCTGCTCAGCTGTGTGGGCTCCGTCATTCTAATTATTCACTCTCCTAAATCTGGAAATATTACATCTCGAGCTGAGTTTGAAGAGAAGCTCTCCAACCCAGGTAAAATCATTTGCTATGACTATCACATCTGATAGATAAATTGTACTGGTTGATGGTTGAAAATGGAGTACAATAGGACCGGATCACAAGTGGGTTATATCTAATCTACACCATGATATGCCATCAGCTGACATTGGGGCTGCATTCACATCTGAGCAGAGCAACTTTTAGGTATTTTAATGTCTATTTCTATGAGCGTTCTTGAAGTGCATTTTACTTGTGTTCAGGCTTCAGTCATGTCTATTTTAGCCAACGGAAAGCACTTGGAGGGGAGGCCAGCTGTTAGACTTTAAAATGCATGGAAAAGGCCTAAAAAAAACAAGTGAAAATGCTTGATTCATGTATTTCCAGGCATCTCTATTCAAGTCTATAGGGCTTCAACATAAAATCTTTCATTGGACTCATGCGTGCCATTTTCCTTAATTTGACTTCTGAGTCTGCTGCAGATGTACACTAGATGTGTCTATAACTTTGAATGTAATAAGAATACTTTTAATGAGGATTATTAGGAGTAATGACTTATAAAAGTAGGGGTAATAAGAGTAAGAATAATTATATATTAGTAACCCCTAATAATAGCCTTGTCTATTGAAAAGATTTTTGGCTTTGCAATGGACAGTCATAGAGCATTTAGGAGATGTAAGGCAAACTGACATACCAGATTCTTATGTATGTGGATGAGTCAAAGCAAAGGAGCCACAAATAGATTGAAAAAGCTTCCTGCTTTCAAGTTGGTGTCAAAAGTCCAATGTCCAGGAAAGAATCTGTTATTTTGCTGGGGGCATTGATCAGACTATATTGTATACTCATACTATGTAACCGAATGTAATGAACCTGGGGCAGGAAAGTCAATACTTAAGAGAATGCAATGGTGACACACAGATTGCCTCTCCTAGCACTTACATACGGTACTTCCATGGAAAGTTTTTTTCCTAATCTTACCTTTTTAGGTTTCTATTTATAGTTTGCATTGTAGCATACCATATATAGCTTTAGTAAAGGTATGCTAAATAACCTCATACACAATGTATTATTGTAAATTTTAAATAGAGTAGGGAAGTGGTGAAACCTTTTTGTCTAGTTGTTATCGCTGTCTATGCTTTGTACACATTCCTGTCCTGATAATAGTTGTGTCCAGGACAAAGGTTGAGGGGAAGTTCCACTAATATTGTAGAGTCCAAAAAAGTGGGTTTTTATTGATTACTTTTATTGAATAAATTTCCATTGCATTTGGGGGGTCATGCAGCTCCCCTGTCATCAGGGCTACATCGTAACATTAAGAGGTTTTATGTTTATTTTTTTTCTTGTAATTAAAGCAGAGCTCCACCCTAAAGTGGAACTTCCTTTTAATCGGATTCCCCCCCCCCTCCGGTGCCACAATTGGCACCTTTCGGGGGGAAGGGGGGACAGGATACCGGTCTTAGACAGGTATCCTTTTCCACTTCTGGGAGTCCGGCCGCGGCCGTGACGTCACCGCGGTGCTCCCTCCTCCTCCTCCCCCGGTCGCTGGGCTAATAGGAGAGGAGCGGGGCCTCGCAAATGCGCAGTAGGGTTCCCAGTGTGAAGCTGAAAGGCTACACTGCCGGGTTCCCATGCCCGCAATGGAGGCGGCAGCACCCAACAGCTGATGGAAACATCAGCTGCGGTGCCGACATCGAGGGACTGCAGGACAGGTAAGTGTCCATTTATTAAAAGCCAGCAGCTGCAGTATGTGTAGCTGCTGGCTTTTAATTTTATTTATTTTTACCCGGAACACCACTTTAAGTCTAATTACATGTTTTATGCTTTGTCATAGAGCTGTGTGGCCCCTGAAATGTGCTGCGTCATTTATTGAATATAAGCTTGTAATAAAACCCCACTTTGGATTCTAAAATTTTAGTGTGGTGCTTCGATGTTTAGACTCTGAACACCTAATTCACTTCCTGAGGTTCCTCTGCACATGGAAGCAGCCCACATATTACTTGGTTGCCCCAGTGGCTCACCACTAGTACAGCTGTGACAAAATCAAATCCAAACTAAAACCGGTCATAGACGGTTCAAATCTCAGATGGTTCAGCAGAAATCAGCTGAGATTCGAACCATGTATTGGCAGGCCTAAAGTACCCAAGTTGATCGATCAATAAACTTGGGTACAGCCAGTCTGCCAGATTTGACATGGGATTATTTATAGCTGCTAGCAATAATCAATGTGTTAACCTGGCGGAGTCGACTTCCCCTGCCGGAAGAACACAATGGCTCTGCAGGAGGGATTCCCCCATCAACACGGACTGTGTTGATGGGGGGGAAATCAAGCAATTTTCTAGGTTGCAGGAAAGAAAATCACTCGGTCTTTGGCTGGCCTAAGGTTTCACTCTCCACGTATCATTATATACATTGCAGAAGGATGGTTTCAAAATGTTTAATTCTTTGTTAGGACAAGACAGTGTTCAAATTTAGCTGATAATATGAACTGAGAATACAATATAGAGAGCGTTTAACTATGTTAAACATTACTCACAGCTGCCTCTTAAACATCACACAACAGAGAGAACATGTTAAGATTATTAAGCAAGTAAAAAAAAACAGCAGCTTTTATTATTTTATTTTTAAATTATGCTACTGTATGTTGATGGGAACATGTAACAAAATTGGCTGCAAAAGTGGAAACATGCTTTAAATGCTTCCATTTTCTGGTCTTCTCAACAGATGTTTAAAGGGCAAAAACGATTTGCTGTACATTAATTAGTTCACGCAAAAAAATGACAATTACCCTGCATGCAATAAAGTCAATCGATCTCTCTCTTTCTCTCTCTTTGAAATATACATTTTTGTGCTTTACAATTTGTAAATCACATTGGGTAATGAAATGCAGCGTCCATAATGCTTTTGTGAAGTGACTCACCAGAGCACAGTTTTTTTATGGTTCTTCTGAATATGCCTGTGGAGAACATCTAGGCAAGATGTAAGCTAAGTCTAAAAAAAAAGCAGTATTTTTGACACAGCTTGAACCTGAATGAATTTACATGTGAAATAATAACCTTGGACAAAACCATAATAACCTTTTTTTTCTCCTTCTATTTCAGTATTTCTGAGCTACCTCTGTGTTGTTCTCCTAATGCTGACTTTGCTGATATTTTGGCTTGCACCAGTTTATGGGAAGAAAAATATCATGGTTTACATTGGGATATGTTCACTGCTTGGCACGTTCACTGTTCCATGCACTAAGGGCATTGGCCTGGTTGCACAAGATGTCTTTACCAGCGATCCAAGCAGCCCAGGGGCAAGACACCTTTTCCTGTGCCTCCTAGCAGTATTGGGATGTAGCATCCTCATTCAGTTTCGCTACATAAACAAAGCACTGGAAGACTTTGACTCTTGCATATTTAGCGCCATCTATTATGTGACTTTCACAACATTAGTCCTGCTGGCAACAGCCATCCTCTTTCAGGAGTGGACTAAAGTAGGTGCAGTGGACTTTTTAGCCATACTATGTGGCTTTATCACTGTATCCACTGGGGTTATATTAATCCAGATGTTTAAAGAGTTTAACATCAACTTCCGAGAGGTGAACAAGACATTAGATAAAAAAGAGTGAAATAAGTAGGCCTAAAAATGCACAACAGTTATTCCGTGTTCAAATTCAATATGTCTATCTTGTAACCTAAAAATGTTTCATTCTCAGCATATTTTGTATTTGTGCCTTCACATTGACGTCCATTCCTTTGCTTCTCATAGGTGGGTGTTCTAAAGGGGATTATCCTGTTTGACTGACCTTCCAATATCTGACATGCTCTTTACATTCTGTGTGCTTATTTCACTTTCATTTAGGGTATGTATGCAGGTAGGCTGGTTGTCATTTACCACATAGTCTAAACTACATAACATTCCATCTAGTGTTTGCTAATCTGACATTGTATAATTTTAATTCGCTTTGTGTCTGCATCTTCTTGTAGGCTGAACATCACTACGCCCATACTGCACTAGTGACCTTACAATGCTACTGTGACCGCTTATGACCCTACGCTTACTACAGTACTAATTTTAAAGTCTGTGTTCTCATAATGTACTATGAAACCATGTGCTTCTGCTGTAATGGTCTGTAGCTCTAATTTTCCCTACACTACCAACCCCCCCCCCACCACCATCACACATTAATAGCTTTTGTCCCTTGCACAGCCATTACACCTGCGGGAGTCAATGTTTCTTGGAATGCTGTGCCTTCATACACAACTCATAGTTATTTGCGAATGCAAGTGTGGGTCCTTGCATAGTATTTGCATGGTTCAATTGTTTACAAAGAGTATGTTGTAAAGAACCCAAGTGATGCTAAATTAGAGCATGTTATTGAGGACATAGTTTGACTTTTTCTGGTCTTGAAATTGCATGTTACAGCTGGCAAGATATAGTAGTGATTAGGTTGTAGTTAACCCTGTAGCAACACCAATGCTCAATTCATTGGCCTGTATAATCACGTTTTTGGTTATAGTCATATAAACTAATCTATACTAATATCATATAGAAAAAGAAAGATTGTGTAATAAGGTAGTAATTAGCAATAACATATTTTTTTTAGCTTTTGAGTCCCTGTATGTTTGCATTTTTTTTAAGAGTAAAATCTGATCAGTTGCAAGTAGACATTTGACACGGAATTGCTGTTTTGCATATAAATTTTATCTGGGAAAATTCACTTTATTATTGTAAAGTAGAATATTTTTTAATTGGTAATGGTATGGTAACACAATGCTCTGGTCATTCTCAGGTAACACACAAGTAAAACTACTCAGTATTAATTAAAAAAATGTTGCTTTACTTATGTGAAAAATGAAACGTATAATGGCAACAAACATACCTGATAAATTGTTCTGTGGATATGGAGTACAATTTATTCATAACTCTGTCCTTAGTATGATGAATAATGATATCAATATGTACTGTATGCTTATCATATATTAGGAGCAAACTGCATACACTGGACCTCTAATCTCATCAACAGAGCTGATCTGTGAAAGCATTCTGGCAGTGTATGACAAGCCAATTAGATTTTATTTCCTATACATATGATTATACTTGGACAGCTAATTTACTTTTACTTTATCTCAACTGTATTGTAATAATGTCTAAACTTTTTAATATATATTTTGATGCACCTCCGTTTATAATGCACGTGACGATTAAAGTAATACAAAGCATAACCAACATTTTATTATGTAGAAAAATAAGTCACATTCTATAAAACTGGAGAAAAAGAAAACAGATGTGTTGCTCACTGCAAACATTTAGAATCCAGCTGCCTATCTCCATTTGTATAGAATACTGAAATCTTTATTCTGTGTACAGTATTAAGAGAGACTGAGAAAGTAAATTTTCAGGATTGATGCCACTTTTCTTGCGACACAGAATGATTATGATATTGTAATCAGATTTTTGAAGGGGAAAGTTATTGATAGCACTGATCTTTTAAAGGGTACTGAAGACACTATTAAGTTCTTTTGAAAATGTGTGCCTTTTTTACAAAAAAAAAAATGTTTTACTAATCTATAAAAGATTCATAAATGCATGCTTCTTTTGATCTTAAATAGTCCTCAATTACATAAAGCCGCATTTCCCTGTTCCAAGCCTCAGGATGTAATCACACAGGTACTGTTTAATTCTAGCGTGTATAACTATAAAGAAATACAATCAGCGCAAATAGAAAACTAAATTAATATGCCAGCTGAATACTTAAAGATCTTCACATAAATCCATATATATATATATATATATATATATATATATATATATATATATATATATATACACACACCGTATATACTCGAGTATAAGCCGACCCGAATATAAGCCGAGGCACCCAAGTTTACCACAAAAACTGGGAAAACTTATTGACTCGAGTATAAGCCGAGGGTGTGCCTCACTTTGCCTCATTGTGTCCATGCCTCACTGTGTCCATGACTAGTCTGACGTTTAACATGGGAGTCAATGGAAGGGGTGCCCGGCTTTGAAAAATCGGTGCTCCCCGGCCATAAGTCCCCCGGACAAGAAACTTTGCAAACTTGTAGGGAAAGAGTGGGGCTACATGTGTGCCAAGTTTGGGGTCCAGAGGACCTACGACCGGCCGGTACCGGGTCCCCAAAATCACCAGAGAAATTACCGTTTAACATGGGAGTCTATGGGAGGGGTGCCCGGTTTTAAAAAATCGGTGCTCCCCGGCCGTAGGTCCCCCGGACAAGAAACTTTGCACACTTATAGAGGAAGAGTGGGGCTATATGTGTGCCAAGTTTGGGGTCCAGGGGACCTACGGCCGGCCGGTACCGGCTCCCCAAATTCCGGGAGATCAGGCGCAAAAAGGTGACGAGTATAAGCCGAGGGGGGCATTTTCAGCACAAAAAATTGTGCTTAAAAACTCGGCTTATACTCGAGTATATACGGTGTGTGTGTGTGTATATATATATATATATATATATATATATATATATATATATATATATATATATATGTATATGTATGAAAAAAAAGTGCAGCGCAATAAATCAATCGCACATTTATGTCAAAAAGTCCATATAGTAAGACAGGTGAACCTCAAGTCTCAGATGAGGTGAACAAATAGTATCTCTACGTGCTTGGAAAGGAATCCGGGAGCACAAAGCTGAAGTGACAATCCCTCCACCTTCAAAATAATCGCTTCACTCACCTCGTGTAATGGATCCCTGCACTAACAGGCGGTCATAAGCACAGGTCACTCACTAGGGCAAAGTAAATTGCAGCTCCGGATCAATTAGGCGGGTGACGCAGTAGCTCCGCCCTGCTGAGGAAGTTCTGGAGAACGTAACGCGTACGGGGTGAGGAGCTACATTCGGATGACGTCACTCGCTGCCATCCTAAGATCTTACCTTTGCTCTCCATTTAGTATCTAATGTAGAGCACTTGGATCTCTCCTTTTATTTGTATGGTCCTGGCATGGGGTCCTGGTGTATCGCATTGGAGATCTGGATTACCAGCAATTTACTTTGCCCTAGTGAGGGACCTGTGCTTGTGACCCCCTGTTAGTTCAGGGGTCTATTACATGAGGTGAGCGAAGCGATTATTTTGAAGGTGGAGGGATTGTCACTTGAGCTTTGTGCTCCTGGATTCCTTTCCAAACACGTGGATACTATCTATTCACCTCATCTGAGACTTGTGGTTCACCTGTCTTACTATATGGACTTTTTTTATATACATATGTGATTGCTTTTTTGCGCTGCACTTCTTTTTTTCTTGTATAATTCTAGCGTGTAAATAAAAATCTAAAGAATAGCATTTCCAACGCACTAAAGAAGCTTTAAGCAGGTGGTTTAAAATTGGCTTGCAGAGCAGTGAACCTTGGACCCCTTTCACACTAAAGCGCCGGTCGTTTTTTCAGTGCTATAGCGGCACTTTTGCAGTGCTGTTTGGGCGCTAGCGGGCCGTTTAAGGTCACGTGACTGTGACTTAAGGAAAAAAAGACCTGTTTGTGGGCAGGGGTGTTTTGGGAGCGCTCCCAACCTGCCCCAAAGATGCGGCTTGCATGACTTTTTGTAACGTCCGAAAGCACACCGCCCCAAACACACATTGCAAAGAATAAGAGGCACTTTTCAGAGGCTTTTTCTTGTGCTAAAATGCCTGAAAACTGCCTCGGTGTGAAAGGGGTCTTATGCAGTATTTGGACACCTTCATAGGCTATAGTGTGCCTGGGTACCCAAAAACGCAGACTGCCATGTAATGTGTTAACCAGCATGCTTCTATAGTCTGACCCTACCCCCACATGTGCATTAGAGTTGGTAAATGCCATCTGTCACAGTGGTGGACCAATAGTAGTGTACATAAGGTGGACAACCACAGATCTATGCATTTAGGGTGCCCATAAGCTCTAAAGAGGACAAGACCTGGAGGTAGTTACTATTTAGGCAGAGCTTTATAAAGGGTTTGAACGCAAAAAAACTGACAGCTCTAGTCTGAGCCGTTGTACTAACAATCCAACATTAGAAAATAAATCTCCCCTGCTGAGCTGTTGTGTTCTGACAGGGGGACGGCCCCCCGCCAGTACCCTCCGGTCAGCCGCTCTCAGCCGGTCCGCTGCTGGTTTTCCAGAATGCTCATCCGAAAGAAATGGCTGGCTTCTGTCCAACTGGCTGATATACACACAGGTCGACTGTCTGCCGGTTTTTAATGAACCGGCTGATGTTTCCTGACATTCTGTCCGTGTTTACTAGGCTTTAGGCTGAATTCACACCTGAGCAATTTTTTTTCTTTTTTTTTTTGCAAGTGTTTACAGGCATTTTTTACATGTATTCAAGCTTCAGGTTTTTTGTTTTAGCGGAAATCACTAGGGGGAGGACATCAGTTTAATATAGGCAAACAAATGCTCAAATCAAGCATTTTCAGGCATTCCTGTTAAGTCTATAGGGCCAAAAACGAAAAGTACTATTTGGAGCGACAGGATGCTCAAATGTGAGCAAGGGCTATTGAATACAATGGGTTTTTGCTTGTTGAGCATTTTTGAGTTACAAGTTACAAAACTCTCAGGTGTGATTGGGGCCTTACTACCACTTTAAGTAAGACAAGTACACACTATAGAGGGCTATAATTTGTTCATATTTCATGTCTGAGGTTTACAACCACTTTAACTTTCTGACTAAAGTTCCACTTTAATAATTCCTGATTTGCATACTTGCTCTCAGTCAGTAACAAAAGTTACAATCAGAGGATCCCAATGACAGTCAAGCAACTAACATTTTCCCAAAAATAGTCAGCAAGGGAAGCATACACATTTCTTTCTTGGCAGGTGTGCTGTCCGATGTGGATTGTAGCTGAAGCTAGAAGCCCAAAACTTGTCAAAAGCTATGCAAATGTTTTTGCCTTTTGGGGAAAATATTAAATGCACATATTTTTGCAGGAAAAAAGTGCATTTATTATTTTTTTTTTTCCCCCACAGGAGCCCATAAAGCATTGCAACCATGATCAGTGGATCACGGGTTGAATGTCTGGCACCTGCAGACAAGCCCTGGGGGTTTTCGGCTTGTGAACTTATCCTTTTAAGGCAACCTTGTCGCTATTTATTAAAAAATTGTAAAAAAAAAAAAATCTCTGCAAAGAAAGGCATTATTCCTCACCCATTCTGTGCTGTTGAACTCACATTTCTGGGTTTCTCTGGTCCCCTGCAGTGCAGTATGGTTCCATCCACCAGCTCCTAAGTCTCTACTGTGACCTATATTGATCCACAGAGTGCAACAGGGGACCAGGTGTCCACCATATCCAGGAGTGTGTTGGATACAGAATATTTTTTCAGTAAGCTTATCACTCAAAGGTAACAAAGAAGGGGCGAGTAGTATTAATGATTTTCTTTGCATAGAGAACTTTTTTATTTTTTTATAGCAAAAAAGTGGTTTTAAGGGATATTTTATTGAACTGCTCTCATCCAATGTTTTTAACTTGATCGTATTGCTTCACTGTCTAATTTTACACAAAGTATATATGTAAGTTATAGATTTTATTAATATATTAAAGACTGAAGATAATAAATTAAATCTTTTTGTTGAATCTTGTGTTGTCTGTTTCACTTTTATGGAGGAAACATCAAAGACATGTTACCTTCTACTTCTTTTTAGAAGTCACATGTCTGGGGAATATGACTTTGGTGCCCAAAGCACAGGGTATAAAAAAATATTTCTGTGTTGTTTTTTTAGCACACATCATTTTGTAATTCTTGACATTCCCACACTATACCTAATAATGCTTTCACTTTGACCCGGTTCACACATGGACGGCACGACTTTGGGGGGCGACTCGGCAAGGCGATCTCAAGACGACTTCAAGTCGTGCAAGAACCTTTTCTCTTATCTATGGACCGACACGGCGTGTCTTACACTTTACACGTGGGTATATGTCCCTGCTTGCAGGAGAAGACCTAGGCAGAATGTTAAATGTTAAAACATTCCAGAACAAACCAGAGCTGAACAGCCCCGCCCAGGGGGCGGTCCCTCCGGACATTACCCTCACACTTGCAGCTAGCAGGCCTCAGTTTTTTTCTGCCTAGCAGAAGGAGAAGACGTGGCTCTCTCAGGAGCCAGTCTCCTGGAAGATTTTACTTTTAAATTTTATTCTTTTGGGAATTTTATTATTTTATTTTTGAGACCTTCAATCAACTGTCAGCTGGGCAACAGGTTGGGTACACTAGTATCCTCGTAGTCTTCCCTGTCCGACCATCGAGCGTGCTGATCCTCGCCTTGTGTGCGTGAGACTCCGTTCACGACATACCCCATGGCTCCAGGGGTGGCCAGGTTGCTTTCATGCTCCCGCGGTCCTCTCAAGATCGAACAGTACCTACTGTATCTTTTGCGGTGGACCGGGCCGACAGCTACGCAGTACGACTCTGTGATGGGCCTGTCTGAAACAAGCCAGTGAGTCCCTCTATGGGCACCGGGGGTGTTCTCCAAGGTGCTTGCGGGACGGGTAAGTAGTCTCTCCTGCTGCAAGGTGAGTACATGCTGGCTGTGTTTCTGTGTGTGGGGGTTCTCCCTGTCTCCCCCCTGTTATGCTGCTCTCTGCACCCTGTTGTGCTGTGTGGGGATGCTTGGGGGGTCACTCTGCCCTGGGGGGGCCGCTCCATGACTGTTATTTGGTTTGGGAAGTGTTCTGGGGGACTGGCTGTGTTGTTTTCTGTGCGCCATTTGCGCAGTGTTTTATTTTTTTTAAAAAGTGCGCCATTGGCGGCCATTTTGGCTGGGGCTTAATGCAGTTATACTGGTGCCCGGCGGCCATTTTCTTGTAGCCGCGGCACTTTCACTTTCGTTTTCGGCCTCTAGCAGCGCTGCTGTACGGCGCGAAATACACACATCCTCACAGATTCTTCACCTCAGGCTGCACCAGCGCTACAGCGCGACTCATACAGCGCTACAGCGCGGCTCATACAGCGGTACCGAGCGGTCCCTAGGGGTGGTGAGTACTCCAGGTATCCCCTCCTCAGCCCCAGCACGGCCTGTGGGTGGGCTGTATTATTCACTGTAATGGTGAATAAGGTCTCAGAGCGTGGCAATATTGGAGTCTGGTTCACCTGTTTCTTCACACTGTTAGAGACAACTGGCAGTGCTCCTGCACCTGCGGTCCTTAGGGACCAGTTGTTGGCAGTCCTGGTATCATTAATCTGACCGGGAGGAAGCAGTGTGTGAGCGCAAGGGAGCAAAAAAGCCCCTATCCCCACTTTTTTTCCACAAAAAAAAAAGGGGGGGGTGTGCGCTGATTCAGATATGGGCCTAGCCACTACCGCTCAGGACCCTAGCTCTGAATATATATTTGATGGTTTTGAACAGGACATTCCTTGCAAGGAAAACTCCAGTTCTGTGTCAGTAAATGACAGGGTGCTTGTTTTGTGAACTCATTGATGCAGTGAGGGACACTCGCAAGCTAAATGCTGCGGATGTAGAACCTCAGGCGGACGGTCTCCTCTGGTTCCTTATGGCCGGGCCTTCTAAAAAGTGTTTTTTTTCCATATGTACCTTACTTTAAACAGCTCACTGACAAGGTCTGGGGAAAAAGGCGCAGAAGACTTTTATGGTCCCGCAGCGTTTGCCTATAGATACCCCTTTGAAAATGCCCTACTTAAAACGTGGGCTTCTCCCCCAGTGGTCGACCCTCCAGTCGCCCGGTTGCACAAGGCCACCATTCTCCCGGTGGAGGGGACTCCTGCATTAAAGGACCCCACTCATAAGATGTCAGAAGTGGTGAGTAGAGCTATGTTTGCCTTGTTGGGGTCCGCCCTACGGCTTGTGGTAGCGGCGACCCTTGTGTCTCCAACACTTGCAGGATGGGCAACTAATACAGGAGCATGATCTTCCTCCAGACACTATTGCTCTGGCCCACACATGGTGCAGGGCCTGGTTTATGTGGCGACGCCACGTTTGACGCGGCCCCTTATAACTCAGGGTATTGCATTGTCTGATCTGGTTGAAATGCTGGTCTGCTGACCTAGCTTCTAAAAAGCCTCCGAAGGGTTTACCATTGAAAGGTGGTAGGCTTTCCGGTGCTGCGCTGGATGACATCAAGGATGTCACGGGAGGTAAAAGCACTGTTCTTCCTCAGGCTGGCAAGGAGGCCGCTATAAGCAGGGTCCTTCCTTTCCAGAAAAAGGGGGTTTTTTCGTCAATCAACGGGGAGGCCCTCCCAGACTAACAGCGGTACGGCTGGTGGACACGAGCGCCCCTTGGTGCGTATGCTGAACAAGCCGGCTCCCTAGCCCGCCTCTGCGTGAAGTCTTGCCCCCTCCCGACTCTGGGGTAGGGGGGACGACTTTGCAGGTCCACGGATCAATGGACCTCCCGGATCTCCTACTGGTGGGTGTGCGAGGTGCTCACCTCAGGTTACAGGATAGGTTCCGTTCCTAATTCCAGACAGATTCTTCCCTCGAATCTTTCTCTCCTTCCTGCCCGTCGGGTGGCCCTATGGGGCCTATTCAGGTTTGAGGTCCGGAGTGATTGTGCCGGTTCCGTCACAGGAGAGGTTTCAGGGATTCTACTCGAATTGTTTGTCGGCCCAAAAAAGGGACAGGGTTCGGCCTATCTTGGACCTCCAGGTCCTGAATGCCTTCGTGAAGGTGCAAAAGTTCCGCATGGAATCCATTCGCACGGTGGTCAGTACACTCCATCAAGGGGATTTTCTGGCGACCTTGGAAATCAAGGATGCCTACTTGTATGTTCCGATCTGCGCTTGCGATCGGCGAAGTCCGCTATCAATTTGTGGCTCTTCCTTTCGGCCTAGCCCCGGCACCGAGGGTGTTCACCAAGGTGCTTGTGCCGGTTCTAGCTTGCTGAGACAGCAAGGCATTGCTGTCGTGGGCTATCTGGAATCTCGGTCTGATTCTGGACTCCTTGGAGGCAAAAGGTATTCCTACCTCCGGGGAAGCTACTGACACTTCAGTCTGCAGTGCGGATGCTGACATCCCAAAGAATGGTCGTCAATCCGTTTTTGCATGGGAGTCCTGGGACTCATGGTGATCTCTTTCGAGGCCATTCCGTATGCCCAATCACACACCAGGGCATTGCAGAAGGAGATCTTGTTCCCTTGGGACAAATCCGCGTTGTCTTTGGATTTTCCGATCCAGGTGAGCCACCTGGTCAGGGCGTCCCTGACATGGAGTTTGGGTCCCCGGCTCTTCGGTCCGGGAAGTCGTTCCTCCCCGTCCAATGGACGGTGTTCGCTACGGACGCCAGCCTGAAGGGCTGGGGTGTAGTCTGGGGAGTCCTGTTGGCCCAAGGGCTTGGACTCCGGACGAAGCCTGTTTGCTGATCAATGTTCTGGAAATACGGGCCATCAGACTGTGCCTATCGTCGTGGTCTGAGAGATTGCAGGATCGTTCCATTAGGATCCTGTCGGACAAGTCACGGTGATGGCGTATGTCGACCATCAAGGGGGGACTCGGAGCTCAGCTGCGGCTTCCGAGGTCCCCCGTACCCTGAAGGGGGCTAAAAGAAGCGTGCCGGCTCTGTCAGCCGCTTACATTCCGGGCATAGAACTGGCGGACTATTGAGTCGCCAGATGTTGGACCAGGGAGAGTGGTCCTTGCACCCGGAGGTATTTCAACTCCTTTGCCACACAGACGGTGGGGCACGCCGGAGGTGGACCCGATGGCCTCTCGACTCAATTGCAAGTTGTCGAGATTTGTGGCCAGATCCAGGGATCCTTGGGCGGATGCATCGGAGGCGTCAGTGGCCCATGGGGTCATGATCACCTGATACACGTTTGTCCTCCGCTGCAGTTGCTTCCTCGCCTGCTGCGCAGGGTGGCGACCGAGGGAATTCCGGTGATCCTCATTGCTCCAGATTGACCTCGGCTTCACTGGTACGTCTCGTCGCGGCCGTTCCCTGATGGTTGTCAATAAGGGAGGACTTTCTGTCTCAAAGTCATATATTTCACCTGCTTTTACAGTCTCTGGCCTTAACAGCATGGTTGTTTAAAGCCAGGTGTTGAGAGACCGAGGTCTCTCGGACTTGGTCATTTCGTCCATATTAAGGACATGGAAGTCTTCCTCCAGAACTATCTCTGTACCTGGAAAAGCTTACATCGCCATGTGCGAAGAGCTGGACTGACATCCTCGGACGTATTCCCTCCTTAGAATCCTGCGTTTCCTACAGCATGGCGTGACCCAAAGGCTCGCTTTGAGTATCATTAAGGGTCAATTTCGGCCTTGGCCGTCTTCTATCGGTGACCACTAGCGGGTGTTTCCTTGGTTGGCACCCTTGTGCAGGGGGTTCGCCATGGGCTCCCTCCTGTCAAGTCTCCTCTCCCCCCGTGGGATCGGAATTGGTACTCCCGGTTCTCCAGGAACCTCCTTTTGAGAATATCAGGGATATTCCCCTCTTCACTTTGTCTCAGAGGGTGGCCCTTTTAGTGGCAATCACTTCTGTTAGACGAGTATCTGAATTGGCGACCTTGTCCTGCAAGTTGCCATGTTTAGTCATCCATAAGGCTAAGGCGGTGTTGCATCCGCGACTTTCTCTTTTGTCAAGGGTGATCTCGACCTTTCACCTAAAATGAGGACATTGTCCTCCCGTCCTAGAGTCCTCGCCCATCGCATCCCAGAGTGTGCGCGGCACACTTTGAATGTGGTACGAGCCTTGCGGGTGTGCCTGTCTGCTGCTTCTATTCGGAAGTCTACTCTCTGGTTGACTGTCTCTGGTCAGAAACGGGGTCAAGCGGCTTCGTCTGCCACCTTTTTCTAGGTGGATCGGACAAACCGGCTTTCAAGCCTATGCTCTCATGGGGCGGGCGCCTCCCTTCCCGGTTACGGCGCATTCCACCAGGGCAATTGGTGCTTCCTGGGTTTTCCGACATCAAGCGTCGGTTGCACAAGTGTGCAAGGCGGCGACCTGGTCGTCTGTTCATACCCTTTCTAAGTTTTATTGGGTTGATGTGGCTGCATCTCCGGATGCTTCACTCGGCCGCAAGGGGTTGCAGGCCGCTGTTTAAAGTGGCAACTCCTCCGTTGAGGAGCTCTGCATTGTTTGGAGTGAAGTTTTTTGGTTTTTCCATTTTTATACTGCTCCCATCCCTCTTGACACTGCTTTGGGACATCCCACGTGTAAAGTGTAAGACACGCCGTGTCGGTCCATGGATGATAAGAGAAAATAGGATTTTTGTACTCACCGTAAAATCCATTTCTCTGACATCCATGGACTGACACGGCACCCACCCTTTAAGTTTGTGCTGCTTTGTTACGAACTGAGGCCTGCTAGCTGCAGGTGTGAGGGTAATGTCCGGAGGGACCGCCCCCCTGGGCGGGGCTGTTCAGCTCTGGTTTGTTCTGAAATGTTTTAACATTTAACATTCTGCCTAGGTCTTCTCCTGCAAGCAGGGACATATACCCATGTGTAAAGTGTAAGACACGCCGTGTCGGTCCATGGATGTCAGAGAAATGGATTTTACGGTGAGTACAAAAATCCTATTTTTCTAAGTCGGAGCGACTTAAGTTGCTCCTATTAGAACGGTTCCATTGAACAGAGCCGAGCGCGACTTGTCAGGCGGCTGAGTCGCTCCTGTGTGAACCGGCTCTTACTGATCCCAAAGATTTATAAATAAACAAAGCAAGAATAACACCAGCACTTCACTGAAAAATATAAAATTCAGTCCCTGATGCCCAAAGGAGTTTATTTTGTCTTAGTTCAGAATGCCTACAGTGATGTAAATAGTCCCTGCTGACACAATTGGTGGGGGGGGGGTTACTAAAACTGGAGCACAAAGAATCTGGTACAGCTGTGCATAGTAACCAATGGGTTTCTGACTAAAGCTTGTTGAATTAAAGTGATAATAAAGGTATTTAACTACAAAAAAAAATACATTATACTGTACTTACCTGCTCTGTGCAGTGGTTTTGCACAGGGCAGTGCCAATCCTCCCTTTCTCGGTTCCACTGGTGCTCTGGGCTCCTCCCTTTCGCTGAGCTATGGGAGGCACTCGTGTGTCCATAAGTCACGCAGAAAGGGGCTTGGTCCCACCCCCCCGAGCCAACATCTCTCTCAGCCAATGAGGATTCAGAGATCCAGAAGAGAACTTGCTCTTGTGCACATTACTGGATCGCAATGGAGTTTGGGTAACTTTTAGGGGAGGCTGTGAGGGGAGCTGCATACTGAAGGTTTTTTTACCTTCATGCAGTCTTAAAAAACCTTTTAAGACTTTAAAGTGATTTGTAAAGTCTTGTTTAACATATATATATATATATATATATATATATATATATATATATATATATATATATATATATATATATTTTTTATAAAAATAACATACTTACCTGCACTGTTGCAGTGTATTTGCACAGGGCAGCCCAGATCCTCCTTCTCGGGTTCCTCTTCTGTGCTTCTGGCTCCTTCCTTCTGTTGAGTTCCCCCACAGCAAGCAGCTTGCTATGGGGGCACCCGACCCGAGCTGCAGTTCCATGTATCCATTCAAACACAGCTGCGGCCTGGCTCCATCCCCACGCTCTCCTGATTGGCTGACTGACTTTGACTGCAGCGGGAGACAATGGCGCCACTGCTGTCTCAGCCAATCAGGAGGGAGAGTCTCGGATGGCGTGGACATCGCTGGACACAGGGGGGGCTCAGGTAAGTATTGGGTGGGCTCCTGCAATGCAGGATGCATTAGAATGCATTAAGATAAAAGACTTCTGACTTTACAACTCCTTTAAGCTTTGACAATAAACCTTAGAAGCTGGTTGATCACTATGCACAGCTGCACCAGATACTGTCTGGTCCAGTTTTAGTAAATCTCCTTAATGAGAAGTATATATCCAGTGGAAGCCATCCCAATATGTGCTTAGTAGTCCTATTAAAAGCCAATTGCTCAGGAATCCACTGATTATCCTGATTTATGTTATGGGTGACAACATATATTGAAAATATTTTGGAAGTTCTCAGTAGTTAGTTAAGTGGTAAGTACAATGTAACTTGCCTATGATTTCTAGTGCCAGATCATTATTGTGCACTATTCATTTTGTTCCACTGGACTTCTGGACACTTACAGACATTGTCATATTGCTTTCTCTGGAGAGGCAGCTCAGAATGGTTTCTGAATGGGACAGCACTATGCACTTTTGAATGTATGTTTATATTTAAATAGTAAAACATACATTTTATTTAGGATTTAGATGCATATTAAAGCCAAACTCCAGGCTAACGAATAATGACATTTTAAAGCCTTAAAGCGCAGTTCAGCCTGCCCCTCAAAAAATGTTAAGTCAGCAGCTACACTGTAGCTTCTGATTTTTAATATTAGGACACTTACCTGTTCTGGAGTCCAGTGATGTCAGCACTGCAGCTGATGTTTCCATCAGCTGTCGGGTGCTGCCGTCGTCATTGCCAGTAAGGGAACCCGGCAGTGAAGACTTTCGGATTCAAGGCTGGGTCTCTTCTGCGAATGCTTGGAGTGCGGCTGTGCTCTCCTACTGGCCTGACAGTAGGGGAAGGAGGAGGGGGCTGGACTTCTGATGTACCTCGCCGCAGCGAGGTCTGACGGAACCCGCCCCACCCCCCCCCACGAAAGGTGCCAAATGTGGCACCAGAGGGGGGAGCCAGACAAGCGGAAGTTCTACTTTGTCGTGGAAATTTTATGAAGATTTGGGCCGAACTCCGCTTTAAAATCTAACTTAAGGAAAAACTTACTTTTTAGTTTTGGATAGAGTGGAGGTGGATTAGAACACCTGTCAGTTTTTATTGGTGTCTGTCCCCATTAGGGAGATTCACCCTCTCTCTATTTCTCCTGTTTAGCATTATCAGATCCCAGCCGCATAAGAAAAGTTTCAATTACAGAAAACGGTTCCAGTGTTGTGCCTCTATCCCCTCCCTCTGCTTAGCCATTCACAAAGCACGGCCACAGTTTCTTTCCTCTATGCCCCATGTAGAGAGGAGCTTTGTGCTCCATAATATCTTTGGCCACTGCCTGGACATGACCACAAGCTGAGGTTAGGTTTGATATCGGGCTAGTCTATGATATAGTATTGGTCTGGGAAAGGATGTGCCCATTTTATTTTTGGACAACTGAATTGATCAGAACAGTATCATTAGGGTCTCCTCTGTCATAAAAACCCTGTCGGTGGTTTAAAAAACTGAGTTTAATTCCACTTTAAATAACAGCTGAGGTCCTTTCGCCTCGTAAAACCCTAAGACCGCTTTTTCACATGTGGACCATTTGTCAGTGTTTCATCCATCTGTTGATCTCTATGGAAAAAAAGGATGCAAATGGATGATCATCCATTTACATCCGCTTCCGTCAACATTCATTTTATTTTACCGGTTCAATGCCCTGATTTTCTTCCGGAAAGCGGATCGGGCGAAAAACGGATGTAAATGGACAAATGGTCCGTTTTTTGTTTTGAAAAAATGGTTTTGGGACTCTAGTGGTTAAGGACTCTAGCTGGAGGATGTAAAAAAACTGATGAAAAACTTTTTGAAAAAACATGACTGAACTGATGAAACGATTGGTCCGCATGTGTGAAAGGGGCCTTAACCTGAATAAGACCCCAGGCCCAGATGGCTTCTTGGCCTTATACCATGCTACTCTGCAACCCTTCCTCCACCAGTGTATTTATTCACTTTTGCACACATACTAATTTGAACTCCTCTACTGGCTCACTGCTTACGTTAGCCTGACATATTTTATGTTCTTCTGGGCATCTGTCTTTTTCCCCAATGGCGGATGGGCTTTCCTTGGAAATTGATGTTGTACTCATACAGAACAATCAGAGCCTGGCCAGAAGACCATGAGAGGAGGCTGTATATACAGCTTACTATTGAGAAGCATGGACAGGTAAGCTTAAGACTTGGGGGCAAATGCTATTGTTATTGCCACCGTTTGATAGTGTGAATGGTAAGCTTACACAGTATATTTGAGCCAAAATACAAACTAATACCTCCATGATTTTGTGTATTTTAGTCTTTTGGGGAGCAAGTGAAAATATGCCTTTAGGCTGGATTCACACCTATGCAGTTTGTGCTTTTTGCAGATTTGCACTACAGTCTATTTATCATGGTTTTCTATGGAACATGTTCTGTAGTGCAAATCTGCAAAATGTAAAAAGCACTAAAACTGCATAGCTGTGAATCCAGCCTTAAAATGCATACTGGCCCACAAGCTTAATCCATAGTACAGGTGAAACTTGAAAAATTTGAATATCGTGCAAAAGTTAATTTATTTCACTAATGCAACTCAAAAGATGAAACTAATATATGAGATAGACTCATTACATGCAAAGCAAGATAGTTCAAACCGTGATTTATCATAATTGTGATGATTATGGCTTATAGCTCATGAAAATCCACAATCTCTGAAAATTGGAATATTACGAAAAGGTGCAATATTCTAGGCTCAAAGTGTCCCACTCTAATCAGCTAATTAAGCCATAACATCTGCAAAGGGTTCCTGAGCCTTTAAATTGTCTCTTAGTCTGGTTCAGTAGGAATCACAATCATGGGAAGACTGCTGATTTGACAGTTGTGCAGAAAACCATCATTGACATCCTCCATAAGGAGGGAAAGCCTCAAAAGGTAATTGCAAAAGAAGTAGGATGTTCCCAAACTCCTGTAGCAAAGCACATTAATAGAAAGTTATGTGGAAGGGAAAAGTGTGGAAGAAAAAAGGTGCACAAGCAACCGGGATGACCGCAGCATGGAGAGGATTGTTAGGAAAAGGCTATTCAAAAGTGTTGGAGACTTTCACAAGGAGTGGACTGAGGCTGGAGTCGGTGCATCAAGAGCTACCACACACAGACAGATCCTGGACATGGGCTTCAAATGTCGTATTCCTCTTGTCAAACCACTCCTGAACAACAAACCACGTCAGAAGCGTCTCACCTGGGCTAAAGAAAAACACACCTTGTCTGTTACTCAGTGGTCCAAAGTCCTCCTTTCTGATGAGAGCAAATTTTGCATCTCATTTGGAAATCAAGGACCCAGAGTCTGGAGGAAGAATGGAGAGGCACACACTGCAAGATGCTTGAAGTCCAGTGTGAAGTTTCCACAGTCTGTGTTTATTTGGGGAGCCATGTCATCTGCTGGTGTTGGTCCACTGTGCTTCAATAAGTCCAGGGTCATCGCAGCCGTCTACCAGGAGATTTTGGAGCACTTCATGCTTCCTTCCGCAGACGAGCTCTATGGGGATGCTGACTTCATTTTTCAGCAGGACTTGGCAGCTGCCCACACTGCCAAAAGCACCAAAACCTGGTTCAATGACCGTGGGATTACTGTGCTTGATTGGCCAGCAAACTCACCTTGACCTGAACCCCATAGAGAATCTATGGGGCATTGCCAAGAGAAAGATGAGAGACATGAGACCGAACAATGCAGAAGAGCTGAAGGCTGCTATTGAAGCATCCTGGTCTTCCATAACACCTCAGCAGTGCTACAGTCTGATAGCTTCCATGCCACGCTGCATTGAGGCAGTAATTGCTTCAAAAAGGGCCCAAACCAAGTACTGAGTACATATGCATGCTTATACTTTTCAGAGGTCTGATATTGTTCTATGTACAATCCTTGTTTTATTGATTGCATGTAATATTCTAATTTTCAGAGATTGTGGATTTGGGGTTTTCATGAGCTGTAAGCCATAATCATCACAATTATGACAAATCACGGCTTGAACTATCTTGCTTTGCATGTAATGAGTCTATCTCATATATTAGTTTCACCTTTTGAGTGGCAGTGGTGAAATAAATGAACTTTTGCACGATATTCAAATTGTTCGAGTTCCACCTGTAGGATGGACTAAATCCTCTTCCCAGTGGCACCACAGTGATTCCAACCAAAAAGTGACCTGCCACCTTAAGAAAAACCTGCTTACCAGATGGCAAGCAAAATAGGCATGTGGTTATAGCCCAGCCAAGGCCTTTAGCTTGCACAGACGATCTATCACAGGATGAATGGCTGTAGATCTCCCAAGCCCTGGCACCGTTTACGCAGTCCGTGACCGTTACACTCAGCAATTGACCCAGAAAAATAAAACTGACCATAGTATAATACAGTCTAATCGATTTAATTTATAAAAAAGTATTGCACTTACATTTAGTATGTTAATAAGTTGTATATTAAAAACAAAGCCGGCCAGCAAACAACAAAAATTTAATGTATTTCTTCATTGTAATATGTGAGGGGTTTCTTTTGTCTGTGGATTCATTTAGTGAGCAGCTGGTTTGTCAGTTTTTTACCTGCAACACTTGTTGCCCTTCATCTTCCTATTCATGAAACTTCCCCATTAATTCAATTTATTACAATTTATTAGATGGATTCATAATTCACTTTTTGCTTTATATATATATATATGTGAATTTATGATCTATCATCCAGTCCAGTTTCCCCTAATTGCTATGAAGATTTTTGTCCCCTGTGCTTGTTTGTATTTTATTTGCATACATATTTAATATTTTAATATTATTTAGTCAGGGGTCATGGCAATTCATCATTGTTTATTGACCATTTTTTCTCTATGGAGATTTATTATATACATTCAGTCAGGGTCTTTTTGAGACCTTGACTGTGTATTTCTTCTACGGTGAAACGTATTATCATTTCCTGCTTGTCACTATATTGTGCGTGGAACGCATCACGTGATCGTGCCTGGAGCGCATCACGTGATGTTGCGCAAGTTACATGCAGGACATGACGTGACTGGTGTGGATGTCCAGCCCTCACGATATTACGTCGTTGTGGAGGGCGGACGTGTCACGCTGTGTCTCTCTCGGAACGCATCACGTGACTGCGCCTGGAGTGCATCATGTGACGTTGCGCGAATCACATGACGGTGTGTTGCGGGACGTGACGCGATCAGCGCGGACGTTCTGACTTTTACACACCAGTCTGTGTACGGTCCCCCCGTGGATCACATTTGGTCCATTTCCTGTGCCTGGCCTTTGTGTTCGAGCACATACTACACTATCCTGGCTATATATTTAGCATATAAGCCATGTGTGGTGGCCAGATTTTGGTCTCTCCACCCCCCTGTCATTTATGTATGCTTTTATAATTCTTATACATATTTTTTTATTTTTAAAGACCACATACCCCTGAAACCTTTATTAATTATTGAGCGTCATTCATGACCCCACGTGGAGGCATGAAGCACACGTTGATGAGCCATCTTGGATGACCCGGGAACTGATTGCTCATGTGATGAATTCACAGGTGAGGTCACTCTTACCCCATTAGGGGGTTATGTTGTCTATATAATGTGTGGAGGCAGCAGTGGATGCATATCCCAGATGATGCAAATTTCTTGCGAAACGCGTCGGGATTTCCCACTGTTGCCACTGATTTCTATGAAGCGCTTTTTAACCATTTGAATGTAAGTGTAACTACCTACATTAAACATACTGTTTTTAGCAATATTACGCTATGTGCCTTCTTTTTTCCTTTCACACTTTGATATCGATCTGGTTTAACACCATTGAACCATCACCTTTCACGTTTGCATCAACCTCTTCACTGTGAGCTGCTGCGAGAGACACTCCTTGGGTAAATCATCAGCTGTTGACCCTTCAGGAACATACATCCAAAGCCTATGTTGATCCTCTGGACATATGTCCAGTAGGGTCCACTAAGTCTGGTAAGCCTCCTTTATATTGGTGGTGGTCCCTTTCCTTTCACTATTGATTCAGAAGTGTTTGATGCTGTTCAATCATCACAAATTTATTTCGGATCGTTGTGGGACACTATTGGATTTTATATTTTTTTTATATTAATTTGAATGTGTTTTTGAGGATCATCCAACAAGGACTTTTTCATCTTTTTTCAATTTATTTTTTATTTTGTTGTTTCAGTAATTGCATTGTTATTCACATAGGGAATTATTCAGTTTTTCCTTGTATATCAGGGTTTTTTTCATTTATTTGTTGACATACACCCACTTAGCGCTGCAATTTTTTAGTCTTTTTGTCCACAGGTTTTGCAGCCGCTTTTTTTGTATTTAGTAGCAGTGCAGAAACGTTTGTGTTTGTTTCCAGCAAACAACAGAAGCCTGTCCTCCGAGTACACAGCATGGTGAGGTCAGCAGGTACACTCCTCCAGACGCATTTCGTCATACGTGACATTGTCAATGGGGAACGGGCAGCATAGTGACTCACCACCTTATATAGGAAACCAAATCTTGTTCTGAGTCACAAGTGTTTAGCCATAAGCACCATATTGGATATGGGCAAACCTTCCCTATCACCAGGGAAAAAAAAACGACACATTAAGCTGTTTAACACAAAATTGATAGACAAAAGTATTGAAACTTAAGTTTGTTAAAACCATAGGCTAACCTCTACGGCCTCACCTAAATTTATAGATCTCGAATATGGTTATATAGTGCTCAATAAGCGCCAATATATCATATTAATCCATAGCAGACCATACTACATGTTCATATTAAAAGAGAACCCAAATTTATAAATAATTAAATCATCCATCCCCAGATGTAATATAATATGAAAATATAAATAAAAACAAAATCTACAGTAAATTTAATTATATGACCTCCTATTGGATGGGGACTACCTGGAATTGTAGGAGTTAATTTCATCCCTAAATGTTAATCATAGGGGGATACACTTGAATTAGGAGATGAGCCAATCGAAGATTAATTTCCTAGATCTGATGATCTCTTTCAAGGGTAAGAGATTGGTTACGTGGACTTTAAATCTACCGATAGCAGGTAGGTGTGGCCTAGCGCATGGAGCTGCATGACGTACATTGCGGCAGCTCCTGGTCCTGACGGCTTCCACTGGGTCAGATCTCATCCATCACAGCCTCCAAAACGCCCTGATGGGTAAAGGGAAGCCCAAGGAACAATCTAAGCATGCCGGCGACCGGACACACGGAGATCTGGGCCAGTTTGTGACCCGAGCATTTGCAGCCTTCCTGAACCAGGAGAAATCCAAGATGGCGATGGCGCCTCTGTTCCTGACCAGCTCTGAACCAGCAGACGCCATGCAGGTACACTCCAGGGGCCGCTCAGCCTCCCTTACTGACCTTGAGCCTCCCTTATGCAGCCCCTACCACCTCTCACAGGCATCCCTGTGCTCTGGGGATGGATGGGACATGGAATCGCAGATGCGATCCATGCACACATACCTGCGATCCCTGCCCACAAAAAATGACTGAACACTATGTCTCCCGCATGGAGAAGACCTATAGGAGGGAGATTAATGAACTTAAAGACCTGGGGACCCACATGGAGGACGTAGAAAACACCAGTGACGGCATCTGCAATACGCTACAGTCCCATGAGGAGACTCTTAACTCCCACACTGTCATGCTGCAGCAGCTTATGTACCACCAAGATGACATTGAGAACCATAATAGAAGGAACAATATCAGGATCTGTGGTATCCCTGAAAAGGTAGAACACAAGGACCTAGCAGGGGTAGGGTTGCCACTTCTTCTTCAAGCCAAACCCAAACACTTTAGCGGCGCACAGCAAAAAAAGTTTTTTTTTTAGCATAAACTATATGATTGTAACAGACCTGGGACACCTTTTGGGTGCTCCAAAAAGAATAGTAATATGGCGTGCATAGTGCCCCCTCACCCTCCTATCGGGCTCTGTTCTGAGCCACATTCCTGTCTGAATAATGTGTCCCGGTTTCAGGGGGACTGAAACCCAAACAGATGATTTAAAACCCGAACTATCTGGGTGAATCCCGAACAGATGGCAACCCTAAGCAGGGGCTGTCACTGCCATCTTTAACCAACTTTTCCAGCAGCCTACGGATGCCCCCATTGAGCTGGACAGAGTACACAGGACCTCGGGCCCGAGGAACCCTGACTCCTCCTTTTGCCCACGACACGCTGTGCAGGGTACACTTCTACAAAGTTAAAGAGGAGATCATGAGAGCCGCCAGTACACAGGATTCTATTTGGCTAAATGACACCCCTGTCATGCTGCTCCCGGACCTCTTGCGCCAAACACAAGCCATGAGACACGCTCTTAAACCAATCACATCTCTCCTCCAAGAGAGGCATATTAAATATCATTGGAGGTTCCCTTTCCAGCTACGGGTTCACCATGAAGGCAAGACAGCCCTCTTTCGCACCCTGGGGGATCTACCACGGTTCCTGTGTACGCTGGAGTTACCCAAGGTCTCTTTGCCAGATTGACCCCTCTTGCCCACCACCCCGGGTCTTCCATTTCACCCACAATGGCAGAAGTCCGGCAAGAACAAGCGCCCCAGAGGCCCCTCCCAGAGACCGCCTGATGACTGACTCTCCTACTGCTTCTACTAATCACACACCTTTACCATGCTGTCCAGTTTCTTCCCATTTGTTCCGGCACAGGACATGCACCCCCAACCCAAGTTTTGATGGGGCGGACATTCAGGATCATCAGAGTGATCCCCACACTGACAATGTTTAAAGAGGCATTTTTTCATTTTATTTTTTACTATTATTACTTTCCCTTTTTTTTTTCCGCACAGGTATCCAGACTCTTAGGGGACCTATTTTACAGATGGTGATCAGTTGGTTTGATTTTGCCGATGTAGTTTATCCCCCCCCCCTGCCTGTCCCTATCCATATTCTATATTCCATGGAGTCCCCCAGGCTCCCCTGTGTATCACCAAAAAATGTGTGGTAGGTACTCTCCTTATGTAGTGCTTCTGTGCCTAAAAGTTCTTATTCAGTTATATAAGTATTTTATTGATGGTTAACTTTAGTTTAGCACCAGTTACTGTACCCCCGTGGACCCTGGGACCAGAAGGCACTCCGTGTGCTTTACTGCATTTACACCCCTTAGGACAGATAGTGCATGAGTGAGCACTGTACTTTTATTAGTCTGTTCTACACCTTAGACATGTTAAGTTCTTCATCTAATGATTCAATGATGCCACCTAGTGGCCTGTTGTTTATTTTCCTTTTTCTGTTTCCTGTGATGGTTTCCATCTCCTACAGCGCTAACTCTCCACTCTCGCCTTTTCTGGAGCTGGTTCTCATCCACCCTTCAGCTCTCATTTCTTCCTCCCTCCCCACTCTCATCTCTCCCCTCTCCATACACCCTGCTTTTCTCCCCCACTATCTCCCGGATGGGCAGACCTTGGTGCTAATACCAATTTAGATCCTGTGTCATTTCCTCTTAATGCTACCATGATGCCACTTGATCACATAACCTTATCTTCCTTTAACTGCAGGGGCTTCAATACTCCTGAGAAACAAAGCCATATACTGTACCATTTGCACAAGGCCAGAACTAAAATTCTGCTCCTGCAGGAGACCCATTTTAGGGGCTCGACTATCCTGACCCTCAATAATCCTCATTACCACCAATGGTATCACAGCACGAACCCGCAGGCAAAGTCCAAGGGAGTATTCATAGCCTTTCACAAATCATTCCATCCTGAAGTCTTAGACTCCCTTGTTGATCCCCCTAGGCCATTATCTGTTTCTTAAATTAAAATCTAATTCTTCTATCTTTACAGTGGCTAACGTATATGGACCGAACCAAGACCAGGGGAGCTTCCTGTCCGTGGTTCTGAACAAGTTACTCTCTTTCGGCGGTCCCCGTTTCATTCTAGGTGGTGACCTCAATGTGACCCTTTCTCCAGCCGTAGACACTTCCTCGGGTAAGTCCTCCATATCCCACACCGCTCTCACCCACATAAAATCACTCCTGCATTCCGCACAATTAGTGGATGTCTGGCGAGTGCATTTGAGAGAGACTACAGCTGTTACTCCGTGGCCCACAACTCCTATAGTCGCATTGACTATTTCTTAGTCTCCCAATCCCTGCTTGACATCCCGCTTAAGGCATCCCTAGGCAACATACCTTGGTCTGACCATGCCCCAGCACAGCACACCTTAGCCTAGCCCACCTCCGACATCCCGTAAAACATTCTCATGGCGCCTGAACGACAATCTGTTGAAAGACGCCTCATGTGTTGCGGCGGTGGACTTTATTCAAGACCATCGGTCTGACACCAACCCTCTCACTAAATGGGAGGCCCTAAAGTGCGTACTTCGGAGACTCTCATACAACACGGCTCACGCCTGAAGAAGGCCAGATCTGCTGACATCGTCCAACTATTGTCCACTATAAATACGCTCGAACTAGCACAAAACGAGACCCTGACCCAGCGACATATGTTGACCTCTCTAACACGCGCAGAAAATTGCTCCACCTTCTGCCAACTCCCTCATAGCCAGGGATAGGGGACGCAACAGGCACCACACTCTGGGCAACACCTGGCGAGGGTCCTCCTCCCCCACTCCCCACGTTGACCCATCCAACACCTCTGTACTGCAGACCAACAAAAAATCAGCAACACACGGGATATCTCGGACGCCGTCCAGCATTACTATTCTAACCTATACAACCTGCCCCCGCTGACCGCCCTGGCCCATGTGGGAGACTTGCACCTCTCCAACATGAAGGATTACATTTCAGAGACGGCCCTGCTACAGATAGATCCCAAGCAGGCAATTGACATGGATAACCCCCTATCGGTAGTGGAATTCCTTACTGCTATTAAAGGTTTGAAATCTGGTAAATGTTCGGGCCCTGGCGGGTTTTCCCCTAGGTTCTATAAGTCATTTGCCCAGTCCCTCGCCCCATTACTGTCCACAGCGTTTAACTCTATAGACGATGCCCACTTACCCTCCAGTAACCTTCTGTCCGCTAATATCTCTGTCATACCCAAGTCTGGCAAGGATCCCTCTCAGTGCAGTAGCTATCAGCCGATATCACTCCTCAACGTTAAACTCTAAGCAAAGGTCTTGGCAAACAGTCTTTCCCCCCTTTTACCCTCCATCGTTCATAAAGACCAGGTGGGATTTGTCCCTGGTCGCGAGGCCAGGGACAATACCACCAAAACCATTCATCTTATATTCTACATCCAGCTTCACAACATGAAGGCATGCATACTATCGTTTGACGCGGAGAAGGCCTTTGACCGGGTCAACTGGCTGTTTTTGCACCTCTCCTTGGAGCAGATAGGCCTTGGTCCTACCTTTTTGTATCCAATGTTATGACACTATACTCTCACCCCTCGGCATCTGTCCTGGTCAACGGCTCCTCCTCCGCACCATTTCAGATCTCCAATGGTACTCCGACAGGGCTGCCCCCAGTCGCCCCTGCTTTTTGTCTTAGTAATAGAACACCTAGCCCAGTCCATCAGACATAACGCATCTATAGTGGGGATCCAGACACCCTCCTCCGACCATAAACTCTCACTTTACGCGTGTAGCGGGTACTTGAATTTAGGGGAAGCATCTGGGTGGTAGTGTAACCCAGATGCCTTGATTGTTAGGAAATTCAAGGTTCCCTTTGTGAGTTTTGGAGGACTCTGGTGGTGCGAAGTTCCCGCCGGCCTATAGGTGGCATTGTTGCCTTGGACCGGGGCTAAACTCACACCGCAAGACTGTACCTTTTTGTCCTCCCCTGGAGCTGGTACAGCGGGGCGGGGAACCCGCTGTGGCGCGAAGGGAGAGGTCATAAAAGGGGCGGACGCCCTGATCATGGGGTTAGAGTCCGGAGTCAGAAGATGCGGCCGCACCCAGGCACCTTCAGCCTGGGTGCTGGCGTCCTGGTGTTCTAGGCCTAGGTGCCCTTGACCTAGCCGGAGCGGAGATGGAGTCCATCTCAGGCACCTTTAGCCTGGGGTGAGGTACTATGGCGGATGCCTGGGGCTTAGTACCTTCGACTGAGTTCCGCGAGGGTGGAGGAATCCGAGGGGGCCCTAACTCCTTGGGTGCCCGTGTCTGAGTTCGTGAGGACTGGTGTGCAGTAACTTCTCTGAAGAGTCCGGCGCAGCATCGCTGGTGACGGAGAGGCCTCCATTTCTCCCTTGGACGGATTTCTTCCTCTGACAGGGGCAGAGCGAGCGAAGGTAATTCACGTTCTACATCACCTAGTCAGTGGCAGTGACTATTCACCACTGGTGACAGCACAGTGGTCAGCAACAGAAGGGAAAGGATTGTGCCTCGATCTGTCCCCATTTTCCAAAGTAAAGAAACTGTTTTATTGCTTGGCAAGAAGAATAAAACTGAGTTGGACCTATTCACTGTGTGGAACTCTGGTTACTAGAAGCAAAGGAGTCAGGGACGAAGTACTGGACTTGACTCTAGGACACCTACACAAAACCCAATTTGCTGGCCTTCACCTCTTAGCTATGGAGGACATGGGCCGTGGTGTGTCTTATCCCTCTCTCCCAGGTACCCCTAGACAACAGCCATATAACCGATGAAGATCGAGAGAGGGGTGAGCCCCGCTACACGCGGATGACCTCCTGGTCTACATCCAGCAACCACACATGTCCCTACCCTCCCTGATGCATGAATTCCGCAGGTTTGGGGAGTTTACTAACTATAAATTGAATATGTCTAAAACTGAGGCCCTTAATATATCCCTACCGTACACGACCCTTACCCGAGTACAGGCTAACTTCCCTTTTAATGGAGCTCCAGGGGCATCTCTTATTTGGGGATAACGATCCCCTCCAACCTATCGGATCTTTACGCTCTCAATTATCTCCCTTTTTATTGACCCGGCTTCGGAAGGAACTAGACGCCTGGTACTCCTCCCTATTGCCCTGGTTTGGTCGCATCAATGAATTGAGAATGGACACCCTCCCTAAACTATTTTTATCTGTTTTAAACTATACCTATCTCCGTCCCTAAACGTTTTTTTTCCTCCCTGTGATCTATGTCCATACGCTTCATTTGGCGCCAAGGCATATCCCGCATCCGTCTCACTCTGCTCACGTACCCCAAAATCCAGGGCGGGATAGGCCTCCCTGACTTTGATCCTTTACCACAGGGCAGCCCTGTTGTCTAGTGTTCTGGAGTGGTTCCCTCTCCCCTTCCCCAAAGCATCCACCATGGTGGAACAAGACCTGTCCACCCTCGACCTCAGGGCCCTACTCTGGGGCTATGGGCAACATTTACATTTACTCTCCTCTACCTCCCTGTTGACTATTGCTGCCCTGCATCTATGGTACAAAGGAATGCTATCATTATTGTCCTCGGACCCCTCGCCCCTCACATCCTTGTTTGACCATCCTGCGCTGCCTCAGGGTATGGGCTCCACATCAGTAGGCCCCTACTCCCACCCCACATGGCCTGTATCGAGCTCATTTGTAGACCCCACCTCAGGCACTCCTGTAGTGCCAAGTGACCAGGGCAACTGGCTCACAGCGCTTCGCATATCCTCCTTTTTTGTTCTGACCTTTTCTCCTCTTCCAAAATTCACAGATCTCTGACGGGATACAAACGGCTGTGCTCTCTCTCAGAAACACCCAGACATTTACTCTCTACCATGTACACACTACAAAATGCACTGAAGGAAGGTGTCCACGGATTTTGGAAAGGAACTCCATTTGGTGGATTGGCAAAAGTCATACCGCATTACACACAAATCCTCAATTTCCTGTTATCCCCAGGAGAAAAACTTTTTAAACTTCTTTCCCGGTGGTACCGAGACCCTCAATCTCTACATAAAATATTTCTGTCCGTACCTCCCTCGTGTTGGAGATGCGGCTCGGCAAATGGAAGTTATCTACACATATGGTGGGACTGTCAGTCCATTCAGCCCCTCTGGTTGCAGGTCTTTGCCATATACAGCAGTCTATATGAGCAGCCTTTGATGCCCTCTCCAGAGATAGCTTTACTCTTCATGCTTCCTGGCTCCATAGCCTCCCAGAAAAGCACCTTACGGTGCTTCTTTCTATCAGCCGCCAGACAGCTTATCTCCCTATTCTGGAAAACTACCACCCCCCCCCCCCCCCTTGGCCTTTTGGGTCTCCATAGTCAATGACATCATGCGCATGGAAGAGATGTTTGCCCTTGATAATGACACCTTCGACAAATTTAAGACCCTATGGCTCATCTGGATCGATTACTCTGCCTCGGACTCCCTGAAAACATTGTTGACGCCCCAGGGTCAACCCACATGCACAGCCTGATTCCATTATGCAGGTTTGTCGTGCCAAGGTCTGCTCGGTCCCCCTCTATGCCCGTATTCTCCCCCCCCCTCTTCTCTCCTCTATTGTTCTTTTTCCCCCCTTCTCCCTATGTCTATATCTTTTCACCCCACAGTCAGATGTTATACTCTCCAATTTTATTGGTCCTCGCTGCTCCTAGTATAGAGTATCACAGTCTGCTCCTGGAAGATGGTGGTGTGCTAGTGCTTCCGTTTGAAATGCTTCCTACGGTGTACTGAAAGCGTGACTTGCATTCTTTTGCCCTATGTTATTGACATCTGAACGTTACTTGTATTACTTTATTCTGTTAAAAGCAATAAAAATATATTTGACTCTAAATCTACTGATAGCAATTCTTATATTCCTGTTGATAGTTGCGACTATGGCCCCCTGGCTCAAGTCGATTCCCAAGAGCCAGTATATGAGGCTTAAAAGGAACTGTTCTGATCAAGGTGAACTTCTGGCACAAGCTGAGATCCTGATGTGTAGATTTATGAAGAAAGGGTACATTAGGGAGTCTTTGATTGATGCACTAGAATCTATAAAGGTTATTAATAGGGATGACCTACTTGTTGATAGGTCACCAAATACAGATGGGCCTTTTTCTTCAGGGGTTCCTTTTGTGACTACCTATTCATTAAAACACAAGAGTATTAAACAACTAATTTCCAGACACTGGCACATTGTGAATATTGATAGAGTTTTGAAGGCAGTGCTACCTGCAAAACCACAGGTGGTGTTTAGAGGGGCTCCTTCCATAAGAAATAGGATAGCACCTAATATCTTTAACCCACCCACAAATAAAATCGGTTTCTTTAATCAATTAACTGGGTTCTATCAATGCAAGAGGTGTAGGGCGTGTTCTCTGAGTGGCTGTACTCCATAGAAGAACCACTAGTTTTATTTCTACTAGTACACAGAGGCAATATATGAATAAACCGTTTATTACCTGTTCCACAGTGGGAGTAGTGTATATGTTGCAATGTCCATATGGCCTTCAATACATAGAGAGGACCAAACGCCCCCTACAAGTTCGTCTTAATGAACACATCACTAATATTAAGACAGGATTTAGGAATCATTCAGTGTCCAAACACCATTTACTTGTAAAGGAAAAAAGAAAAAGAAACTGCGCTAAGAAATCTGATGCACTTGCAAGACCTTGGCGAGTCTACAAGTCAATATATGGAAGCAGCGACTCTCCTGTGAAACATTGGTACAGTGGAAAGTAAAAAGAAAAATATATAGAATCGCGCTACCTAAGAGCAAATAGTTGAAAGCTCTAATATACACCACATAATAGAAAAATGTGAAACATAACCAAAATGTAGCATACAGTATTATTTAACTTGTGCACAATAAGGACCCTTCCAAGACCATCTTTTTGGGCATTGATAAGTTTAGTCCCCACTGGAGGGGAAGCTCACTAGTGAGGGAAATATCTAAACTAGAAATGTCCTGGATCCATAGGCTTAAAACTTATGCCCCTTATGGGTTAAACATAGATGTCGATGTGAATGCTTTCATTGATAACTCATAAATGGTTAAGCTGTACACTTGATCTGAGACACAAGTATAGGCCCAAATTATGTTTTTATTTTTTATCACATTTACTTATTTAATCTAATATTAATTGTACCCACACAAATTTTTTAGGTATTTATTTAATTAATTATAGATAATATTATTATTAATTATTTGTCATGTTTACAACTTTATAATTCATTTTAGGGGTTTATTTTGATATTCTCAATCGCATTTATTATTAATTTTTATAAATAAAAATGTATATTATTATTATTCGAACTAGGAATACTTGACACGTTTAAACAATTAACACTAATTTGATGTTTAATTTAGGGGTTAATAATAATTTATTTATGGTCATATAACATGCTGTTTTAACAAAAAAAAAATCCTGCAATATTTGGGACTATTTAGCGCAGCTTCTCTCATTTTCTATCTATTATTGTGTGTATCTCACTTCAAGCTGCTGCTTTGTTTATATTATTAATTTATGTTGGTACACTAGCGTGGTTTCTTGCCTAATAAAGATTATATAATGGTGACTGACAGGCTGCCTAAAGCGGTTGTATACCGCAAAACTTTTTTTTTTTTTTTTCCAACCTGCAAGGCAAAGCATACTAGCTCATTATTAATCACTTACCTTAGATCGAAGCCCCCGCAGTGGTCCTTGGACACGTCACCGCCATGATACCCGGAGTGACTTCCAAGGTATCGCCGCTCCGGCGCTGTGATTGGCCGGAGCGTCGATGACGTCACTTCCACGCATGTGCGAGGAACGGCACGATCCCCGCGCATGTGCGAAATCTGGCAGTGTCCGGCGGCTGCCATTCAAGAGCTGCTGCACTCAGTGCGCCTGCGCCGTTATCTACGGCGCGCCTGCGCCGTAGATATCGGTACAGACTTTTTTGCAAATATCTCCGAGACCGTGTAGGTCTTGGGGATATTGCAAGCACCTACAGGTAAGCCTTAATGTAGGCTTACCTGTAGGTGCATGTCATTATTATGGGTATACAATGACAAAGATCATATGCAAATCCTTAAAATATATGTAAAACCCATAAAAACAGGCTTAGTGGTTAGTTAGTTCTTCAAAATAAACTGCTTTTAAAATATTTTAAAACATTAACAATAAAGGGTGTTGGTTCCTTTTAAAAAACTCCATCTAGTGGTTGAGCGGCAAAATGGCACCTATAATCTAGTTTACTCCATCTAGTGGTCAAAAAGCATATTGCATGTCCTAAAAGGGAGTACATAAGAAAACCTTTTAGGCTCCATGTACACAGAAGCTCAAAAACTGTTGTTTTTAAAGCAGCAGAAAAAGCTAGCTTTTATCAGCGTTTTTTTACTAGCTTTTATTAGTGTTTTTCAGTGTAGCTTTATTTAGCCGAAAAATGGCACTGTGAACGCGAATTTCTTGCGTTCAGAAAAAAGCCCATTAACTCCACTGCTCATTAAAGCTAAAAAACGTTATGTGTACATGAACACATAGGCTAACATAGAGTGCAGTTAATGGGCTTTTTAAAAAAACGCCAATAACCTGCAGTTTATCAGCTTCTGTGTACATGGAGCCTAATCATGTAGGACAGCCCCATCTAGTGATCAAACAAGTAAATGGTAAAAGAAAATGACAATGCATTAGCGTAAAATTACTAAATGGTGTTCTGCAATGGACGGACCATGTTATATGCACAAAAATATGATACTTTTCTATTGCTGGTGATGACATCTAATTGTTTTATACACTACTACATGGAATACAACCTGTTTTTTTTTAAACACTGAGAAAACAGTTAAGATTAAATTCAATATTCATTCCTCTTGGATGCATGGTCTGTATTTCATAAATCCATCTTGATTCCTGTTGGCTCAATACTGTTTTATTGTCCGCATGCCAGTGTTTTTTTTTTTTTATACTTTTGTATTGCCCAGAATTGTAACCCTGAGGGATCTCTGTTGTGGTGTAGCCGAAAGTGATTAGATACACTGATTTTTGAATCTTATGGGTATATTATGTACATGGTTGTACATTCTTTTTGAAAATGTTCTCTTAGTTCTTCCTATGTACTGGTAGCCACATGTACACTGGAGGGCGTACACTACACCCCCTGTATTAACACATAAATCAGGTCCCTGATTTTGTATTTCTTCTACATGGAAGATGATGTGAATTCCATTCTTTTTCTCGGGTTAGCTTTTGTATGTGTACATGCATAACATCTGCCACATCTAAGGAAACCCAGGTGTTTCAAAAAAAGAAAATCAAATCTTCTTTGGATCTGGTATATTCCTGACTATTCTGTTCCTCAGGTTGGGGGCTCTTGTATCTATAAATTTTGGTTGCTCTGGTAACATCTGTCCCAATGTTCTGTCTGCTTTTAATATAGGCCAGTGTTTCTTTGATGCGTTCAATTCTTTTGTATTGGATGTTGTAATCAAGTATTAGCGATGCCTCGTAGTTGTTTTCATCTTGTTTGATTCTATCCTGGATCAGATTTGCCCTAATCATGTTGCTAACTTGTATCTGGTTTTGTACAAACTCCCTCCTGTATGCTTTCTGGGGAAATTTTATTTTCATCCCTTCTGCTTGTTCCAAGAAATCCTCTTCCTTTGTACAGTTTCTTTTGAGTCTCGTCAGCTGCCCCTTAGAGATGTTGGACAACCACAAGTTGTGGTGGCAGCTGTCTTTGGTAAAATAACCTTTGCGATCAGTTTTCTTGAAATATGTTTTGGTTATAAGTTTTCTATTTTCTTGTCTAATATTCAAATCAAGGAACTGGATTTCTTCTTTATTGATGTTGCAGGTTAGTTTGCTTTTTTTGTCATTTCCTTCCAGGTTAGTAGTAAATTCCTCCAGTGCGTCAGTATCTCCCTGCCAAATTATTATGATGTTATCAATGAACCTTTTTGTATAATTTTAGTTGGCTGGACCTTGATTTATAGACACTCTTCCTTCCACTTACTCATGAATAAGTTTGCAACTCTTGGGGCAAACTTTGCTCCCATAGCTATTCTGGTGTCCTGTTTGTAATGGGTCTGATTGTGCCAAAGGTAGTTGTGTTTAAGGGCATAATCCAGGCATTCTTACAGGTATTTTCTCTGACCGCTTCTTTTGTCGCTATATTTTATGGCTGCCCACGATGTTGCTTCTTTTGCATCTTTGTGATTTATAATTGTATATGTAGCACGGCCCCCTTGGGGACTGCTTGGATTTACCTGCTTATCTACATCGCCATGACCCTACAAACATTCCAACCCACCTGACACTCTGGGTTCAGACATCACTGCAACACCTTTAAGTAATAAGACAACACTCAGCGTTTATATTTTATTAACGTTTACTGGAATACTTCAGTTAAGATTTTATTGTAAGAGAGGTAATGGTTCGACTG
Source organism: Rana muscosa (assembly GCA_029206835.1). Lineage (NCBI taxonomy): Eukaryota > Metazoa > Chordata > Amphibia > Anura > Ranidae > Rana > Rana muscosa. The sequence continues at coordinate 701,489,628 of CM055117.1, read as the reverse complement.
AGCTTTGAATAACAGCACAAGCTCAGTAGAATGATTCCACAAGAAATGCCAGTTAGGACAGTTGGCAAACACATAATACTATATACACATATGTACAATGGAGCACCACTTAGACATAACCTGAAAAAGATAAGTAAAGTTAAGCATCCATTCTGACAATACTTCTAGAAAGAGAAACCCAGGCCGGCCTGTTTAAACTTTGTTCCTAAGAGAGATTAAGCTAAACAAGGATGGTAAGAGGGCCCTTTAAGCAGCAATGACAGAATGTCCCTGTTGCAGATCTGATGGTCTTCACCGGCAGTTGGAGCTTTTTATCCAATAAAGTGTAGTAGCAAAGTGGTTACAGATGCCCGTGTAAAATGTTCGAATAGAAGTGCAGTGAAGTGTTCCCAAGGTAAAGCTGTCTGTACACAGTGTCCCAGTAAACAACCAAGCAAACATTTGCAAAGGTGGGAAATTGCCCTCTCACCAACGATCAGGCCGATTCAGTGCCTTCCAGATAGATGTCCTGGCTGTGGACCCGCTAACGATGATCACCCAATATGTAATCCATAGCGTGGGTTGCTACACTGTCGAGTTGGTGCTGTTCAAATCTCCAATGAACCACAGGCAGCGCTGGACCCCTTCTCGGTCAGGCAGGAATTCTGGATACAGCGACCTCACTCTCCCTACACGGAGAGTTCCATCACACACAAGGCCCAGGAGGAAGAGAGCGTGGGGCGGGTCTCTGGTTTATTTTATAGCTCTTCCCAGCATTCCCCTTGATGGTAGCAAAGATCCCTGTAATATGTGGTCCGGTGTATAGTCATGCAAGGGAACAGCCATCTGAAAGAACTACCAATCCCACAATCCCTTTGGTTGGGCTCACAAATATGATGTCAGTTTAGTAACGCTGGGCACTAGGGGGATAAAACGATATACAGATAGGGTACAGAATAATTGTTGGTTGCAATTGTAGTCCACATTGCTACATCCTCCCCCCACTTAAAAGCATTTTGTCCCCGAAGACAGAGCACAACCTGTTTGATCACATCACTGTGTCATAAGAAAGCGAATGGTTAGTTATATGACAAACTGGAAGTTGCAACAGCTAACAACTGATCCAAAGAGGGATCTTCTAACAAAAATGTATATACATTGTCAGGCAAAGTCATATCAAGTTCCTGTCAGGCCAGTAACAAATTAGTGGCCCACCCAGTAGTGTCAGGGGGTGGATCAAGGCCATCCTTTACTAAAGGTTCAATAAAGGAGACAAGTGCTTGATTAGGACATTGAGCAGTGGGAATAAGTTCATCAGAATTTTCCCCAAAGGTATTATACGTCAGTCATTTTGGAGGGCATATTTTCTGTCTCAATCTGGAGTGGATATTTTCCAATGGTTCTGATTCAGGCCCGATTCATGTTCTGATTCAAGCTCTGGCTTCTGTTCTGGTCCAATCTCAGGTTCAAGCTCCGGTTCAGGAGCAGTGCTTCTCCTTACTTTGTTGATGGGGGAACTGGAAGTTTCTGGCACATTAGTTACTTCATTGGGTTCCACCTTGACGTCATCATTTCCTCTTAGTGGGTGGGAATCTAGCACTTCTGGCAGAGGGAGACATGTCTCCTTATTTTCTTCAAGAGGAGAGCTCCCCAACCAGTGAAGAGCTTATTCCTCCTTATCACTCTCCTCTTCAGGTGGCATGGGTTGTCAGGCTTTCCCAGCCCTAGGCCTCAGTGTAGGGGGCTGATAAGTCTCTAAACAGGAGGATGAAGGTACTCGGACAGCGTCAGATATAGGCAACAGATGGTGTCGTGCCAAGTCTTCAGGGGGCCAGTCTTACCCTCTGGCCAAATCTGGTACACAGGAAGCCCAGATAATCGTTTACAGACAATGTAAGGTTGAGAACACCATCGATCAGCCAGTTTATGCTTTCCAGGCACTCCTAGATTGTGTACCAACACTTGATCTGCCTGCCTGTACCAGCAGACAGATACACTGATAGGTCTGCAGGAGTCCTGCATAGAACCTGTGATCTACTGATGGTGGATACAATGCTTTACAGGCTTGTTTACCTGCAAAAAGATGGGCATTTTTTTTTAAAAGGTGAACTTTAAAGTAACATTAAAGGTAAATTTTTTCCCTTTAAAACAGGGGTCTCCAAACTACGGCCCTCCAGCTGTTGTGGAACTACATGTCCCATGAGGCGTTGTGGAACTGACATTCACAGACATGACTAGGCATGATGGGAATTGTAGTTCCCGAACAACTGGAGGGCCATAGTTTGGAGACCCCTGCTTTAAAATAACAAACATATCATACTTACCTGCTGTGTGCAATGGTATTGCACAGAGCTGCGCTGATCCTCATCTTCTGGGGTCCCGAAACTCCTGGCTCCTCCTCTTCAGCGAGTGCCCGCTGTAGGAAGCAGCTTCCTATGGAGGCACTCAAGTGGACTTGCTTGCGTTCATTGACACTGACAGGGCAGCTTGGCTCTGCTTCTCCCCCCCACTCCCTCATTAAAGAGTTTGACAGCAGCAAAAGCCAATGGCTCCTGCTGCTATAAATCTGTGCAGTGAAGAGGGACAGAGTCGGGAGAACTGCTGCTATCAGGCGCATCTCTGTATCGAGATCGGGCTCAGGTACAGAAGGTATAAGGGGGGCTCTGACCCCCCCCACCCCAAAACACGTCTCCATGTTGATGGGGACAAGGGCCTCTTTCCCACAATCTTAATAAGGGGACCCCCAGATTCCCCTCTATATGAATGAGTATGGAGTACATTGTACCCCTAATCATTCTCCAAAAAAGATGTCAATAAGAACACAAATGGTTTTTGACAATTCCTTTATTAAAAAAAGCAAAAACAATGTGCCCCGGTGTAGATCCAGAATCAGTCATGATGAACACCACCGCGCCAACCTGAAGGCATAAAAATAAGCTCTGCACCCATAGCTGGCTCCCACCGTCTGCAGACTCTGACAGTTCTTAACCACTTGCCGCCCGCCGTATAGAAAAATGATGGCGGCAAAGTGGTTGTGTTATCCTGACTGGACGTCATATGTTGTGATCAGGATAACAGAGTCGGTGTGCAGCGCGGCGATCGGAGGTGCTGTGTGTCAGTATGATCAGCACATTATCAGCACAGCCCCCATCAAAAGGTGCCCATCAGCTGCCAATCAGTGCCCATCACCTGCCAGATTGTCCCCCTCTATAAACTCCTGTCAGTGCCCAAAAAAGTTCCAATTAGTGCCTCATCAGTAAAAGTGCTTGTCAGTGCCCCAGCAAAGTGCCAATCATTGCCACTTCATGCCTGTCAGTAGCTCCTCATCAGTGCTACCTATCCAGTGCCACCTATCAGTGCTGTCTATTAGTGCCATCAGTAGTGCCCATCAGTTTTTTTTTTTCAAAATTGTCGGTCTTTTTTCATTTATAGCGCAAAAATTTATAACCGCAGAGGTGATCAAATACCACCATAAGAAATCTCTATTTGTGGGAAGAAAATTATATAAATTTTGTTTCGGTACAGTGTTGCATGACCGCGCAATTGTCATTCAAAGTACGACAGCGCTGAAAGCTAAAAATTATGTCAACCATGATAAACTGTATATATTAGTCATATACAGTAGGGTGGGGCTTGGCCAATGACCGGGATGTGAGGACACGGATTGTCTGAGCTCCATCCGCACCGCACAAATCCACCTCAGATCCTGCAGACCCGACCACTCTTCCAGGGCCCCTTCTGCCTCCTCAGCTTCTTGGGACCCCAGAGTCCACCAGGCGATGGTCAAACACCGCCGATATCGCCATGCCTGCAGCACCAAAATGGCGCCGGCCAGCCTCCTGCACAGAACCACAGCCGGCCAGCCTCTTCTTCCTCCTTGGCGCAACAGCTCCCAGGGAAGAGTGAGTCACAACACCTCCCCGCTTCTAGCCCTGAAGACACCCTCCTATTCTCCTCTTATCGACTATTGCGATTGAGCCCCCTATGCCTAGCGGACCAGGCTGTTGTGGATCAGGGCCTGGCTAAAATTAAATCCTATTGGATAACCATACAATCCCTATGGTATGGGACACATTTAAAGCCACCATGCGCGGCTCTTTTGCTGCTGCTATTGGGCAGTCCTGTAAGGTGTCTCAGTCCAGATTGGTGGATGCAGAAGGGGGACTTAGGGAAGCCGAGACCGCTTACTCTACGTCTCCTACCCCCGAGACACATGCCGTCAGACGACACAAGGCCAGAGCGTTGGATCTGGAACCAGAGAGTTGGAACAAACTCAGAAAAGGTTATATATATCAAATTTAGCAGCTTTTTAAGTTTGGCAACAAAAATAGTCGCCTGTAGCCTATCTCTCTAGACCTGACTATCAGCCATGCAATTAAGAAGAGGGAATAATAGTAGAGCAAAACAAAGAGGTAATGAAGGCATTTGTTATGTTCTACTCCTCACTATATTCTACTAGAGCTCATTACACTATTGTGGAACTGGGTGACTATCTGTCTAACATCTCAATCCAGAGTTACTGGATCCTCAGGCTTCATTGCTTGATGCTCCTTTAATGACTGATTAAATAGAGGAGGCCACTCAGTACTTTGCTGGAAACAAAACGCTGGGACTGGACGGATTTCCCATAGAATGGTACATGCATTTTAAAGAACTACTGATCCCACACCTGCTTCAGGTAAATAACTTTGCCCTGAAGACGGGACAATTGCCGCCTTTTATGTCAGAGGTGCTAATTGTCCTCATCCCTAAGCCCCACAAGGATCATCTTCTTTGTGAATTATATCGACTGATTTTACTAATTATCTCAGATGTCAAGATTCTGGCCAAAGTGCTTGTTCGGCGACTGAATACAGTTATCATTACTCTTATTGGAGCAGATCAAACTGGATTCATCCCTGGGTGATCAACTTCCATTAATTTATGCAGACTTTTCACCAACATGCAAGCCGTTCATGACACCGCGGGATCTCAGGCCGTCTTGGCCCTGCATGCTCATAAGGCCTTCGACTCGGTCAAATGGCCATATCCATTAGAAGTCTTGGCTAAATTTGGATTTGGCAACACTTTTATTAGATGGGTACAGCTACTGTATCATAAACCTACCGCTAGATTAAGAGTGAATGCATCCATATCCAATCCCTTTCTGATAAGGAGAGGCACCAAACAGGGGTGTCCGCTATCGCCACTGCTGTTCGCATTGGCAATATAACCTCTTGCGGCACTGATATGATCTAGTGGGGCAGTTGTGGGATTGACGATTGGGGGTTTGGAGGAAAAAGTATCCCTTTATACGGACGACATGTTGATATATTTAGCGGACCCTCAGTCGTCTCTCCCGGCCCTGCTAGATATTATCCGGCAGTTTGGTAATTTCTCAGGTTTCCAGGTCAACTGGGATAAATCTCTTTTATTTATGATAGACCAGACCAGCCTCAATAGTATTGCCTCCCTCGTGCCAACTACAGATCATCCACACTTTTCGGACCCACTTATCGGTATATTAAGGAACACACTGGAGACATGGACCAATCTTCCTCTGACACTACTAGGTAGAATAAACATTTTTTAAATGATTTTTCGCATTTTCTATATATTCTGAGTAACTCACCAATATATATTACAAAAACAAGTTCAAGGAGATAGATTCAATCCTTTCCAAACTTTATTTGGAGGGGAGAAGCAGTTCGGATTGCAAAAAAAAAAAAAAAAAAACTTACAACTACCTGTTATGGAAGGGGGTCTGGCGCTTCCCTGTTTTCAAACCTACTATGTGACCTCGCAGTTGGCACATGCACATTGGTGGTTTTACCCTGAAGCCAACAATGCGGCCACTGCTCTAGAGGCAGCCATCCTTACCTCCTACGAATCACTCCAGAACCTAATGCATTGCATGTCACTCAAGGGGAGAGAGGGTACGAATGTCCTAGCAATGACCCTATGGATATTTAAGCTTTCAAAGCTGTTACCATCCAACACACATCCAAAACAGTCTTGCACCTATTTTCAGACAACATGTTCCGCTCCTTTGTGGAATTTCGTAGAGACTTTGGTCTCCCTCACATGGCCTATTTCCAATATCTGCAGATATATCACACTGCTGCGACAGTTTGGTATTCGTAATATAGATATCCAACCTCCTCCGCTTGAACGACCATTGACTGATTCTTCTCACACCAAACTAATTTCTACATATTATAAATCTCTACTACACTCAACGACCAACAGAATTTGCGCCACTGCAGATAAGTGGCGTTCTGACATACCTGAGCAGACAGAGGCGATCTGGCAGAAAGTGCTTCCTCTTCAGGTTGCCTCTGTCATTTTATCTCGAGATAAAGTGATCCAAACCAAATTGTTATATAGGTCCTACTTCACACCTTGTTTACTTTATAGACTACATAGAATACCCTTCGATGTAGCATGGCTGATGGCACGTTTTTTTATTTAATGTGGGAATGCCCACCGATCAGAAAGTTCTGGTCAGAGGTCACGTTTTTTTTTATAGCTCAGATACTTAATATATGTAATCCCCTGCGTTGCCTGTTAGGATACATAGATGATGATGGACTATCTAAGAATGTACAAACCTTTATACGCATAGTACTGTTTTATGCAAAAAAATTAGGGCTGTTACTGATTAAAATTTTCGTGTTCGATTAGTCGTTTTTTTTAATCGATTAATCGACTAATTTCGATTAATTATAACGCACATACAGATCCAACTAATTTTAGCTGATCTCCTTGCAGGCTGATTCCCAGTGCAGCTACCAACCACTGGAAAAATGATTAGCAGGATACAAAAAACACACAAAGGCAGCGCTCGATGGGAATAGCATTAAAACTTTTATAGTATTCAAGTAGGTAACAAAATAAACATTGCACTGAAGATAAAATCGATGTAGCTACATAAACTTTAAAAATGGTGCGAGTAATAACAACCGGTAGCAAAAGCAGTCATAAAAACATGTAGCTATGTATGATACTGGTATAAAAATGATACCACTGCTGAATCCAGATGAGGAGGGGTTAACATCAGTCTGTCGGCATGTAAATGTCCCGTGAAGGGAACTATCACAACTCCCAGTGGATGGCTGTAGAATCCCAGGTTGATAGAGGGAAGTGATAGAGGGAAGTGTAACAGCCCTTGCGTGTGGCAGATAGTATGGTCCCGCCGGCATGCAGATATGAAGGCACAGCAAAGGAGCCCTTCAGATGGACACGGCAAGCCCCGCCGGTGTCTGTGGCTTCACCGGATCTCCGACGGAACTCCCTGAAGACCCGGAATTTTGATCGATCAAAAGAAATTTGATCGATCAAAAAACGTAATCGATTAATCGAATTAATAGTTAATTTCCACAGCCCTAAAAAAAATCAATAACCATGCATTGGAAATCTCAATCCTCACCCACTATAGCCTTTTGGCTCACTATTGTCAATCATGCCATCCCATTGTATAAGTTGACATATGAAGCCAGAGGATGCCGACATTTTTTTGCTAAGATTTGGGACTTTTGGGTCAGCTCAGATCGTACTATACCACCTGCTCCTTGATCTATAGGATGAGGCTGTAATCCTGGATTATGTTGAATGTATGTACCTGGATCCCATATGGGTTGAACCAAGTAGGATAGAAATATGAAAAACCCCATGGGGAACTGTTCCTCTTTTTCCTAAGTATCAAATTCGGGGTGTGCAGCCCTCTCAGACCTTCATATGTGTCATCTCATGCTATAGAAATATGATTTTTCATGTCGCTTTGTGTTTACTGACTGGATACCAGATAACTATTTCATTAAGGAATGAGAGATGTTTTCTCCAATGTATACCTGTGTACTTGTTTGTTTGTGTATAAAAAATAAATAAATTGCACCCCCCATATACAGTAAGGCTTTTTTTCTTAGAGAATAGGTGCAGGAGCTCCCCCTTTCAAGTCCCCCCTTGTCTTTGCCCCCTACCCACCTCCGAGCACTGTCCCTTGATTCCCTACCTTATCCACCTCCCAGTACCACCCCTTTTAGAGAATACAGGACCAGGTATATTTTTACGGTGCTAAGTAATTTGTAAGGAATTTGTTAATAATAAGCTGTAAAATACAGTGTCTTAAAGTATTCATACCCCTTGACATTGTCCACATTTTGTCATGTCACAACCGAAAACGTAAATGTATTTTTTGGGTATTTTATGTGATAGACCAACACAAAGTGGCACATAATTGTGAAGTGAAAGGAAAATGATAAACGGTTTTCAATTTTTTTTTACAAATAAATATCTGAAAAGTGTGGCGTGCATTTGTATTCAGCCCCCTTTACTCTGATACCCCTAACTAAAATCTAGTGGAACCAATTGCCTTCAGAAGTCACCTAATTAGTAAATAGAGTCCCCCGTGTGTATTTTAATCTAAGTATAAATACAGCTGTTCTGTGAAGCCCTCAGAGTTTTTTTAGGGAAACGTAGTGAACAAACAGCATCATGAAGGCCAAGGGACACAACAGACAGGTCAGTGATAAAGTTGTAGAGAAGTTTAAAGCAGTGTAAGGTTATAAAAAAAATATCCCAAGCTTTGAACATCTCATAGAACACTGTTCAATCCATCATCTGAAAATAGAAAGAGCATGGCACAACTGCAAACCTACCAAGACATGGATGCAGCAGTGGGACTCGGGAGCGTGCCCCCATGGAAAACGTCTTTCTGTGGGGGGACCTGATAAAGAGGAGAGGCCTGGAGCAGCAGCGGGGCACCCCAGAAGAGGAGAATCGGGGCTGCTCTGTGCAAAACCCTACAGTCCATGAGATGGTAGATACAACTAAGGCACCTTGCACACTGGTGCGACATCCACTCTGACTTTGGGAGCACATGTCGCATAATGTATATAAATCAATGGTTTCCTATGAAACCCATCTTAACTGGTCTGACACAAGTCAGTCCGACTTTGAAAAAAATTCCTACACTACTTTGATCCAACTTGGGCAGGATTTCAGCCCATTGATTTGCATGTAAGTCGCATCCAAGTTGGATCATCATCTTAACTGATCCGACTTGTGACATGCGACTTGTCCTCTGAGGGTATTGAAGGGGAGCCCCACGCAAAAAAAAAAGGCGCCCCCCCCCAAGACCATATCAGACCCTTCGGATCTGCTATGGATTTTAAGGGGAACCCCCACGCCAAAATTAAATAAAAGTGGGGTCCCCAACAAAATCCATACCAGTCCCTTATCTGAGTATGCAGCCTGGCAGGTCAGGAAAGGGGTGGGGGACAAGCGAGCGCCCAACCCCCCCCCCCCCATACCAGGCCATATGCCCTCAACATGGCAGGTGGGTGCTTTGAAGCGGGGGGGGGGGCCTCTGCTGTTCCAGGTTAGCTGAACTCCTACGCATGTGCTGTAGTTATGCCATCCTACGCGGGCCAATCAAGACACCCAAAGATGGGCACCTGGGAGAAGATGGTGGCGCCATGTGTGTAGCTTAGTTCATATTTCCGGCATGGTGTTTGTGTGCAGGGATGACTGAACTCCTTTGCTTGCACGGGGCTTTGTCATTGCTTGTCGGTCAACCAAGACGACTAAAGACCGGCACCTGGAGAAAGCCAGGGAGCAGATTGTGGCGTTGCATGCACACCCTAGTTTACATTTCCGGCACGGTCCTTGTGTGCTGGGTTGGCTGAACTCCTGTGCATACACAGGTGTTACATCATCTCACACGGGCCAGTCAAGACAGCCGCAGACAGATATTGAATAATAAAATATTTGTCAATTGTTTAAAGCAGTGCTTGCATGAAACTGCAAACATGCAAAGTCTTCTTGTGTTGCAGCACCACAACACCTCCCCCACCCCTTGCTCGTGATTTAAGAAAAAACACAATGGGGTGTATCTTATAATAAATTTGCTTATTGCATGCAAGTTCCTGCAAATAGGGTGAAACCAAATGTACAGTACTACATTATAGCTACTGGAAGGTGCTGAAAAGAATACTTATTTTCATTTGATACTTGTGTAGCGATACCCCCAGCCAGGGGAGGGCTGGCAGCCTTAGGCCTGGGGGGCAAGTCCAGTCAAGTGGCCCATAGAACCAGTGGTGACAAAGTGATTGATCGGGGAAAACAGTCTAAGATTTTCCATGATCACAAACAAGTCCCTGTATGAGTCCCTTAGAGCTGAGGACCCCCCCCCCCCCCTGTAACTAGTGAAGGACTAAGTCCAAGCATTAACCCCTGAGATCCAAGAATGTTACCCCCTAACTAGTGATGGACTACAAGTCCCAGCATGAACCCCTGATATCTAAGGATGTGGCCCTTTAGATCTCACGTGTTTATGCTGTGACCTGTAGTCCTTCACTAGTTGGGGGGGACACATCCTCAGCTCTGAGTGGTTTATGCTGTGACCTGTAGTCCCTCACTAGTTGAAGGGCCAGGGGGACACAGCTGTGAGGGGTTTAAGCTGGGACAGTGGGACCTGTAGTCCTTCATTAGTTGAGGAGTGGGCGCAGGGGTGTGTCACACATCCTGAGCTCTGAGGGGTTCATGCTGGGACCTGTAGTCCTTCACTTTTGGGGTGTCACATCCCAAAAAGTAAAGGACTAAGAGTCCCAGCATGAACCCTGGCTGAGATTTAAGGATGTGATTTCCTCTGAGGCCAGCTCATGCTGCCATGACACACATGTCCACATTACACATATGTTCTAATTCATTCACTGCTTCTGACCTCACCTCAGGCAGCTTGACTGAGAGGTGCTTCTGGCACAGTCAGTCAGTGACAGTTCCATTCCCTTAGGCAGGCTCCGAGGCGCATGCCCCTGCACACGGGATAACGGAGGGAGGAGGTGGGTGGAGCAAAACAGTAAAAGGCGTGGATGAGGCAGAAGATCCTCCTCCTCTCTGAATGCGGTGGCCTCAGCCTTGCTTTCCTCTTCGGGACTGTGACATCACTGGTTGCTAGACGCCAGGCGATCCTAGCAACTAGTGCAGACGATTGAGGCAAGCAGTCCAACAAACGTGTCTCTGCCAGCCGGGTCACTCTGTAAGTAAAGCTATGCCACACAGAGAGAGACACTGCTCCACATTTCCCTGAACAGCGAGAGAGAGACCCCTCTCCACATTTTCCTGAACAGCGAGAGAGAGACCCCTCTCCACATTTTCCTGCACAGAGAGAGAGAGACCGACCGCTCCACCTTTCCCTGCTCAGAGAGAGAGAGACACCGCTCCACATTTCCCTGCACAGAGAGAGCGAGAGAGAGACCATTCCACATTTCCCTGCACAGAGAGAGAGAGACCGCTCCACATTTCCCTGCACAGAGAGAGAGACCGCTCCACATTTCCCTGCACAGAGAGAGAGAGAGAGAGACCGCTCCACATTTCCCTGCACAGAGAGAGAGAGAGAGACCGCTCCACATTTCCCTGCTCAGAGAGAGAGAGAGAGACACCGCTCCACATTTCCCTGCACAGAGAGAGAGAGAGAGACCGCTCCACATTTCCCTGCTCAGAGAGAGAGAGAGAGACACCGCTCCACATTTCCCTGCACAGAGAGAGAGAGACCGCTCCACATTTCCCTGCACAGAGAGAGAGACCGCTCCACATTTCCCTGCTCAGAGAGAGAGAGAAAGAGACACCGCTCCACATTTCCCTGCACAGAGAGAGCGAGAGAGAGAGAGAGAGACCATTCCACATTTCCCTGCACAGAGAGAGACCGCTCCACATTTCCCTGCACAGAGAGAGAGAGAGACCGCTCCACATTTCCCTGCACAGAGAGAGAGAGACACACCGCTCCACATTTCCCTGCACAGAGAGAGCGAGAGAGAGAGAGACCGCTCCACATTTCCCTGCACAGAGAGAGAGACCGCTCCACATTTCCCTGCACAGAGAGAGAGAGAGAGAGACCGCTCCACATTTCCCTGCACAGAGAGAAAGAGAGAGACCGCTCCACATTTCCCTGCACAGAGAGAAAGAGAGAGACCGCTCCACATTTCCCTGCACAGAGAGAGAGAGAGACCGCTCCACATTTCCCTGCACAGAGAGACCACACCTCAAGAAAAATCATTTGATTCTCGTATCAACATAGTAAAGCCTTGTACACACCACTATTTTTTATTTAATTTTTTTTGCTCAACCTAGCGAGTTGAATAAAAAAAAACTGACAGGTCCGGTTAGAGCCGCGCTAAGTACTAGCAAAAGTGACCTGAGCATGGATCACTTTTTAGCAGAGTGACAGTGTCTGCTGCAAGTGTGTACAAGCCTTTGCAGGGCTTGTGTGCAGTTTTGCTTAGCCGCAGTCCCATAGGCTTCTTTTAGGTTGTGCGTTTTTGCTGCATTCTTTTTAAAGGGCACCAAAGATGCAGCATGCAGACGTTTTTGTGCACTTTCAGAAAATGCATCAACAATTTGCAAACTAATAGAAGTCTATGAGACTGACGGGGGTAACATGCAGAAAGACTGAAATCACCAACACTGCAGCCAGACTGTGACACACCAGTGGGATCCCACTTCATAGTACATAGGACCAGGTAATGCACAAGCTGCTGATGGAAACCTCTTTAGCTGCAGAGAGGGGGGGGGGGGGTTAGGGAGAGGCCTGTCACAACTCACTTACTTGGAAGGAAGGACCCACCAGGAGTATCACTGGCTCAGTCATCACATCAGCCTCCATCCAGAGCCTTTCATACAGGACACTGACTGCTCAGTTTAAACGTTCCCGCCCACACATTCTTTTCACAGACGCAGCACACGGGCTGCAAAGAGTGTGGGCGGGCACAGTGAGAGAGGGGGCTGGAGGGAGGCAGAGCAGATCCACCCTCTTACATTCGGCTGTGCTCTGAAATGAAAGGACACAGACTCAGGTGCAGACAACAGCACTGTGACAGGAAAGATGTCCGCTCACAGCACAAATGTTTCTGCACATTTCTAGGATGTTATCCAGCCCTGCCAGCCTGCTTGAGCAGTAACATTCACCACTCGGCCAACTACGGAACTGCACATGCCCAGTTCCTAGCTGGCAGCAGATCGGCCCTTTTATCAAGAATCAGTCCGGCCTGGGGGGAAATTGCATGCCTGCCCCCCCTGCCAGCCCGCCCCTGCCCCCAGCTAAGAGAGCCGCTGGTATGATGTTTCGGGCCTGTAACACACCGCTGTCAACCCCCAGCAATTGGCTCTACCCTCCCTTGGCACAGCTAGTAGGGGATGATAGGATTGTAAGACCTGTAACTGTAGGTCACGCAATCCGGCAAAAAATGCACACAGTGATATGGTATATCTGACACTGACCATCCCCTCAATAAAGTAATTACACCAACAACTTGTCTGCTTAATCCTGGTATTTTTACTGAACGAAATGGTTAAGCAGATAAACTGTATACATTAGCATATGCAGAGCCCTGCAATAAAAGGTATTCAGCAATAGACAGATATACAATTCTGTACACACACAACTAGCAGACCCCACTTGCAGCTCCCCTCCTTCGTGGGCAAGATGGCGCCCCCAGCAATGTCTAAATTTAGAAGTCAGGCCTGACTGTTCTATGTGAAGGTTCCGTGGAGATGGATCTTCGCTAGCAATTGGTGGTGCACTTTTGAAGACAAAATTGTAATCCACAGGACTAGGTACTTATAAACTTGAGGAATAAAGTAAAGTCACTAATGCTATTCAATGCACTGTCCCTCCGGTGTGCAGATGCAAACTTTAACTAGTGAGTCCCGAACAACAAACACTGGGCCTAGAGATTCTGTACTAATCTCTGAGCAGGTGCTCTCTCACCCAACCAGACCAGACCAGTCCACGTCCGTATCTTCCGTCGCTGTGTCTTGGTACACAGGTTCCACGACACCCGGGTCTTCGGTCCTCCTGAAAGTAGTAAATGGGTAGCAGGATGAGACATCCCTCAGGCTCCTCAGTGGAAACGGAAGGCTCTTTGGAAGCACAAGGCCTAAACTTCAGGCCCTGTCAGGAACAACAGACTCGGCACAGAGTTCCACTTGCTGGGCAAGCGATGTCCAAAAAGAGACCGTACTCCGGTACGCCCCTCGGTTAAATAGCCCACCCCAGCAGTCCTTGCGCGGGGCAATGCACCCTGGGTATGGTAGTCTCTGGGTTCGTCAAGCAACACCCCGCTACACTTGGTACCATCTAGTGACCATAATGTGGTATTTTCCCCACTCACACATTCAATGTGCAGAAACTATAGCCTGAGAACATTCAGTTTTTCCCCATTTGCACAGAACCAATTAACATGCATTTTTGATGGTAGAACAGCTATGTATATTTTTTTTAAAAATGCATCCATCAGTGAAAGCTAAAAAATGAAAACTTGGGAAGAAAATTGTAAATAGTGGCCTCACTCTAGGATAGAATGACATCGCTTGGCTTTCTAGCAGAATCACAGGAAAGCTGAGGATCCCAAATCCTGGATGAATATGCTCCTATACAATGATGGAGTCTTCTTAAAAGATTTGGGATCCTCAGCTTTCCCGTGATGTCACAGGGGTCCCTCCTGTCAGAATCAGTGGCGGCTGGTGCTCAAAATTTTTGGGGGGCCGAAACAAACTGAAAAAAAAAAAAATCAATTGCCGCCACTGTGCCCATTAAACGCAGCCACTGTGCCCAAACGCCACCAGTTTGCCCCCTCAAATACAGCCAGTTTGTTTCCATATACAGCCAGTTTGTCCCCATATACAGCCAGTGTGCCCCCATATATATATAACCAGTGTGCCCCCATATACAGCCAGTGTGCCCCCATATACAGCCAGTGTGCCCCCATATATATATAGCCAGTTTGTCCCCCATATACAGCCAGTGTGCCCCCATATACAGCCAGTGTGCCCCCATATATATAGCCAGTGTGCCCCCATATACAGCCAGTTTGTCCCCATATATATATATAACCAGTGTGCCCCCATATATACAGCCAGTGTGCCCCCCATATACAGCCAGTGTGCTCCCATATACAGCCAGTGTGCTCCCATATACAGCCAGTGTGCTCCCATATACAGCCAGTGTGCTCCCATATACAGCCAGTTTGTCCCCATATATAGCCAGTGTGCCCCCATATACAGCCAGTGTGCCCCCATATTCAGCCAGTTTGTCCCCCATATTCAGCCAGTTCCCCCCAAATGCAGCCAGCGTGTCCCCCATATACAGCCAGTTCCCCCCATATTCAGCCAGTTTGTCCCCCATATACAGCCAGTTCCCCCCAAATGCAGCCAGTTTGTCCCCCATATACAGCCAGTTCCCCCCATATTCAGCCAGTTTGTCCCCCATATACAGCCAGTTCCCCCCATATTCAGCCAGCGTGTCCCCCATATACAGCCAGTTCCCCCCAAATGCAGTCAGTTTGTCCCCCAAATGCAGCCTGTCCCCCCCCCCCCCAGCCCTGCACTTACCTTCCTCGGTCCGCGCCGTCCTCGATGTGTTCTCCCGCCCTCGATGTCGCTTCAGCCAATCAGGTTACCGGTAACCAGATCCGGTGAACCCGATTGGCTGAAACCTCCACACAGTCTTCTCCAAGGAACGCACCCCCGTGTGTACCTGGGAGGAGTTTTTGGAAGCCGAATACAGCGTGAGAGCTGTATTCGGAAAGCCTATCAGAGCCGTTGGCTCTGATAGACACTTCCAAGTCACACCCACCGCCGGCCACCGCTCTAATTCATATGGCCGGCGCTCACCAGGAGGCCGGTGATCTGCCAAGCTTGTTCCGCCTAACGGTATGGTTCCAAGCTTGACTGCGCAGGCGCAATCTGAGGCGACGGAAATCTCTGAGCTTAAACAGCTGTTCGGCAGCGCCTGCGCAGTCAAGGGGGGGAAGCATATCGATAGGACGCGCTCGCTCCCGATGCTTCATTACACACGCCGCTTTCCTCTTCATACAGCAAGGGGCGGCTCAGATGTGATAATGAGCAGTGCGATTTGTTTGTTTATCCACGACGCTCTATCCAGCAAGGGGCTGGATAGAGTGTCGTGTATAAACAAACAAATCGCACTGCACAATATGACATCTGAGCCGCCCCTTGCTGTATGAAGAGGAAAGCGGCGTGTGTAATGAAGCATTGGGGGCCAGCGCGTCCACAGTTGCCGAGACTATAGTTCCTCCTATCGCTCTGGTTCCCTCTTTACTGCGCAGGCGCAAGCCAAGCCAACGGAAATCTCCGAGCTTCAACAGCTGTTTGGCTGCGCCTCCGCAGTTGAGCTTGGAACCATACAGATAGGGGAACCAGAACGACAAGTCACCGGCCATATGAATAGTGGGCAGCGCGACAGCGGTGACAATACACAGATTCATGCAATGCATGAATCTGTGTATTGTCTTTCAGTGGCGGTGCGGGAGCGAGAGGGGGCGGCGCTCCAGCGCCCTCTATGGACGCACCGCCACTGGTACAGTATCTCAGTGGGAGAGATGGCGAGATCCTGCATCAACATCACTTTTGTTAATGCCGGAATCTGACTTTTTTTTTCCTGCTTTGAAATCTACATCTATCAGAATTGTGTGATAAGAATGCTTTTGTTTTTGTAACAGTAATGCAATTATCATGTAATAGTCATTTTAGGGTTGAAAATGTTTTTATTGTAATTATCAATAAGAACAACATTCAAAGTACACATGTATGACAACCAGTAATGAACTAGGATAATGAGTCTGCTCAATGGCTATCGCCCATAGCTTGACTCCTATTAACAAACAGAACAATATAGGGGGTGTCAGCTGTTGTTCGCTTTAGTGGACATTCAGAACCAAAGGTCATTGTTGTTCATGATAAAAATATACAAAATAAAAAGGAAAAGAGTAGTAATAGACATTTTATTAGTGCCTCCCCCTTAGAGCTCCTTCACAAAGCCGTCCACCTAAACTGACAGGCCAGGCAAGGAGAGCATTAATAAGAGCATAATAATAGCATAATAAAAGCATAATAAGCAGCCAAGAGGCCCATGGTAACTCTGGAGGAGCTGCAGCGATCCACAGCTCAGGTGGGAGAATCTGTCCACAGGACAACTATTAGTCGTGTACTCCACAAATCTGACATTTAAGGAAGAGTGGCAAGAAAGCCACAAGAAGTCCCATTTGCAGTTTACAAGAAGCCATGTGGGGGACACAGCAAACATGTGGAAGAAGGTGCTCTGGTCAGATGAGACCAAAATTTTAGCATTTTGCTTTTAAGCCAAAAAGTATGTGTGGCGGAAAACTAACACTGCATTTCACCCTGAACACACCATCTCCACTGTGAAACATGTTGTGGGGATGCTTTTCTTAAGCAGGGACAGGGAAGCTGGTCAGAGTTGATGGGAAGATGGATGAAGCCAAACACAGGGCAATCTTAAGCCTTGTAAACACGATCGTATTTGCATCGGACAAAGCGTAGGACTTTTGTCCGAAGGGCGTTGGCCGTGAACTTGTATTACATACAAACGGCAAAGAATTGTTGCCCAACAAACACAAAACTATGTGGTTTTTCAGCTCTTTAGCGCCACCCTTTTGGCAACTTCTGCTAATGTTGTGTTATGGTTAGCATTGCTTCTGAGCATGCGTGTTTGTACTTGGGATTTTTCCCAACGGACTAGTGTACACACGATCGGATAATCCGACATCACACATTTGTTGTTGGAAAATTTTAAAGCATGCTATCCAACATTTGTTGTCGGAAATTCCGACAACCATTGTCCCATGGAGCATACAAACGGTCGGATTATCTGACAACATCCTGCCATCACACAATTCCCGTCGGAAAATCCGATCGTGTGTACGAGGCTTTTGAAATAAATCTGTTAGAGTCTGCAAAAGACTTGAAACTGGGGCAGAGGTTCATCTTCCAGCAGGACAACGACTCTAAACACACAGCCAGAGCTACAATGGAATGGTTTAAATCAAAGCATATTCATGTGTTAGAATGGCCCAGTCAAAGTCCAGACCTAAATCCAATTGAGAATCTGTGGGAAGAATTGAAAATTGCTGTTCAGACGCTCTCCATCTAATCTGACAGAGCTTGAGATATTTTGCAAAGAAGAATGGGAAAAAATGTCACTCAAGATGTGCAAAGCTGGTAGAGACATCCCCAAAAAGACTTGCAGCTGTAATTGCAGTGAAAGGTGGTTCTACAAAGTATTGACTCAGGGGGGGCTGAATACAAATGCCCCCCACACTTTTCACATATTTATTTGTAAAAAATAATTGAAAACCATTTATCATTTTGCTTCCACTTCAGAATTATGTGCCCCTTTGTGTTGGTCTATCACATGCAACCAAAAACTTAAATGTGTTTTATTGGAAGTGTAACATGACAAAATGTGGAAAATTTAAAGGGATATGAATACTTTTTCAAGGCACTGTATATCCCCTGCAGCCTTTCAACAATAGTTCCCCTCAGCAACAATAGACCCCCCACAACAAATTACCCCCAGGCAACAATAGATCCACCCCAGCATTAGAAGACCCCCACTGGCAACAATAAATCCTCCAGCAGCCAGTATCAATGGGCCCTTCAGTAGCCAACAACAATAGACCACTCCCTCAACAGTAGATTTCTTAGCAACAATTGTACCCCCCCATGCAACAATAGATCCTCAAGCAGCCAGCATCATTAGACTCTCCAGCAGCCAACAACAATAGACTCCTCCCTCAACAGTAGAACCCTCCCAGCAACAATTTATCCTCTGCTCAAGCAACAATTGATCCTCCAGCAGCCAGCATCAATAGACCTTCCAGCAGCCAACAAGAATAGACCCCTCCCTCAACATTAGATCCCTCCTTGTAACAATAGATCCTCCAGCAACCAGCATTAATAGACCAATTAACACACCTCAGCACCCCTTGCCATTACATGCATTCAGTGCTGGTGGTGCCAAAACTGCATTCCCCTGCATTCCCACTGAAAAAAAAGCCCTGTTGATATGTATGTTTAATATTGAAGGCAGTATTCTCAGTACCAGCCCTAACTACCCCCAAAGCAATTGCCAGCTGCCCTTTCTTCACTCCTGGACTTTTAATAAGGTTGCACAGTAGCTTAGTGATTAGCAGCTGTGCCTTGCAGCACTCCGGTCCCTGAACAAAATTGCGGTCATCCCCCATTCACATTGGAGCGTCTTGCCATACGATTTGACAGGTCAAATCACACGACAAGTTGCAGCCTATTTCCGGCAATCGCAATGTTCTAATCGGTGCAACGCCGACTTTGCGGTGCCGCACCGATTAGAAAAAGTAGATCCTGCACCACTTTTAAAGATGCACGAAGCCACACAGATGTCGTCCAAGTTGCACCTGAAGTCTCACTGACATGCGGCATTGAAATGGTGCGATTTTAGATGAAATCGCACGATTTCAAAGCTGCAGTCAGTGTGAACTTGGGGTTCAGGATACTATCTACATGGAGTTTGCATGTTCTCCCTGTGTTTGTGTGGGTGCCCTCCCACACTTCAAAGACACACTGGTATGTTAAAGAGGAAGTAAACCCTGATGGGTTTACTTCCTCTTTGTTTCCCTGCAAAGGTAAAGCATAATGGGCTACTATGCATCGCATAGTAGACCATTATATGTCACTTACCTGCAGTAGAAGCCTGCGATGTCACCGTCTTCCTCCATGGCAGCGAGCGTCCATCTTCACCCCTCTTCTTCCGGGGGCCGCCAACTCCGTCTCTGTGTCTGGCCGGAGTTGCGGGGGGTGCCGCCACTCGTGGCTTCATTCACTGCTTTCTGTCAGTGCGCCTGCGCGGCGTTGTCTACGGCGCATGTGCCGTAGACAGCGGTGCCTTTCTTTTGCAAATATCACCTAAACCGTGTAGGTTTAGGAGATATTTGTTGCACCTACAGGTAAGCCTTAATCTAGGCTTACCTGTAGGTTAAAGTGGTATGTAAGGGTTTACAACCACTTTACTTGGGTCCAGTATATGTATGCATTGAAGATGAATATGGGCGTCCACCAAACTCACATTTTTTTTTCTTCCAATGAGCTGGAGGTTGAGTCATTCCCGTCTCTTTTTTAATGTGAATGCAGCTGATGGGCGAAAGAAAAAGTGCTAGTTTGGAGTTCGGCTAAAGACAGTGTTGCCAACCCCCGGAAGTAAAATTTACTGGCAGGACGCCAAAATTTACAAACAACACCAATTTTTTACTGCCAAAAATCATGAGATTTACCGACAGAGCCACAGGCTGCGGACATGATAGTGTCCTCCTCTTTCCACCTTCATATTACCTCTCCACATAAGTGTGTCCTCCTGTGCCCCTCTCACCTCTCCACAGGGCAGCACATCAGCATCCTTCTCTGTCCCCTTCATGGCTTCACCCCCCAGTAGTGTCCTCCTCTGCCCCCTTTTTGCTATCCCCCCCACACACAGTGTCACACACCTGCACCCTCCTCGGCTCCTCCTTTGCTGTGGCGATAGCAAGAGGAGCCACCGTGGCACTGCCAAGAACGAGTGGACTGTAATAATCTGTAAGCGGGTGTAGGGGCTTCACAGAGGAAATCACACGTACTGCCTTTATGTAGCACTACCCCCGTAGAAGCTGCTGGTTTAGGTTTTGGATTTGCACGGTACCTCTTTTAGCTTCGTTGTCAGGGTGAGAAAGTCTGTAGTAAATGCAATGTCCACACAAGATGTAAAACCTTCAACTCTTGGGTTTATTTTTGCTGCAGTAACTTGTGTAGAAAGTAGAAGGCACGAGAAGAGAGGGGAAGGTTCAGGTACACATTGTACACATACACACGGAAACGTCTATAGTCATTCAACACTCTCACCTTTGAGTGGGTATTGCTCACCCGGATAGACCCCTCTCGCCTGGCCTAGCAGCTGGGATGATGCACGAACCAGTTTCAGGACAGTCTCTGCCATAGACTGTATGAGAACAAATGTGGATAACCAGGAATCCTCTGCCACAGGATTTCAGTCCCGAACTTTCAGACGTGCAGTTGAAGAGCCTTTAAGCCGATCCGGCGAACTTCTTGACTTTTAAAGTAGTGGATCCCCTCTTAACAAGGTCACCAGGCCTATCCCGAGACATTAGCACTTTACTGGTCTCCTCCAGGGCAGGTCTTCCCCTGGTTTCCTTCATTAAGCAGCTTTCTCCCTCTTGGTGGACAGCTTGGGATCCCCTTTAGGATTGTAGGCCCCAGTCATCATAACTGGGCCTACTTAAAGGAGCACTAAAGCTTTTTTTTTTTTGCTTAAAAATAACAAACATGTTCTACTTACCTCCACTGTGCAGCTCGTTTTGCACACAGTGGCCCCGATCCTGGTCTTCTGGGGTCCCTCGGCGGCTGTCTTGGCTCCTCCCCGCAAGGACTCCACACCTTAATGCGAGTGAGCTCGCATGGTGTGGAGTGATTGCGGGCGCGCTTCCGTGATACAGCGGCGGCCATAGCCGCCGACTGTATCACTCGGCCCCGCCCCCCGGCGTGCCGCGTCATTGGATGTGATTGACAGCAGCGCCAGCCAATGGCTGCGCGGCTTTCAATCTATCCAGTGTAGCCAATCGGCGGCCAGGCAGAAAAACGAAGAGGATGACGGGGACGAGCATGGGACTTTCGAGGGGCCAGGTAAGAAAAACGGGGGCTCGGGGGGGGCGGTATTGTCGAATGTTTTTTCACCTTAATGCATAGGATGCATTAAGGTGAAAAAACATGTAACTTTACTACTCCTTTAATAGCGATGCAGACTCGGGTCAACGCGGCCCACGAGACCGGAACCACACACACATACCTTGCACCAGGAGGGCAGCGAGGGGAAAGACCGACCCACCACAATGGCGTCTGTCCCTTAAGTATCCCTCCCCAGCATGCACAGCGGGGCACCACTCCCACTGTACTGCTGCTGAGAAGGGACACCCAATACACCATGGTCTGCCTGTGTTCCAACAGGTGCCTGATGTGGTAACGCCACCTACAGGCAATAAGGGAAACTGCTATCAGACAAACCACAACCAGAACAGAGGCAATTTATGCAAATTGACAGTCTGAGCCCAACTATTGGCTCAGACACCCCCTAAATTTACAATAGCGCCCTAGTCATTGGGAGCAGGGCGCTACATTTATAACCAGGCAACGTTTATTACCAGAGAGACGGTAGTAGAAAGAGTATTTACAGTAATAAGGCAAGTAGTTTCACTCCAAGCATGGAGGCATAGATACACAGCACAGTCACTTCTGATGTAAGCGGTAGTTGTATTCGTCAGCACTTTAGGCACTTTCCACTGACTGACACAGTATAAACCTAAGCACATAATGCGTATCTGTAGAGGCTGATATTCACACAGCGGTATTCCTTCAGCAGATGGATGTAGGCATCTGATACACTTGTCCCTCCCTCACAGCGAGGACACCGGTTTTATTATCCGCAACGGGGAGTCATTCATCTGACCAGGATTGCTGATACAGGACTCCGTAGGAACCCTGAGCTATCCCTCACAGGCCGGAACACTCTCCCTACCTTTTCCTCACTCTCCCTCACAAGTGGGGTCTCTGTCCCTGTCTATACACACACACACGTGTTCTGTTCTAAACGTGGCTGGGCTTTCCTATATAAGATATCCACCCAAAAATGGCCGACCAAATCTCCCGAGATTTGCTTGTCCTATCAGGACACCAGGCTTCTCCAAAATGGTGCTGGAGACAATTATAGAGGCCAAACAGCTCTGAACATATGTACACATAAACATATCAAATCGACTGAAAAGTGAGTAAAATACACTTGCTAAGCCACTTCTTCTTGCAGCCAGCTAGGCTGCCCTGCACTACAGCTGCCTACAAACTTCTATTCAAAAATGGCACCAGGCGGTGCCATTACGTTACTGTGCCGCCCGGCCAAGCGTGTACAATCTTTCCCGAGCCCTGCCGGGATCGGAACGGCGCATGTGCAGTTGCATGGTCGACTCACGGCCATCTGTTTTACAGGCACCGCTGCCCGTAACGGACATTTACGGGCAGCCCGAAAATGGGCTTAAATTTACAGGCTGCTCATAAATTAACGGGCGGTTGGCAACACTGGGAAGAGATTAGTTCAGAGGCCATCTCTAGTATGAATGTTTTCAATTTCTTTTTATTGTTGATCATTTTTTTTTCCAGATACAGACAGTTTTACGTTTGTACAAGATTATTTTCAATATGCGTTAATTCATTCTCATTGTTCAGTAAACAAAATATACAAAATCTTGGTCAGTATCTATTATTAGATACTGACCAAGATTTTGTATATTTTGTTTACTGAACAATTAGAATCTCTAGTGTAGCGGCCTCCACTCTCTCCTCTCTATTCTTCTTGCTCTGGCATTTGTCTAGGGGTACTCTGAAGGAGAGAGTGCTGGGTAACCACGCCAAGTCCCCCTGCAGAGTATGTGCAGTGAGCGACAATCCTCTTTTACCTTCAGGTCGGTGTTCTGCATCCGGAGACCTCCTCCTGGTTTTCTCGAACAGTGTCTGCCAGTAAATGAGCCCCACACCACTAAAGTCCAACACTCCTTTATTCTTCCAATAACAGAGTAATGCACAGACAGTTGGACTCCCTCAATGAACAGAACAGACAGGGGGGTGTGGATACGAGTAGGCCCAGGCACAATGAACTCTCCACTTTCCTTCCTGAAAGTGGGTTGCGGTCTCCAAGCGAAGGGGGATTTCCTTCCAGGCGGTCTCCGATGGAAGGCTCACCTGTCACTGGCAATATGCTGCACCAGGTCTTCAAGCAAGTATCTCCCACCGGTCCATTACGCCCTCCGGATTCGGGTACCCACTCCCAGGGTCCCCTAGGATCTCCTTCCCTCGCGGAACTCAGTGTTGGGCACTGAGCTCCAGACCTCCATCTGAGTACCTCACCTCAGGCTAAAGGTGCCTGGGATGGAACACGACCTCCGACTGTCCTCTAGGCCTAGGCCGCCTAGAGGACCGACACGAACCACCGCCCACAGGCTGAAGGTGCCCGGGACTCGACCCTGTGACAAAGATGGCCGGCCCCTTTATACCCTCTCCCAGCAAGCACGGCGGGTTCCCCGCCCCACCATACCGCTGCCGAGGGAGGACAAAAAGGGAGCACGGCACACAGCAATGGTTCAACCCCAGCCCAAGGCGACAGCGCCACCCGCTGGGCTGCAGGGAACTGCACATCACTGGTGTCTGCCAGTTTTAAATACACAGAAAAGTGTATACCCGCTACACTAGTATGAATGTGAGTTACGGAACTTAGATTGTAAGCGCCTCGAGGGCAGGGACTAATGTGAATGTACAATGTACATGTAAAGCGCTGTGTAAATTGGCGGCGCTATATAAATACCTGCAATACGGTCAATTCTTTTTGTTGGCTCAACTACCAGACGGCTGTATTTTTTTTATGTTGGCTTCCACAAAACATTGAAACTATGGAGGTGCAGCTGGCCAGCCCTTGCAAAGCTAACTGTCATATTTTCTCCCTGTAGCTTATCTCTAATTTGCACGTGTTCTTGTGCAGCCGGCAGATTACAGCTCCACCAATTACTAGTCTATAGCCATGGTGTGTGTAACAGTTCCATTCCCAAATATGAACTACACCCAGCACAGCAACTCCAGCCTCTTCTGTATACACACACTCCATATGATGCCCAATACTTGGCAACACGTCACGTGACAGCTGCCTGCCCCATACGTCACGAACCCCCCCCTCCTCCTCGTCTCCCGTCCCCTTTGCAGCTTTAGAAGGATGTCCCTCCCCTCCCTGTCTTTGATTGGCTGTGGCGTTTTCACTGGGCATTACGATTGGTTGCGGTGCTGCAGGCTGTTTCTTCTTCTTCCTGTGTTGCTCGTAGCGGCGACTTGATCCTTTCGGGTGAGCTGGGTCTCTGAGATCTCAGAGCGCGGATGTGACCCTTTGGGGGGTGATTTTCTCCGGTACAGGGCCCCCGGAGCGGTCCTAGGAGGTGAGTGGTGGTATATGGGAGGGCACTGTGTAATATAGGTGTCCCGATCACCCCTGTTGTGCCTCATCTATGTGTGCCATTTATGGTTGGGAAGGTCGCTGGTGATCATCACCTATCAGGGTGTATTAGCACGATCCAGATACCCAGGATGCTATTGCATGGAGTATACTGCTTTCCTTGTGATCGATCAGCAGGTGGACAGTGTTCTGGAGCACTGACATTTCCATTGCAGGCCATGTATTCAGAGGAGACTCACTGCTAGGGTGGGCCCTCCACCTAGTACAGGTGATCAGATGTGATCATGGAGGGGTAGGCCTGATCTGTCAATATGTCTGCCCCCCCCCCCCCCCACACACACACACACACATCTGTCATGTGCATTTCATCATATGCCATCCATCTGTATACTGTGAGGTGGGGCTGTATGATGGGTTGATTTATGGCATCTTCTGTCTCTGTAAGAGAGCTTGACGATCTGTTATAGAAACCCCTGTTATTACCTTCTACTGGTTTGGGCAGATTCTACTAAACCCATAACAGTAAAATCAGTGTGTGTGTGTGTGTGTGTGTGTGTGTGTGTGTGTGTGTGTGTGTTTGTATGTATGTATGTATGTATGTATGTATGTATGTATGTATGTATGTGTATATATATATATATATATATATATATATATATATATATATATATATATATATATATATATATATATATATCACACACACACACACACACACACACACACACACACACACACACACACACACACACACTAAAGCATGCTTGTTATACTCCCTGTGTGGGACCTAAGGGGTTAATCCTCTGCATTGTGTAAAGTCTGCTTGATATTGTATGCACAGATCATCCTCTTGCATTGTCTCCATAACCTGTTTGGACAAGAGTTATTGGAGTCAGGCTGCACATGCTCAGTTTGGTGTGTATTGCTAGCGTTTTTATTTTTTCTTGGGAGAGTGCGTGTGATCAGCACAGGGCCAATCAGCACTGCTCAGACAGAGGGTCAAGGGTCCGTTCAGTGCAGTATGAAAACTCCTTCTACAAGCTTTAAAGGGACACTAAAGGTCCCCCCCTTTTTTTTTTTTTTTTTTTTTAAACGGAACAAACATGTCATACTTCCCTCCACGGTGCAGCTCGTTTTGCACAGAGTGGCCCCGATCCTGGTCTTCTGGGGTCCCTCGGCGGCTGTCTCGGCTCCTCCCCACATCAGCTAACCCCCTTCATGGGAAGCTCTCTCCCAAAGGGGTTAGCTTGCGGGCGCGCTCCCGTGATACAGCCGGCGGCCATAGCCACCGACTGTATCACTTGGCCCCAGCATGCCGCGTCATTGATTTGATTGACAGCAGCGGGAACCAATGGCTGCGCCGCTATCAATTAACCAATAAATGAGCCGAGAAGCCAGCGCGTTCACGTCGTGGGACTTTCGAGGGGTCAGGTAAGTAAACTGGGGGGCCACTAATCCTCGGATGTTTTTTCACCTTAATGCATTAAGGTGAAAAAATGTGTACCTTTTTACAACTCCTTTAACCAGGCACCGATAGAAGTCACAAGACTGCTATATACTGCTGATGAGAAAGTATTTAGCGGTTTATATCTACTAAAATAATTGCATTTCCATGCGCTGTGTTCCATAAGACCAGATATCGGGAATGCGGAGTCCTGGGTTTAGTAACACTTGAATTGTCTGCATGTGATCTCAAAAATTGGCATGTGTTCTCAGGTATTGCTTGGCCAGCCCAACCAGTGGGTTGGGGAAAAAAAAAATACCAGATTCCCCCATCTACACACTCAACGTGGATAGGGGAATCCTCCCACTGAGCTATTGTATTCTGACAGTTGTATTAAGGTGAAAAACCTTCTGTGCTGCCCCCCCCCCCCACAAGCGCAGTGGCTCCAGCTGCTGTCTCTCTTCTACTTGGACAGATTGATAGCAGCAGGAGCCATTGGCTCCCGCTGCTGTCAATCAAATCTTGTGATGCAGGGGTCAGTCCCGCTGTCTGTATCAATGGATGCGGCAGTGGGACTTGGCTGCGTGCCCACACGGGTGTCCCCATGGAAAGTGTCCTCAACAGTGCATGAGATGGTAGCTACAACTAAGGCACCATGCAACAACCGCTCCGACTTTGGGAGCACATGCCGCATAACGTGTATAAATCAATGGTTCCCTATGAGAGCCGTCTTAAAGGTGTTGTAAACCCTAGTTTATTTATTTATTTTTTTAAAATAACAAACATGTCATACTTGCCTCCATTGTGGAGTTAGTTTTGCACAGAGTGGCCCCGGTCCTCCTTTTCTGGGGTTCCCTGGTGGCGCTGGTAGCTCCACCCCTGCATCAAGTGCCCACGTTAGAGAAGGCTCTCCTAAGGTGCACACCCGTGCAGTGTGTCCATTCACACAGAATGCATCACTCGGCCTCGGCGCCCGCTTCATTGGATTTGATTGACAGCAGCAGGAGCCAATGGATGCACTTCTATCAATCTATCCAATCAAGAGCCGAGACAATGGGCAGAGAGGTAGAGCGTCTCCGCCGTGGGAAAGAACAGGCACAGGTGAGTAAAACTGGGGGGCTGGTTAGTGTCAGAAGTTTTTTCGCCTTAAAGCAGAGGTTCACCGGAAATGTTTATTTTTTTTTAAAAGCCAGCAGCTACAAATACTGCAGCTGCTAACTTATAAAAAATGGACACTTACCTATCCAGGTCGCCCGCGATGTCGGCAGCCGAAGCTGGCTTCACTGCCCGGTTCCCTTCTGCGCATGCACCAATCGCACTGCACCGTCCTCACTGGTCCCCGCTGTGTTCTGGGAGCCGTGTGTTTCCCAGAACACAACGAGGGGGGGGGGGTGACGCGAAGGGGCGGGACTCCCGCGGAAGTCTATACCCGGAAGTGGTGCAAATACCTGTTTTATACAGGTATCTGCACCCCCTCCCCCCTGAAAGGTGCCAAATGTGACACCGGAGGGGGGGGGGGAGGGTTCCGAAAAGCGGAGAGAGGTACTTTTGGGTGAACCTCCGCTTTAATGCATAGGATGCATTAAGCTGAAAAAAACAAAGGTTTACAACTCCTTTTAACTGGTCCAACACAAGTCTGTCCAACTTTGAAAAAGGATCCTGCACTACTTTGGTTACACTTGGGCACGATTTCAGCCCATTGATTTGCATGCAAGTCGCATTCAATCAGAAGAGGGAAGGTCTGGACAGCCGCACTCCAATAAAAACTCCTTTTTATTGTGCAAAATAACAAAAATTCAAGCCACAGCAAGGTACAGGGTAAAAGTCGCATCCAAGTTGGTTCATCATCTTAAAGCGGGATTCCACCCGCAATTTATTTTTATTTTTTTAAAGTCAGCAGCTGCAAACACTGTAGCTGCTGACTTTTAATGAGGATACTTACCTGTCCTACTTGCCCGCGATGTCAGCCCCCCCCCCGAGGCCGATCCCTTGGCGCTGGCAGCTCCTGGCGACGCCATCCTTAGTAAGGGAAACAGGCAGTGAAACCGTGCTGCTTCACTGCCTGTTTCCTACTGCGCATGCGCAAGCCGCGCAGCGTTTTGTGAATGGGCCGGCTGCTCTCTGGGATACACACAGTTCCCAGAAGGCAGCGCGCCCCATTCACCAGAAGACACCGCGAGTAGGACTGAGGAAGGAGACCTGCCGCGGACGATGAAGAGGAAGATTAGGGACTTCCGCATAGCAACCGCTATTTCTGGTGAGTAAATTTTATTTATTTATTTTATTTTTTTCAATATTTTTTTTTTAAATTTTTGGGGAATTTCAAGGTAGAACTCCACTTTAACTGATCCGACTTGTGGAATGCGACTTGTCCTCTGAGGATATTGAAGGGGAACCCCACGCAAAAAAAAAGGTGCCCCCCCCTAAGACCATACCAGACCCTTTGGATCTGGTATGGATTTTAAGGGGAACCCTCACGCCAAAATAAAAAGTGGGGACCCCAACAAAATCCATACCAGTCCCCTATCTAAGTATGCAGCCCGGCAGGTCAGGAAAGGGGTGGGGGACAAGCGCGCGCCCCCCCCCCAATACTAGGCCATATGCCCTCAACATGGGGGTGGGCGCTTTGGAGTGGGGGGGAGGCTCTGCTGTTCCAGGATAGCTGAACTCCTATGCATGCGCTGTAGTTATGCCATCCTACGCGGGCCAATCAAGACACCCAAGGATGGGCACCTGGGAGAAGATGGTGGCGCCATGTGTGTAGCTTAGTTCATATTTCCGGCATGGTGTTTGTGTGCAGGGATGACTGAACTCCTTTGCTTGCACGGGGCTTTGTCAAAAGACCGGCACCTGGGGAAAGCCAGGGAGCAGATTGCGGCGTTGCATGCACACCCTAGTTTACATTTCCAGCACGGTCCTTGTGTGCTGGGTTGGCTGAACTCCTGTGCATACACAGGTGTTGCGTCATCTCACACGGGCCAGTCAAGACAGCCGCAGACCGATACTGAATAATAAAATATTTGTCAATTGTTTAAAGCAGCGCTTGTATGAAAATGCAAACATCTTCTTGCCTTGCAGCACCACAACACCTCCCCCACCCCTTGCTCGTGAATCAAGAAAAAACACAATGGGGTGTATTTATAATAAATTTGCATATTGCATGCAAGTTCCTGCAAAAAGGGTGAAACCAAATGTACAGTACTACATTATAGCTACTGGAAGGTGCTGAAAAGAATACTTATTTTCATTTGATACTTGGTACCATCTAGTGACCATTATGTGGTATTTTCCCCACTCACACATTTGTCTTTCTCCCTCAGGATGCTGCTTCTATGTTCGTTCATCCTAGTCCTTATAGGTCGAGATGTACGACCAATGTACATGAGGCCACACAGGCAGAGTAGACCGTAGATGACATATGGGGTGCTGCAATTAATAAATTGCTTGATCTTGTGGCTCCTCCCATCTACCCCTTTCACATCTTTTTTTCCTGTGACACATATGTACACAGTTGCCCCCTCCACATCTGTAGCTGCCTTTTTGGCCAAAGATGGTATTCCAAAGGCTATTCAACCCTTTGTTCTTACTCTTCTTTACCCTGCTCGGGGCAATGATGCTCCTCAAATCTTTGGGTCTCCTAAAGACTAAATTTGGATGGGGCGGGAGGCATGTCTTCAAGAGTGGGTCAGATTCGAGTATCTTCCAGTTTTTCTTGAAGATTTTTTGTATTGTTGGAACTTTGTTATTAAAACTAGTGCAGAACCTCACCTGTGGTGGTTCATCTTTGGCGTGCTTTGTTTTTTTACTTTTCATATCGCTGTAAATTTTTTTGAAAGGCCTCCTCTATATGCTCTTCTTCATACCCCTTCTCCTTAAACTTATCCCTTTTTAGAATAAGGCTTTGGTCTTCATAGTCCTTTTTTAGAGTGCAAGTCCGCCTAAGTCTGCAGTACTGGCCAAATGAGACATTCTTGTTCCACCTTGGGTGGTGATGACTGCGGGCATGCAGATAGGAATTGCCCGCACTAGTTTTGAAATGGGTTCTTGAGTAAATTCTACCATTGTCATCAGCCGTCAGTTCCAGATCTAGAAACACCAGTGACTTTTCATCTACTACATGCGTAAACGAGATACCATATGGGTTTCTCGCACAATGTGCCAGAAACCCATCTAGTTCATCGTCGGTGCCATTCCAGATGATGAGAATGTCATCTATATACAGTGAGTACAGGACTAGGTTCCTCCCAAATGGGTTATTGGTCCAGATGTATTTGAGTTCCCAATACCCCATGAATAAATTTGCATAGCTGGGAGCGAACCTAGCCCCCATTGCCGTACCCCTCACCTGCCTGTAAAAACAATCCATAAATGTAAAATAATTGAGTCAAGGTGAACTCTATGCACTCAGAAAATTAACTGTGCCTGCTGTGGGCTAAACAGGTGTGCCTCTGCCAGGTAGTATTCAATGGCCCTGAGCTTAAACTCCTGCTGGATGGACGTATACAGGGATGCTACGTCAAGCGATGGCCATCTGTATCCATTTTCCCATTTGTACGCAGTTAGTACCTCCAAAGCATGGCCCGAGTCTTTAATATATGATGGTAGGCTTGTCACTAGGTCTTGCAGAAAATAATCAATGTAACTCCCAAGATTGCTGGTCAAGCTGTCGATTCCTGCAATAATGGGTCTGTCCGGCGGTCTTTTCATGTCCTTGTGCACTTTGGGGATGTGGTAGAAGTGGGGGACCACTGGGTGTTTTGAGTATAAAAATTGATATTCACTCTTGGTCAGGATCTTACTTGATAGTGCCCTGTCCAACAGTTTTTTGAAATCATCATTGTAACTCCGTTGGATCCCATAGGAGCCTCTCGTAGGTATTGGTGTCCCCCAATTAGCCTGAAAGCTTCTTCGAGGTACTGGTCTTTATCCTGTATGACCAGACCACCTCCTTTATCGGCTTTCCTTCTTACAATTTCTGAGTTTTTCTTTATGCTACTCAGGGGGCTTCAATGCCAACCTCATGGCCCTTGTTGTATTTCTGGTCTTTGTTCCCACAGATTTTCCTAAATTCGCCCATCACGACCTCATAAAAGGTAGGTATAAAGTTGCCTTTGTTCCAGTGTGGATGAAGCTTGACTTTGGTCTAAAGTTCGTGTTTATTATTGTTTCGTCGTATGCAAGACTCTAGACTTTGCCTTAAGACTGAACTACACTACCCGGGTTTGGCGAAACACCAGAGCGCAGGAGAATTTTGTTTTACTTAATAGTCAATTTAACCACTTCAGCCCCGGAAGAATTTACCCCCTTCCTGACAGAGCACTTTTTGCGATTCGGCACTGAATCGATTTAACTGACAATTGCGCGGTCCTGCGACGTTGTACCCAAACAATTTACGTCCTTTTTTTTTATTTTATTCCCACAAATAGAGCTTTCTTTTGGTGGTATTTGATCACCTCTGCGGTTTTTATTTTTTGCGCTATAAACAGAGTGACAATTTTGGAAAAAAAAGCAATTTTTTTTTTTTTTTTTACTTTTTGCTATAATGTCCCCAAAAAATATATAAAAAAACAAAATTCTTTCTCAGTTTAGGCCGATATGTATTCTTCTACATATTTTTGGTAAAGAAATCGCAATAAACGTATAT
The DNA here is from genome assembly GCA_029206835.1 of Rana muscosa. Lineage (NCBI taxonomy): Eukaryota > Metazoa > Chordata > Amphibia > Anura > Ranidae > Rana > Rana muscosa. The sequence continues at coordinate 701,457,702 of CM055117.1, read as the reverse complement.
TGATTGGTTTGCGCAAAAGTTATAGCGTCTACAAAATATGGCATTTTTATTCTTATTATTCTTATTTTTTTTATTATTAGTTATGGCGGCTATCTGCAAATTTATTTATTTTATTTTTTATCTTGATTGCGGCGGACGCTTTTGACACTATTTTGGGACCATTGTCATTTATTCAGCGATTAGTGCTAGAAAAAATGCACTGATTACTGTGTAAATGACACTTGCAGGGAAGGGGTTAAACACTAGGGGGCTATCAAGGGGTTAAGTGTGTCCTAGGGAGTGATTCTAACTGTGGGGGGGATGGGCTACCTAGAAAATGACAGATCACTGCTCCCGATGACAGGGAGCAGTAGATCTGTCATGTTGCTAAGCAGAACAGGGAAATGCCTTGTTTATATGGGCATCTCCTAGGGCTGGGCGATTTCTTTTTTTTTTTTATATTATATTAATTAAAGTGCATCAACAAACAAAATTGCAAAGGCAAACCCTTTCTTTAACTGCAAAGTCAGTGTCCAACAAAGATTGTTAAACATCCAAATTATTAATACTGTATTTGGATTTAGCTAATAAAACAACAAAAAATCCTGAGGTTACTCTTAGTTGAATTGAACTGTGCCTCAATCACTGTGCCCGTACCTGATGCAGATTTTCATGGGATACGGATTTTACTGCTACACCGGCGGCCATTCCAGTATTCAAAAGCCGCGCCTCCTCCTCGTCTGTGATAGGCGGAACACTCAATTTCCCAGCATTCAGTGTTCCGCCTATCACAGACGACGAGGACTCGTGAGGCGCGGCTTTTGAACACTGCAATGGTCGCCGTCTGTCTGCATGACACGCTGATCAGGTAGGCAGACGGCGTCTTGCGGTTAGTTAGTGTTACATTACATCTACTCGCGGCTGCGGCGAGTAGATGTAATGCCGCCCAGTGCTATTCCGGATACGCCCCCTGCAGCCCTGCTACGGAAACTCTGAAGGGAAATTTTTTCAAATCCTGAATCGATTTGAACTCCAAACTCGATTCAAGATTAAAACAATTTTTTTCCCAGCCCTAGCATCTCCCTGTTCTGCCTCTCCGTGAGACGATCGCGGGCACCCGGCGGACATCGAGTCCGCGGGGCACGCTCACGAAGCATGCGGCGGGCGTGCTCGGTGGCACGTTCAAAGCGACGTACAGGTACGTTGCTTTGCGCAGCCATGCCATTCTGCCAATGTATATCGGTGTTAGCTGGTTGGCAAGTGGTTAATAGTGCCTCACCCTTAGAGCTCCTTCACAAAGGCAGCCACAGAAAGGTGGGGGTAAAATCAGGTAGTTGAGCCACCGGGGCATGCAGCCGCTCAGGGCTGTACACAGACCAAAAAAATAAATGGCATGTTACATTTAGTGAGTGGTTCTGCTGCTGGACACTGCCCATTTAAGTTGTGGTGCAGTGGGCCAGCATTTTCATAGTTCTAACGGATAATGAGGAGATGACATGTCGACTCAACGCCTTTCAAATGCTGCTTGAAAAATTATCAAAATGCTTTAGAGGGGTGACAAGGAATGTCATACATATTAACAAGCCCCTAAAACCTCTTCCTCATCTTTCTTTAGTTTTTGCTGACACTAAAATTACTAATGTCAGTCAGTAAGGGGGAACAGTGTCGTCACAATTTCACAAATGCGACAAAACATAGGCCTAGCAGTTGGGTGCTAGGCCTCAGCACTGTCTTACTGCAACAGAGAGGAAGGGATGGCTGTAGGAGTGCTGGCAAGGTGCATCAAATTGGGCCTTTTACAGAGATGCTGGCCTCCATTCACAGAACCATATTGCATGAGGTATGTAGGGGTGTGGACACATTTTCCTAAATATCGTATGCGATCCTGCAACTGTCAATTCACTATACCGTTTTGTGGTATTTACTGCAAAATGCTCAAAACTGTCAGTAAATACTGCATGAAAAGTGGTTACATTTATTTCACAGAGGGAATTAAATAAATGCATGAGGCAATTAAGTAATGGTCCAGGTACGCGGTATTTTAAGGAATGCAAAAATCTAATGCCCAGTTTTTTCAGAAACTAGCCAAGTGGCTTACACACGAGTAAAATGTTGGACATTTTTTATTTTTTTTGAACCGGCAAATGTCTCCCGACATTCTGCCCGTATATACAGGGCTTAAGGTTCCATAGAACCCTGGTTTAACCCCTTGTTAGAAAATGCAGTATGTAGTGGGAATACTTATTCACAATCATTTTTAGAGATATCTTTTGCCGCGTACACACGACGGTTTTTAATTTCATTGAAAAAAACTGCATTTTTCTCGACGTGAATTTTCGTGTTTCCTCTCAAGCCTGCCTTGCCTACACACTATCGTGGAAAAAAATGTTTGAGTAAAGCGCGGTGACGTACAACACGTACGACGGCACTATAAAGGGGAAGTTCCATTCAGATGGCACCACCCTTCATGTTAGTAAAGTTTGAGAGACGATTCGCGCTTTTCAGTCTCGTGCTTTTCAGTCCGTTACAGCATGACGAATGTGCTATCTCCATTACGAACGCTAGTTTTACCCGAACGAGTGCTTCCATCTCATACTTGATTCTGAGCATGCGCATTTTTTTTTCACGTCGTTAAAGCCTACACATGGCCGTTTTTCACGATGAGAAAAACGACTATGTGAAAAACGACGAGAAAAATTAGAGCATTTTCCAATTTTTTCTTGGCCATTTTTCACGTCGTGAAAAATGCTCGGAAGCCCACACACGATTATTTTTAATGACTATTTTAAAAAATTGCATTTTTCTCATCATAAAAAACGGTTGTGTGTACGCGGCATTTGACTCAAATATTCGCAAGACAGAATGAGATTAGGAATATACAAGTATTCTTACAAAGGTGTGGAACTTGAGCTGTTGGGCGAGGGGTGTCCTCATTTTGAAGGTTTGACAGATGGATACCAGAGTGACCCTTTTCAAGAATTTTAGAATATGACAATGGCTATTCTCTAATAACAAAACGCAGACCTGTCCAAAGATGTAGCAAGGACGTCTCCAAATGTCAGAGCAAACATGACTTTAACCACCTCAATACAGAGCACTTTTGCACCCCCTTCCTGCCCATGCCATTTTTCAGCTTTCAGTGCCGTCGCACTTTGACATTTGCACGGTCATGCTTCACTTTAAGTATGTGAAATTTTATATCATTTTCTTCACACAAATAGCTTTCTTTTGGTGGTATTTAATCCCAGCTGTTTTTTTTTTATATATATATATATATATATATATATCTCTTACTTACTTTAGGGCCGAAACAACTAATCGATTGTGAAAATAGTAATCGATTAATTTCATAATCGATTAATTGCCCAGTAACATATTGGGGTTAAAAATTAGCCCTTTATAGTACAAAAAGAGCAAATCGCCCCACAGTAAAAAATGAACCCCTTACAGTAGAGATTATTTGCTCTTTTTGTACTAATTTTAGATTTTTTAACCCCATTCTGTTACTAAACATCTCAGGCCTGGGTCACACCTCTGTTTTTTGGTGCTTTTTGCAGAAACGCACTACAGTTCATTTACATGGTTTCCTATGGGAGATCTATCTATCTATCTCGAATATAAGCCGAGGCACCTAATTTTACCACAAAAAAAATAGGAAAACGTTTTGACTCGAGTAAAAGCCTAGGGTGTCCATCTGCATGCCTCACTATGCCTCATCTGCATGCCTCACTATGCCTCACTGTGTCCATGACTAGACTGACGTTTAACATGGGAGTCTATGGAAGGGGTGCCCGGCTTTGAAAAATCGGTGGTCCCCCGGACAACAAACTTTGCACACTTGTAGAGGAAGAGTTGGGCTACATGTGTGCCAGGTTTGGGGTCCAGAGGACCTACGGCTGGCCGGTACTGGGTCCACAAAGTCCGGGAGATCAGGCAAAAAGGTGACTTGAGTATAAGCCGGGGGGGGGGGGGGCATTTTCAGCACAAAAAAAGTGCTGAAAATCTTGGCGTATATACGGTAAGTAATTTTTTCTCCTTCACTTATTGGCACTGATTAGGTGTCACTGATGAGGAGGCACTAATATGCTGCACTTATGGGCACTACTGATAGGCATCACTAATGGGCACTGATTCCTGCCACTTGTAGGTACTGGTGGGCACTGTTTGCTGGCCTTTCTGATGCTATATTGTAATCAAGGCACTGATGATCAGTGCCCTGATTACATGTGTAGATGTTCCCCTCCGAGAAGATGCTGCTGATCGGCTCTCCTTGCCACACACTCAGTGTAAGGTGAGGAGCGCCGATTACCAGCATCTCCGTGTTTACATGTGACTGGCTGTGATTGGACACAGTGATCGGGGGAGCGCCGTGTCCTAGCAACACAGCATGGCCACCGTGCGTCCCCCTTGTGAGTGTGCGAGAGCGGCCATTCTGGGACGATGTGATATGACGTCATCCCATAACGAGAGCCGCACCACCCCCTCCGTCATTTGACAGTGGGCGGGCGGCAAGTGGTTAAAGCAGGGTTTCTCAACTAGGGTTCCTTCAGAAGTAACTAGGTGTCGACCGATACAGATTTTATGTCCACCTTTCAGGCCGATAGCTGATGCCGATATTCTGTACATCACTGTCTCCTGCCAACCAGATGCAGCGTGTCACTTGCCACAGCGATGATGCGAAGCAGGCAGTGAGAGATGCTGTCTGTCTGCTGCCCGCCACACCGCTGACAGATTGGCAGAGGCTGCAGCGGGGCCTGGGGTGGATGAGGTCTGACAAATATCAGCACTTTTAAGACCGATAATTTGAAAAATGTGAATATTGGCCCCTCCGATAATCGGTCGACCCCCCCCCCCCCCTATAAGTTACCAGGGGAAGATGGTATCAAAAATTACACACCTAATATAAATACCCTTCTTCCACCAATAAAAAAAGACCATGGTGTTTTGTTTATTGGTGGAAGAAGGGTATTTATATACAGTATCTCACAAAGCTGAGTACACCCCTCACATTTTTGTAAATATTTTATTACATCTTTTCAGGTGATTACATTGTAGCAAAGTGTAATTGCTTCAGTGTTAAGTAGTGAGTGCATAGCTTGTATAACAGTGTAAATTTGCTGTCCCCTCAAAATAACTCCACGCGCCACCATTATTGTCTAAACCGCTGGCAACAAAAGTGAGTACACCCCTAAGTGAAAATGTCCAAATTGGGTCCAGTTAGCCATTTTCCCTCCCCAGTGTCATGTTACTCGTTAGTGTTACATGGTCTCAGGTGTGTTAAATTTGGTATCGCTCTCACTATCTCATACTGGTCACTGGAAGTTCAACATTTGCACCTCATGGCAAAGAAGTTTCTGAGGATCTGAAAAAAAGAATTGTTGCTCCACATAAAGATGGCTGAAGCTATAAGAAGATTGCCAAGACCCTGAACTGGAGCTACAGCGTGGTGGCCAAGAACATGCATCGGTTTAACAGGACAGGTTCCACTCAGAACAGGCCTTGCCATGGTCCACCAAAGAGGTTGAGTGCACATGCTCAGCATCATATCCAGAGATTGTCTTTTGGAAATAGACGTATGAATGCTGCCAGCATTGCTGCAAGGGTTAAAGGGGTGGGGTCAACCTGTCAGTGCGCAGACCATACGCTGCACACTGCATCAAATTGGACTGCATGGCTGTCATCCCAGAAGGAAGCCTCTTCTAAAGATGATGCACAAGAAAGCCCACAAACAATTTGCTAAAGACAAGCAGACTTATGCCCTGTACACACGCCCGGTTTTCCTGTAGGAAAAAGTATGAGAGTTTTTGGTCGGGAATCCCGACCGTGTGTATGCTCCATCAGACTTTTTCCAACAGGAAAACTGCTGGGGAAAAAAAAAAGAGCAGGATCTCTCTTCCCGTCAGGAAAAAATCCTAGCGGAAAAAACGTTCGTCTGTATGCTTTTCCGACGGGGGAAAAAAACACGCATGCTCAAACAATTCGATGCATGCTCGGAAGCACAGAACTTTTGTTGGCTTGTCTTTTACGTCACCATGTTCTTGGCAGTCAAAAGTTCACTGGACTTTTGTGTGACCGTGTGTATGCAAGGTAGGCTTGAGAGGCATTCTGTCGGGAAAACCATTGTTTTTTGTTTTTTTTTCAGACGGGAAAACCTCTCGTGTGTACGGGGCATAAGGACATGGATTACTGGAACCATGTCCTGTGGTCTAAGGAGACCAAGATAAACTTATTTGGTTCAGATGGTGTCAAGCGTGTGTGGCGGCAACCAGTTAAGAAGACAAAGACAAGTGTGTCTTGCCTACAGTGAAGCATGGTGGTGGGAGTGTCATGGTCTGGGGCTGCATGAGTGCTGCCGGCACTGGGGAGCTACAGTTCATTGAGGGAACCATGAATGCCAACATGTACTGTGACATACTGAAGCGGAGCATGATCCCCCTCCCTTCAGAGACTGGGCCGCAGGGCAGTATTCGAACATAATGACCCCAAATACACCTCCAAGACAACCACTGCCTTACTAAAGAAGCTGAGGGTAAAGGTGATGGACTGGCCAAGCATGTCTCCAGACCTAAACTCTATTGAGCATCTGTGGGGCATCCTCAAATGGAAGGCGGAGGAGTGCAAGGTCTCTAACATCCACCAGCTCCATGATGTCGTCATGGAGGAGTGGAAGAGGACTCCAGTGGCAACCTGTGAAGCTCTGGTGAACTCCATGCCCAAGAGGGTTGAGGCAGTGCTGAAAAATAATGGTGGCTACACAAAATATTGTGACATTTTGTGCACAATTTGGACAATTTCAGTTAGGGGTGTACTCACTTTTGTTGCCAGCGGTTTAAACATTAATGGCTGTGTTAAGGTTTTTTTTTTTTTTTTTTGACGGGACAGCAAGTTTCCACTGTTATACAAGCTGTACACTCACTACTTTTATATTGTAGCAAAGTGTAATTTCTTCAGTGCTGGTTCACACAGGGACGACTTGTCAGGTGACTTGGCCGCCTGACAAGTCGCGCTCCATTCTGTACTATGGAACTGTTCTAATAGGAGCGACTCAAGTCGCTCCGACTTAGAAAAAGGTTCTTGTACTACTTTGGGACGACTTCAGGGCGACTTGGATTGACTTCAATACAAAAGTCATTTTGCAAGTCGCCTCTGAAGTCGTGTGGAGACCGCCTTGCAGAGTCGCGCGGCAAGTCATGCCGCCCCTGTGTGAACCGGATCTTAGTGTTGTCACCTGAAAAGATATAATAAAATTTACAAAAATGTGAGGGGTGTAATCACTTTTTTGTGAGATACTATGTATGTATGTGTGTATAGTGATGGACAGATGCATAGATATTTTGTGTGTGTTTCTTTCTCACTGGATGGAGGATGCGAGTCCTCAGGCTTGCCCTGAAGTCTAGGGGGAGGATGTGTGGCCCTTAGGTTTCTTAGGTTTCTTCCTCCCCCGAGGCTGGGGTTCTGTTAAGGGAGAGGGGTTGGCCAGGCCTTTTGGCTAGGCAGACTGTTGTACCCTATGTCCCTGTCAGGAGCCTTGCACCCTGGGGGATTAGGGAGAGGGCCTACCCCCCCTTCTTCTTTTTTTTTTTTTTTTTTTTTGGGCACACTTTAGGGATTACTTATGCTGCTTTCCTGTTCCTTTTCTTTTTTTAAGTTCAAAAAGTATCTTTCCTACTATTCTTCTTTCTCTTCAGTACATATTAGTGAGCAGCCTTGTCTGTCACAGCTGGTGTGTGAGACCTTATGTGTCTACAATTATATCTGTCCAAGTGTTAATTCGCTGCTCACAGCATGAAGTCATGTGCTGGAAAGGCTAATGCACTTATGTATGTTACGCAATTAAAAAGATGCTCATGGACATATCCATTACACTGCTGTGCTCAAAATATTTGTTAGTAAAATTTCTGCCTTTTTATTGTATTTTCTTAAAATTTTTAGCCGTAATAAATCATACATGAAAGTGGTTGTTAACGCTCCCTTCTTCTGCACCTTGCTACAGTGAGGCTGACTGTCGGTGACAAACACTGACTTTCTAGGTGAAGTCAGTATTTGCATAATGAAACCAATACATATTCCACAGGTTTTATCTCTTCAAAAACAATAAGGCCTCATGCCCACGGACGTTTTTACAGCCGCGTTTTTTACAGCTTAAAAACGCCTGTCCATGTTAGTCTATAGCTTCATGCCCACCTAGACGTTTTTGAGCTGCAAATAGCATAGACGTTTTTAAGCTGTAAAAAAAACCCAGGACCAGTGCGTTCCTCAGCGTCGGCGTCAGGCATAAAAAAACGCGAAGCGCAAAAACGCTGCGATTGCGTTTTTAAGCTCCGACGTGTTTTTTTATCCAAAACAAATAAAAATAAAATTATACAATAACATGGACAGGCGTTTTTAAAGTGGTTGTAAACCCACTTTATAAGCAAACACCTACAGGTAAGCCTAGATTAAGGCTTACCTGTAGGTGCATGAAATATCTCCTTAACCTACACGGTTAAGGAGATATTTGCATTTAAATGCGGCGACGCTGACGTCATGCGCATGGGGTTAACCCCATTCACAAATTCGGCTAGGTCGCAACATTCGACGACGTAGCCGAATTCAACGGATCACGCGCGCATGCGCGGAGTCACGTCTTCGCCGCTCCGGCCAATCACAGCGCCGGAGCGGCGCTGTGATTGGCTGCAGCGGCGATACCCGGAAGTAACATTCCGGCTATCGCCGCAGCGATGGATGCGGCTAGAGGAGGGACACGGACGACTTGGGGGGCCCCCGATCTAAGGTAAGTGGTACATAATGAGCTAGTATGCTAGTCATACTAGCTCATTATAGCTTTGTCTTGCAGGTTAGATAAAAAAAATAAAAAAAAATAATGACAGGGTTTACAACCACTTTAAGCTGTAAAAAATGCGGCTGTAAAAACGTCAGTGGGCATGAGGCCTAAATGTATGGAAAAATACTCTGAACCTGCTGTCAATCCAGTGAGCTTGTAACTTCCTTTATTGAACGGACAACACCAGTGCTTTTATTGCACTTAAATCTCAATTGGCCTTGTCAGCTCTGCAGGAGTTTTTCACTGCTGGACTACAGAATTCCTCCCTCATGTTATGGAGAGTGATCGTCGCTGCTGCTGCCCTGTTGCAAAGTAAGCACATCGGGTTACTGCTCGGTATGAACACTATTCACAAAACACCTTGCTTTTCTCTCAATTAATGCAAGGTTCTCTGATTGGATGGGGATTGTGATATTATTTCCTCCACCTTGATCAATTAGAAAACGCCTTGTATTCACTGAGAAAAACGCAAGGCGTCCTGTGACTGGTGCCATTGCTGAGTGCCCCCTGTGATCACTATGCAGCAAAACAGCTGCTTGGCACAGGAGCAGTAACTACTACAGTGATTATCCACTTCCACAGGTATGGCATATGCATACTTAAATTAGTCCAAGCTAGACTAATGTAACCATGTAAAAAGAATCCATTCCTGGAATTCAGATTAATTATCACAGGACAACCAATTGCATTTCTTAAACTACTCCTTAAACTTTAGGCTGCAGGGGAAGATGCTGAGCATTATTGTGGGAGAGCCCTTAAAGTAGGGTGACCAGATGTCCCCAGTTTCAGGGGACAGTCCCCGGATTGAGGACACTGTCCCCGGACCAAGTCTGTCCCCGGTTTTGTCCCCGGATTTGATTTCAACAGGAGCTGGGGCAATTTTCAAAGACAGTCAGTGCAGAATAAAAAAAAAAAAAATCTGAATTACACCCCCCCGCTCCTACTAGTTTAGGGGGGGGTGTATTGTTTCCATTATCTGTTTCCCTTTCTGATGATCATGTGCTGGTCGAATATTTCTTAAGTTTCGGACGCATGCCCATTCAGCTCCGCTCGGAGGTTCTTTTGCCTTGGCTCAAATCCCAGCCAGCCGCCTGCCTGCTTATCTCCTTGCCTTCCCCGGCAGAGTGATTTTCCTCCGGTCTTCACCCAGTAGTAGCCGGGGCCCGGAGAGTGAGACTTGAGAGGCTGTGATGCGGGCGGCGGTGGCGATGGGCAGAGAGGCAGCTGAGCTCAGCTGACGGTGTCCAGCAGCAGGAACAGAGGGGAAGTGGATCCGATGGTGGGGCTGCCAGTACCATCAAGGCTTCAACACAGGTGTACTTTGGGGGTGTCTGAGAATAGACTACATTGCACTTTGTCTGTCTCCCTGACATAATGGACGGTATCATAACTCACAGGCAGCAGGCACTTATTGGCCACAAGTTAACAAAATCAGCATCCAACGGCCATGTTATGTGACACACTGTGACAAAGCCAGCCAGAGTCATGATAGAGTGCCAGCTGCCTGTGAGTTATCATAATGCTGATGATCTTAACCAGTTGCCGACTGCCCCATAGCAGATTTACAGCTACAGGGTGGTCGCGCTGCGCAGGATCATGTATATACTTGATCCTGCATTTCTGGGTATTGGAGCCAATCAGCGGGTCCGGTGAGCTCGATGAGCATCAGTACCCACTGATCGTTATGTACACAGGCAGTTTTCCGTTCTGTCAGTATGGAAGACATTGATCCTGTGTTCCTGCAAAGCAGGTACAGGGATCTATGCCTTGCCTTAGTAAAAGCACCTCCCCCACAGTAAGAAAACACTTGTTAGGCACACATTTAACCCTTTGATTGCCCTAGATGTTATCCCCTTCCCAGCCAGTGTCATTAGTACAGTGATAGTGCATATTTTTAGCACTGATCACTGTATTGGTGTCACTGGTTCCCACAAAGTGTCACTTGGTGTCCGATTTGTCCACCGCAATATCGCAGTCCCGCTATGAGTCTCTGATTGCTGCCATTACTAGTAAAAAAAAAAAAATATGTCCCGGATTTCATTTTAAAAATCTGGTCACCTTACCTTAAAGCGGTAGTAAACTCTCCATTGCAGCTTCAGTCATTTTTTTTCATCTTTCCATCTATTAAATCCTCCGCCCTTGTTTCAACTTTTGGATAGTAAAACGTTTTTTTTTTTTTTTTCTGCCAGTAAATACCTTTTGTAGCGCCCACTACCTTTTTGGTATGTGTTTAAAGTAGGGTCTGTGCATTAAAGTGGTTGTAAACCCCGCTTTTTTTTTTTTTTTTAAACAACCTGCAAAACAAAGACAATACTAGCTCATTATGAATCACTTACCTGAGATCGAAGCCCCTGCAGTGGTGCTCGGACACCTCCGTCGCCATCTTGCTCCCCTCTGCCTTCCGTGTATCGCCACTCCGGCGCTGTTATTGGCCCAGGAGCGGCGATGACATCCCACGCATGCACGCTCGGGCCGGCTAACTCCATTCAGAAATCCGGCTACTAAGCCGGGCCCGCTAGTGTGCATGCGCGTGACGTCAGCGGCGCCGGTTTTAAAAGCCAATATCTCCTCAACCGTGTAGGTTAAGGAGATATTTCATGCACCTACAGGTAAGCCTTAATCTAGGCTTACCTGTAGGTGCATGTTGTGTAAGTGGGTTTACAACCACTTTAAGCTAGGCCTGGTTGTTTTGATCTGGGACTGGGAGTGTCAGTGTAGCAGTAGGTGTGGCCACCTGTGCTCTAGTCCTGAGGCGCCTCCCCTGTCTCTGGGGAGAATGTACAGAGGAGGCAGGGCCTGGGATTGGAGTGGCAAGCAGCTTGTGTGGCGGCTCTGACCAATCCCCAACTAGGATTGGCAGGGGGCGGGCCTGCTATATAAGCTGAGGTAACATGCCACTGGGGAGGAGTCCTCAGAGGAAAGAGGATGTGAGCAGTAGTGTTTCTGTGTGGAGGCCCCAGGCCTGGGGGCCTACCTGGTGCTGAGGAAGTCCTGGATGAGGACCACTTTTCTTCAAACGCAGCATAGGAGGAATTCAAGATTAAAAGAAAAGTTATGGAACTGTTACTGCTGGACTGTGTGGTTGAACCATGTCTCTTCCATGGAGAAGGTCAGTGGGTACACGACAGCAAGTGATAGGACCAGAGTTGTCTATTGAAGAGGCTTGTGAATATCTGCTGTTGCCACAAGGGGGTGTCTTAGACGGGATGTTGCACGGTCAGTCCTATACAGCAGGATGTTTCAAGGAGAGACTCCAAACTTAATGTGGACAGCTGTGGCCGGGGGAATTCAGCCTTTCCCATCGCTGGACTATTTGGGCCTAGTAGTCCACCAGTTACCATTTGCCATTAGAGGGGTGTGTGAAGAAAAGCTCCAGACACAGGGCCAGCATTTTGATAACTGTTACCACCACAGAAAATCATTCAGAGTGGCTTTCCTCAAGAAATTCTGACAAAAAGGGTATTTACTCAGGAATCCTTAAAGTAATATTCTGCAGGAATTGGTACAGCATAAAAAGGGAGCAATAGTCTGCAGTGAAGCAGCTCGCTAAACTACAATCTTTGCTGTGCCTTATCTTCAGAATGTAAACTACCAATGTGCAACCCAAGTTAATCCTTCAATAAAAGTACCGCAAGGTAAAGCAAGTGACTCTTGTGTCTAAAGAAGGGGAAGTGATAGAAATGGATGAATGGAAGGTCAGACAACAGGATGATGTGTGGATCTTTTGAACTTGGCAGTATGTGCACCGCTACACCTTATACAGCCCACTTTGTTTCTTTTCTGGTAAAAAACCTAGGCTTATGACATCATGCACAGCTCTCGCTCAAGAGTTTGCCAGGAAGCGAGGGGGGGGTGAGTCCTAAAAGGGCCAATGAAAGCTGCAGAGCTGGAGGTGTGTGTGTAAATCCAGGAAGTGAACAGGCAGCAGCTTCAGCTGCCCACAGTTAAAATGGATGCAGCCAGACTCAGTGGAGGGAGATTTCTGCAGCATATTTGGCAACTACAGAGTCACAGTATATATAAAATGATCTGCAAAGTGGTTTGGAGGGAAGCTTCGGAATAACAAAGATGTTTTTATTACAAATTATGTGAGAAGACTGCAGGTCCTCTTTAAAATCACTCTGAGACAATGTGCTAGCTTCTGTTTTTATACTCTGCCTAATCTTTGCCCTTCTCCATGTGATCGAGCAATGTTCTCTGTAATGATGTCACTTGCGCGTGCGCATACTAGTGGCTATTCACGGCATGATCTGTGTGCCGTCGGTCCTTTCCAGACTGTGCCTCCGATGCCATGGCTTCATCTTCCAGTCTCATTGCATTCCTGCAATCCCACGAGACTACATCCCCCTTCAATAATAATCAATGTGCATGTATGAGAGTTTGTGCCTTTGTGTACTGGCTACATGGATTTAATAAATGTGTATGGCTGAGTTTACTACTGATTTAAAAGAATAAATGAAGGCAGTGTGTTAAAAGTCCGCTCTGAATGAATTGATAGCAAGGATGAGAAACGTTAAAGGAGCAGGATGGATAATGAACGGAAGTGAGGGGCGCTAGTAATATAGTATGTGAACACAATTGCTTCATCAATAACATATAATAGACAATTTATCTCATAAACAATAAAGTGCAACGTGCTCGGTATTATTTTGATTGAATAATTAAGCAGTCCTTTGAAGTCCATAATTTATTCAGTGATAGATTTTTTTTTTTATAAACATGATGACACCTTCACCATATGGCAGTAAATCTGCAGAATACACCTGATGTGCTTGATAAGGCTCCATGTACACAGAAGCTCAAAAACGGTCGTTTTGAACGCCAGATTTCTGACGGAAAAAGCTGCTTTTAAAATATAGCTTTTATCAGCCTTTTACTAGCGTTTATTAGCATTTTTCAGTGTAGCGTTTTTTAGCTTTTTTTTGTTTGTGTTTTTTTTTTTTTTTCAATGGATCAAAAAACGCTAAACGCTGGCGACCAGCGCTTTTGAGCGTTTATTAGCGTTTTCTTGCGGGTTTCTTTTTTCGTTTTTTTTCCCGCCGAAAAACTGCACTTTGAATGCAAATTTCTTGCGTTCAGAAAAAAGCCCATTTAAGGGCTCTTTCACACGGAGGTCCGTTCAGGTCCGCCTGTCAGTTTTTTAGGCGGACCTGAAACGGATCCTCCATGCACCCCTATGGAAGCACGGATGTCAGCGGTGACATGTCCGCTGACATCCGCTCCGCTCCGAAAAAGTGTGACGGAGGAAAACCCTATTTTTTCCTTCCGTCTGCGGAGCGGATCGGATGACAACGGACTCTACGGTCCGTCGTCATCCGATCTCCCCATAGGGGAGAGCGGCGCTCTGACAGGGCGGTCCCTGCACAGTGTGCGGGGACTGCCCAGCCATCCGTCGGCTCAGCGGGGATCAACGGAGCGATCCCCGCTGAGCAAGCGGAGCTTCACGGGGCGGATCTTCACGGATCCGCCCCGTGTGAAAGAGGCCTAACTCCACTGCTCATTAACGCTAAACGATATGTGTACATGAACACATAGGCTAACATAGAGTGCAGTTTATTGGCGTTTTTTTAAAAAGCCCATTAACTGCAGTTTATCAGCTTCAGTGCACATGGAGCCTTAAGATTCCCTACTCCCCAGACTAATATGACCTCTTTGATTAAAAAGGTCAACCAGTGCTTTAGTGGGTAGGGTCTTTAGACTTGCTTGAACATCAATGGAGCTAACAGGAGACTTTGTTTTATATCCACCTCTCCTCTATGATACCCATCAAAAATAAGAGAAGGAGGGATCCTTGGCGTAAAATAGTTTTAATAGTTAATAAAAACAAGTAATCGAATGCCTGCTTACATTGATATGTGCCTTCGCCTGGCACTGAGGATAGCTAGCAAGTATCACTTAGCAGGAACCATCACCGCCCGGCTCGCGCTCGTGGGTTGGCGTGTGTTCTACTGCCGTGGTTGGGATAAAACCGCAACTTCGGGACCCAGAAGTAACGTGACTGGAATGCACCTTGACGTACGTTTCGTTTTCACAATGTCATCAGGAAGCGTTGTTGGATAATGTTTCTTGAATGAATTTCTGAGTGTGAATGTGGTTTTGGTTTGGGAAAATTTTGCATATTATAATGAAACTATGTCTATATGTCTGTCAAACAGCAGGTATGGATGACATTTTACAGGCTTTAGATGACTCAAGCATGACAAATGATTTTTCAGAATTTTTCCATACAAATGTTCTAATGAGAATTTAACTGTGTACGGCCAGCTTTAGTTCAGAGCAGGGTGGATTTGATTTAAAGTGGAGTTCCACCCACATTTCCAACTCCTCAGCATCCCTCACTAAACTGTGCACTGTAAACAAATTGGATATTTTTTTTCTCAGCATCTACTGTATATCTGCTGTATTCATTCTTCACTTCCTCCTCCCTTGCCGCGGCCCATCGCATCATTTCCTGTTTGCAATGCCTCCTGGGAGATGTGTGTCATCAATCCCAGGAGGCAATGGGCATTGCTGGGCTTTTGTTGCCATTGTTGCCAAAGCTTCTTATACACAGTGATGGGGAAGGCGGCTGGAGCATCTCAGCTCTGATTACAGAGCCTGGGGGAGAGCACACCCACAGCATTACTAATCATTTATAATGGAGTACTATGAGGGGGCAATTCTTATGGTGCAGCTCCTGCAAAAGGTAATTACTTTTAAAAAGATGCTAACTGATATCCCTTGTTTCTGTGCAGATATACACACGCATACATATATGCACACACGCATACATATATGCACATATACACGCATACATATACCTTTTGCAGGAGCTTTTTATATTTCTAGGTTTATAATGTTTGTAAATGTAGATCAATTTCCTCGTTCCTGAAGGGGGAGGAGAGATTTCCATAGCTAAGGAGCGGCAACTTCCTCTGACACTGCTATGGAAACCTGACCTGAAACCTATTACACTGCTTGTGCTGCACTGAGCATGTGCGAGATCTGCAAGGATGAGATCCAGGAAGAAATGCAGTCTGGCTTCAGATGCCCCCACTTAAGATGGCCACGGCCTGCTGTAAGCTTATAAAATAACTACTGCTATAATCTAACAAAACGGACCTTCGTTTCAGCTATGTGCAGAAAGATTTTTACTGCTTGCCCTTCTTCCTCACACTTAGAGCCTGGTACAGATGCATTTCTCTTCAATCATACACTTTGTAGTGTACATAGATTTGCAACACAATGGGATAAAGGAATAGTCCTGAACTTTGTTTTCTCATGGTTACTGTGAAATCTCAGCTTGCAGAGCTTGGACTCACCGAATGAGTTTACCAAAAATTTAAATATTGCAGAATATACAGCCTTATGCTAATAACCAAGCTCCATTTCATGCTGAATAAACTACATTTTTAAGGTATCTTAAATGGAAAACTTATTTTAGATGGGGGTTTTTTTATTTTTTTTTCTATACACCCTGGTTCAGAACCTGATTCACTTATTTCCTTTTCTTAGGCAGGAACGTGCAAGCAATATGACTTCAGAAGCATTCACTCTGGTTGCGCAATCAAGATTGGATTCAAAATGGTTGAAAACAGACCTGCAGGTAGTGTTGTGTTTTTAATTTTAATTTTTTGTCTTATTTATTTTATATATATATATATATATATATATATATATATATATATATATATATATATATAAAATTTGTGTCGTCCTCCCTGACTGACTGTTGCACC